>OW026360.1:85425935-85930044 GCA_932273835.1 Sarcophaga variegata | reverse complement strand
ATAATAATAATAATAATAATAATAATAATAATAATAATAATAATAATAATAATAATAATAATAATAATAATAATAATAATAATAATAATAATAATAATAATAATAATAATAATAATAATAATAATAATAATAATAATAATAATAATAATAATAATAATAATAATAATAATAATAATAATAATAATAATAATAATAATAATAATAATAATAATAATAATAATAATAATAATAATAATAATAATAATAATAATAATAATAATAATAATAATAATAATAATAATAATAATAATAATAATAATAATAATAATAATAATAATAATAATAATAATAATAATAATAATAATAATAATAATAATAATAATAATAATAATAATAATAATAATAATAATAATAATAATAATAATAATAATAATAATAATAATAATAATAATAATAATAATAATAATAATAATAATAATAATAATAATAATAATAATAATAATAATAATAATAATAATAAAAATAATAATAATAATAATAATAATAATAATAATAATAATAATAATAATAATAATAATAATAATAATAATAATAATAATAATAATAATAATAATAATAATAATAATAATAATAATAATAATAATAATAATAATAATAATAATAATAATAATAATAATAATAATAATAATAATAATAATAATAATAATAATAATAATAATAATAATAATAATAATAATAATAATAATAATAATAATAATAATAATAATAATAATAATAATAATAATAATAATAATAATAATAATAATAATAATAATAATAATAATAATAATAATAATAATAATAATAATAATAATAATAATAATAATAATAATAATAATAATAATAATAATAATAATATAATAATAATAATAATAATAATAATAATAATAATAATAATAATAATAATAATAATAATAATAATAATAATAATAATAATAATAATAATAATAATAATAATAATAATAATAATAATAATAATAATAATAATAATAATAATAATAATAATAATAATAATAATAATAATAATAATAATAATAATAATAATAATAATAATAATAATAATAATAATAATAATAAGAATAATAATAATAATAATAATTATAATAATAATAATAACAATAATAATGATGACCTAAAAAATTAAATCACAAAATTTACAAATATAAGAGTAAAATTTTAATTATGAAAATAATTTAAATAACTCCTTTTTGAACGCGTTTGCATTGCCCAGATTTTGGATGTTATTTGGTAAGGAATTCCAAAGACTAATGGTGTGTATAAAGAACTGTCGCTGAGACAGAAGAGTCCTGAATCGTTGCTGTATAATCCCCACACCCCGGTGGGATCTGGCAAACTTAATTTTACAATATAAATACTTCGGCTGTTTCGTGTAAATTATTTTATGAAGTAGAAGGAGGCATCTAATTTTCAGGAGATTATCAAATTTGATACCAAGAATCAGGTAAGCTAAATGAGAAATGTGATCCCGACGCCCCTTAAAGAAAACATACCTGGCTATGTTATTGTACGCCAGGTTAAGTTTCTGGTTGGCATCATAACTGCAATTTGCGTATATCTCACATCCATATAAAAGTACCGGAATCAAGTACGTTTTAGCAAGTTGCATGCGAATGACAAAAGGAGTTGAATCTATGACAGCCCACAAATTTCGAAGCATGCCATAAATTCTGCCAACAATGACACTTATATGGGTAGACCACGATAATTTGTCATTAAAGACAATACCCAGATTAGTAGCCGACCTGACAAATTCAATTTTATTCCCCTGATACTCAATTCAGGTATGACAAATGATCCGTTTGTTCTCGAAAGTGTAATACATTTAGACTTAGAAGGATTGATACATAGTCCATTGGCCGAGGCCCATCCGTCAATCCTTGCTAAGTCACGATTAATGTAGTCCAAACAAGAATAAATATTCTCCCTTGGAGTATATGTGTAAAGCTGCACATCGTCAACATACATGTGAACATTACAGTTAACCAAAACATCAGGTAGATCATTTATATACATGCGAAACAGCAAAGGTCCAAGTATAGACCCCTGGGGAACACCTCTACTAATAGTAAGTGGATCCGAAACATTGCCATTGAAATGAACCTTCTGAAATCTGTTCGTCAAATAAGAATAAATTAGATTACAGGCAGTTTCGGAGAAATAAAACAGTTTTCTGAGCTTTTTCAATAGAACCGCATGATCGACTGTATCAAAAGCCTTAGAGTAATCAAGCAGAACCAAGAACGCCACACTATTCCCATCAAGTTCCGACCTAAGTTCCTCAACTACATTTACCAGAGCGGTAGTACAACTCCTACCTTTCATGAAGCCCGACTGATTAACCGTTAAGAAATTGTGGCCCCTCAGATATTCATCGATTTGTCTGGCCATGATGTTCTCCAATACCTTGGATAAAAAAGGAAGGATTGCAATTGGCCTGAATTCACAATTAGTTTTGGGAATGGGAAGGATTTTAGCCAGTTTCCAACTTTCAGGAAAAGAAGACTTAGTCAGAACTGTATTGAACAAGTAAGTATAGTAAGGCAAAAGTTTAGGAGTCAGAGCCTTCAAGAATAAAGGATGCAAATCATCAGAACCAACTGCATTCGATTTTACCTCTGAAATACATTCCAAAACCTCAAACTGATTTACGCAACGAAAGCTAAAGGAATACTGTGGTGGAACACAACAGAGGTCATCATACAAATTATATAATACATAATACATTATAATACATAATACATACGCAAATTAATGTTAAATAAACTAAACGTGCATATTTAAGCAAAAGAAAAGTGTTTGTGTAGCTCTTAAAAGTTTATATTACGCCGTGCGAACTCAATAGACTCCAAGATTGAAATTTCTTTCAAACGTATTTACACTATGAAGGGAAAAATCTTGCAAAATTTGGAAAGTTTGAAAGAAAGGGTTCATATGATCCTTGTAACTATAGTGCTCGCTGTAGACAATGATGATATTAGACAACGCCGATGACTTCTTCACACCATTTTTGGAATGCAGTAGACACCTTTGGATCTCAATTTCTTTATTTTTGTTTGTACATATACCCATTTATAACGAAATGACTTAATTGGTTTTTCTTATCTAATTACAATAGCTCGAATTCATGTGAGCGAAACAATATCGAAAGGTTAAAGGCAATGCTTTCAGCGGATCTTATGCTTCATCGACATATAAGTATTGGGCAATCGCCGGTTAAACTAATGGGCACGAGTTTATTCACAACATTCGGGTTAGTTTTCTCTGCAGAATGATTATAATGTGCTTTATAGACACAAGGGTATTGGTTGACCGTTTGCTAAGCCAGTGGACAAGGGCAGTCCTCTCTGTATGGTTACGGCGATTGTGAAGTGATCGCATATGTTGCCCGTATGGAGCACGTATTGTGATAAAAACATTTCCATTATTTGCACGTGTTGTTGAATGAGACTGAATAAATAACAACTAACACGACAGTCATGGTAATCTAGTAGATGGTGTGTTTGCTTGTGAGACGTGAGATACCTGGTCAGATATCGTCAATAAAACGATATCAATAAAAACAATATTTCTTCGGCGACTTCTATTCAGCAGATTTCTGCCAAAAATTCTGAAAGCAAAATAAAATTGCAATGAAAAGTTTCTTAAAAATTTTTTCTTTTGGAATCGACTTTAAACTGTAAGTAACGCCACTCGTGTATGAAATTAACGCACGCAACATAAGTGGCATGAAAAACTAGGCTGAAATCCTGACTAAAGAGTTGTAATGACCAATTATGCATGACTGAATAAATGATAAATAATATGGTAGCCGCGGTAATCTAGTAGGTGGTGTGTTGTCTTATTATACGTGAGGCCCCTGGTCAGACATCGTCAATAAAATGAAGTGAAAAAAATATTTCTTTGGCGACTATCTCTCTCAGCAGATTTCTGGCAAAAATTCTGAGTGTAAAAAAAATTTGCAATGAAAAGTTTCTCAAAAATATGTAGTTCGGGGTCGACTTTCAACAGTAGATCCCGGCACTCATGTATAAAATTAACACAAACAACATAAGTGGTGTGAGAAAAAAAGGTTGTAATCCTAACTGAATAAGATAGATGTAGCTTCAATAAAGTGGCTGTTATTAGTTGTTACGAAGCCCCTGTGGAACATCGAATGCAAAGTTTTCTTGGTTATCTCTGTAGTGGACTTGGATTCTTAAGATAATTTTTAAGAACTGGAAGCAAACAATTCCTTAGAAATATATGAGAATTAATTCCTTTTATATAAAGTATCACTTTATAAGTATTTCTTTTGAAATTATCTGTCGTTTTTGTACTTTAATTTTATTTCCCAATAGAATATAGTCTCCAAACATTTTTTTTTAAATATATGCACGCCTCCATAACATTACGAGGCCAAATACTAAATGACATCAAAATATTATTGTTGTGTCCTACATATTTCGTCCCAAAAAATTTAATAAAAAACAGCATAAAAAGCGAAATAATTTATTATGCAACAACAACAACAATAGAAATTCATCATCATAATTTATTTGTCACAAAAACAGAAATAGCCAGCAGCAAGGACATCTTGCATAAATTTACTGACAGGGAAATGGCATTACAAGTAACAAAGTACAAGTTACAAGTATTTCCGCATTTTCGTTAGGAGAAATTTTACTTTCTAGGTTGAAGGAAAAAATCGTTTGATTTTACTGTTTCCATAAAGCGTACAAATCAGGAAGAAGGCAGCTATGGCCTTAAAAGAAAAATTCGTGTTAAATTAGCTATTTTCACTTTTAAAGTTATGCAAAAACAATTTAATGTTTATTAGGGTGGTTGGTTGCAAACAAGTTTGTCCTGATTTTAAGTACAAAGTTAATGTTTCCGCTTTTCTATTGAGTGCAGTGGATATTAGCATGACAGCTAATATCAAGGGGGCATCTTATCCTGCTCCAGCAGAACTCGAACAGGGTGCTTGGCCGATTTGCCAACCCATACTATATAGGGATTGAAAACAGCGTCAATTTAAGGCCAGATCGAGCCAGATGTGTCTGACACAAACCAACACCCTTTCCTCAGTATTCACGGTGTTGGAATAAAAGCAACCCGAGCGTCTAAGTGGCATAAGCGGATGGCTATACAAAGATGCAGATTAATCTGTACAACTCTCAGCTTCTTCTAGGAATTTAGTATCTTCAAATTTATATTATTGGATCATCAAATGTGATATACCATATGTAACCTTACCACCCATTGCCATTCTTTTTGCTTTCACCAGTCCGAGAATTAATAACCTCCCATGAGATGAGGTGCACAACCCGTCTATTTGAATCCCAATAAGCTTCAGATCGTCGTTTAGATGTTTTATTGCAGGAAACTCGTAAAAAGAAAAGAGATTTAGATATTACTACCAGCGAAAGGCGTTTGAATAAGTCAACGAGGAATTTTCATACTCTAGTCACCCTTGACCTGATCTGATAGAGTGCCATTAGTGTTGATACAACTTTTTTCATCGTGACTTCAATGATTCATCTTTCAGATGAAATTTTTCTATTCAAATTCGACCGTTAAATTTAAGATTCTTAATGAAATCGATTAGGTTTTTCGAACGTTAGGATCCAGAGGAAGGAATCTCGACCGATCTATTCCTTTTCATGACATTCTCTCTATGGGGAACGATTGCTGAGAACTGAGCGGTTAGTAGAGCTCGTAACTCCTCCTTTATCTTATCAACAACAATCTTACTCTTTACATAAGAGATGGGGTGTTGAAAAGCCACCATTACATTAGTTATAGAAAAATCAGCGAATTAGGAAGGCTATTGCCTTCGCATATCTATCATTAGTCAAGGGAACAACTGTAGAGTCTGAGTAGTGACTCAGGATAGGTCTTCAGCTGGGTATTTGGTCTCATGTGCTGAATTAGCATTTTTCGTCCACTAACGGCAAGTAAATTTAAATCGCAGCCAGAAAATCTACACAAAATCGTACACGGTAATCAGTATAAGTTAATTTTTAATGCCATTTACACCAATTTCCCTTATGATATTTATGATGTTTCCCTTATTGTTTCCAATGGTTACGTAGATACGACTGAAGGGGAGTTTTTTGATGTTGTATACATACGTCATCCGTCGACAGGAAAACAATCGAAGCAGATATCACACCAAAGGACTCCACTATAGTCATTAAAATCTTCTTTAAATTTGTATCCATTCCTTCCAAATAAATATTCTTACGAAAATGGAAACGGTGTACATCATTTAACATTAACATGATTAACAATAGCTACACCAAACAAATACAACGAACTTGTTACAAGTAAACCAACAACATCAGTATGAATGAGAAGTATGCGGCAACGCAACAACAAGCAAAGAGAACAAAATATACAAACAACAATGAAGTCGTGATAGAGTTCTCGAAAAGGTGAAATTACGAAAGTTCGATTTCAAGAACCTTCATCAGACTGTTTACGTGGGATATAAAAAGGCAAGACAAAACAGGCAACGAGCAATAAGAATTCAGTCAGTCTTGTGTGAAGACGCGTTGTGTGTGAAGAGAACAGAACGTGGTTTGAAGATTGCCGTTGAAAAGATCTGCGTTGTAAGCAAAGAAGAATAATGAACAATAAATTATTGTTGTATTCGTCAAGTTGTAAACGGTGGCACACAAAAGTAGTGCGAACAATAAAGAGTATAATTAAAACTAAACACAAATTTATTTTATTTTTATTTTGTTTGCAATCAACGAATTCATATTTTAAACGTTTTTAAAAAAGGTAAAAACATAACAATATGTTAAAATGCCTTATAGATCTTACGCAGTGCATGATAAGTAAGTAAATTAATTGTTCATTACAACCCTTTAGTCAGGATTACGACCTAGTTTCTTACACTACCCATGTTGTGTTATAGATGAGTGGCGGTACCTACAGATTTTTGACAGACTTCATTTGGCTCTCAGAGTTTTTGCCAGCAGGTTGCTGTGTGGAAGTCATTGAAGAGATATTTTTTCAAAATTTCGTTTTGTTTGAGTCCAAAGTCTGAGCTAAGGTTTGAACCACGTGTTCGGTACAAAAATAAGTCTCCAAAGGTTGTATGTGTTTATAGTTCTTCGTAGTAAATGTTGTGTTTAGAGAATATATACACATTTTAAGAAAAAAAACCGATTCAATGAAGTCTGGCTCATGCTGCTCCCAGATCCGGGTTTAGATGAGTTTCAACTTAAGTAAAATTTTGAATTAAAATGTTTGAACACAAAATTGAAGTAAAATGCTAAGCCGCCGTAAAATGCAAACATATTGATTTTTTGGTTATCCTAACTATTTGACTCAAATATTTATTCTCTTCATATTGTTGTTCTTGTTGGCTGTTGTTTTGTTGATGTTTTTGTATAATTTGCTTTGTGACTTCTTCCTTAAATTTCATACACATTTGCTTAACTTGATTTTTTTAGAGACCCTGTTGATTTTATTGCCATCTTGTTGAGTATTTATTAGAACACATACATACGTGACTACATTCAAACTTATAATCAAACACACAAACATACGTATATCGTATGTAAAGAAAGCTTATTTGCCCTGAAGGTACTTAAGAAAATATGAATTTTAAGATGCAAAATATCAAGTGAGTGGATAAAATTGAACGAAATAACGCGACCCGTACAAGTACGATTATAATGACGATGATGATGACGATGGCATTATTGTGTTTCACTTTTAGTATTTATTTCTTATAAATACACAAACACCAAGCCATGTTTAATTCTTTTGAGAGTGCATAAGTGTATAAGAACCTTTTTTGTCTTTCTTTATAAATTACACTTACACGTAAGTTATTCAGGAACAGAGTTTACGAAACAAACACATGTGAAACAGCTTTAGAAAGCTGTGTCAGTATTTGTCCTGATTATAGTAGTGGGCAATCAGTTTTGCGCACTTGGTTGTTAGTTAAAGTCAAACCAAAAGACAAGCCAAAGGAATGCAGGGAGATAATTCAAAGGAACGGATTGAAAAACTTTATCGAACAATGTAGAAGACCTGCAGAACTTTTAGGAAACTTAGATTACATACATGCTTACGTACATACATAATTGGTTATTGCAACCCTTCAGTCAAAATTACAACCTAGCCTCTCACACCATTTATTTTGTGTGATTTAATTTTATACATGAGTGGCGGCACCTACAGTTTAAAGTCGACTGCGAACAGCAGATTTTTTTTTTTTTTTTGAGGAACTTTTCATGGCAATTTTTTATTTATTCTCAGAGATTTTACTAGAAATCTGCTTAGAGGCAGTAGCTGAAGAAGTATTTTTCGAGTTGTGTGGGCTGAGGTTTGATCACGGTATCACGTCTAATTAATTCACACACTACCTAGTTGACGACGGCGCAGAGACACTAAGCACTATTAAGCACAGATGCAGCAGTCTTGAGAGTATTCGAGATGATTTTCACATCCGATCCAACAAAGAGCTGTATGAGTTTCTCAGCGACATGGACGTTGTGCAGCGTATTAACATCCAGCGGCTGCGCTGGCTCGGTCATGTCGTTCGAATGAAGGAAGATGCTCCGGAGACGAGTATTAAATGTAGTAACATGTGGAAGTCGGCGAATAGGATGACTTTGTTTGTGTTGGAAGTATCAAATCGAGGAAGCCCTGTCATCGATTGGTGTGATCAACTGGCGACGGCGCGCAAGAATCAGAGAGACCTGGAAGAATATATTAATGCAGACCGAAATCCATTAATCGGGTTATTAAAGGCCAATTAAGTAAGTAAGCAAGTCTTAAAGTCACGGCACAAAATCTGCGAAATTAAAATCTGCGGAAAGCTCTTGTAAGAAAATCGAAATCGACTATCTTGGAATCTAATGCACACTTTCAGAGACTGCGGTGATGTTTTCTTCAGGTTTTTTATTTTCTACGGATGTAGATTGGTGTTTGCACAACCAATGCACTCGTATTTATCCACCGCACTGTGAATAATCTTTTCGGCAAGACAATTATGGAAATTGTAAACTGGATGATACGTGTTTTATGTAGGCCAGACAGAGCTCCTAATTTAAAAAAAATTTTTTATTGGTAGGCGTAGTTGTATGCAATTTCAGTCCACAGTGGTTTGGTAAAATAGACTGCATAAATAACAAATAATTTAATGGCTGCTATCAACAGTCATAGTTCAGCAGTGAGTTTACTAGAAACTCGCTTTAAAGAATAAACTGATGTCAAATCTCCGCCTATCCCTGGCATCCTTTAAATTACGTTAACTTTTCTTTAATTTTAGTTTTCTGCCCAATTGCTGTCAGAAGAAAACTGTGTGTGCATATACTACCATTTCTGAAAAGATTATATGCCCTTGAGTGAATGTCCACCAGAGTGTTCACGCTTAACTTCGCCTGTACGTTATAAGGCGTATATTAAATACGTAGTGTTTCACTTTATTTAAACTCCTTTTCATCTTCTTAATACAATATGTTGTTATTGTTGTTGCTATTGTTTTTCTTATTTGTTTTTGTAGGTATTAAGAGTTATTTAAGCGTAAATTTCATAAGAATTTTAAATCATTTTCATTTGCCTTTGATAGAATCATTCTGTGGAGTGGATGAGGAAGTTAACAAAGTTATACTCAATGTATCGAAAGATATATTTGGAAATTACAATAAGTGGAGAACTGAGTCATGCACCAGGATAAGCAAGAATAACATAAGGTTGGCAAGTGGTCTTTTAACAGGGCACTGTAGACTCAAAGTACACTTATTTAGAATGAGGGAGGGATATCCCCTTCTCAACATATGGATTCTGGACAAATGGGAATTATGGGAACATCTGTTTGCATAGCACGTGCTGGGCATTATTGACCTCAAGCATCATTCTGAAGTTTGTCAGGGCAATAGGCTTGGAGGACACATTATAAATAAGGCTCCTTTTCATGACTATAATAATATATACACATACATATATACGTAATTGGTCACTACAAGCCTTCAGTCAAGATTACAACATAGTTTCTCACAATTCATGTTGTATTTATGTGTTCATTTTATACATGAGTGGCAGGACCTACAGTTTTTAAGTCCACTCCGAGCGGGAGATTTTTGAGATCATTTTTCAATGCAATTTCATTCGACTCAGAGATTTTTGACAGAAGACCGCTGTGAGGAAGTCGCCGTAAGACAAATTTTTTCATATTTCGTCGTCGCCACGGTTTGAACGGTTTGAAGACGTGAGTTCACGGTCTGACAAGGCAACAAACGCCCTACTAGACCGCGGTCTGCCCTGATGATTGGTGTCTAAAAACTAAAGAACACAACTGCTATGATCTTGTTAGTTACTTACCTGATTGGTCATTACAAATCCTTAGTAAGAATTACAACCTATCCTCTCACATTACCCATGTGTTGTGTGTTAATTTTATTCATAAGTGGCGGTGCCTACAGTTTAATGTCGACACAGAACGACAGATTTTGTTGGGAAATCAACTTTTATTTTACTGTCAGAATTTTTGCCTGAAGACTGAAGAGAGGAAGTTGCCGTAAGAAACATTTTTTTGAGATGTCGAAGCCACGGGTTGAATCACCTGCTCTCGCTTAAGAAGTCAACACACTAGCTACTAGCCTACGGCTACTTCCTTGATTCTTTTTAATATCAATTCACACTTTTTAGTTGCCGGTTGACATTTGAAACATAGTAAAGAATTGGCGATTCAAACATCCCAAAGTAATGTAAAGTCTTAAAAATTTCAACAAAAAGGTTCAACACTTACGATTAGAAATGGTCTCAACTCCTTCCCTGGCTATTGCACACCATTCCCTCATTCAGTTAGTCATTTGCATGAGAAACAACACGTAATTGTGCGTAAAATGCAAAGGTCATGTTCTCTTAAGCGAGCGGGATGTGTCGCTGGCAATTTACTTTTAAGAATCCACACTATTTTGTTACTCTAGTTGAGGATAGAAAAACTCTTTAACATAAAACTCAAAGAGGAAAAAAAAGAAACGATTTTAATGATCGTTTTAAAGGGATTAACGTTGTTTGAATTTAACGGCCAATAAATATTTATTAATGAAGGGGTACTTCATCATGCTCAAGATAGAAGGAAAAGTCACATGCAATCCGCTTAGAAGGCAAGCAAACAATTTTTGTTCTTTGTTACAGGAAATGATGCACAATTAAAATTGTGAAAATGAGTTTTTCTAATCGTTCTAGTGAAGAGCCTAATCAGCAAGCGCTTACGCACTTATGGTCTTAATTGGGAGACTGTGTGATAAGCTTAAGAACTTCAAATCGAAAAAAAAAAAATAATAAACACTTGAAACTGTGATCATAGAAAAATCTCTGTGACGCCCAAAACACTTGCCTTTCATCATAATGATTTAAAAAGATAAAGATTTCTTAAATCTGTGGGAAACCAAAACAAAACAAAAATGATAACACAGTGGCACCCACTTAGAAATAATTAGAGTTTCAATCACTAAAGTTTTCAAAGAGAAAAAAAAAATAAATTTTTAAGGGACTGAATAAAATAATTAAAATAGTTGTCTTTCTTTATTTTCTTCGATGGTGAAGTGAAAATGTTTTTAAAAAACTCATCAAAACGTCATCAATTTGTTGCAACAGCCACCACTTCAACCACCTATGTTAGATAATATCGTAGATTACTCTTCTAAATCCATGAAATTTACGAAAACAGGACATTGGAATGCAATGCATGTGTATATTGCATGGGAAATTTACTACCACTAAGACAAATAGAATCCTGTTAGTATAGGTAGCTCAACACCAGTGGTGGAGCCAGTGTTACGCCTACAGTTACTATATATCAGACAAGTACGACAAATTGTTGTTTAGAAGGGCGTCATTATCCATCAGCTGTATCGGCTATGAGCATGAAAGCTTCGTCAGTCTTGTCATTAACTTCTGTAGTCTCACAACATTTTTTTTTATACCGGCCTATTGAATTACAACCAGGAGTCTATGCTGACATTTGGCCGCTGTCGGCCAGTTTCATTGCCTAGATTAATTCATTTTTGTCCACATAAGTATGTACATATATTCGATTGTAACTGATTTCCACGAAAGTTTTGGGTCGATAGATATTATTATTGAAGTCGCCGTAGTCTATTAGGTAGTTTGTTGGCTTATTAGACATAAGGTCAGACCCCAGGTCAGACATCAAAACAAAATATAAAAAAATATTTCTGCGGTGACTTCCTCGCAGCAGATTTTTGGCAAAAAATCTGAGAGTAAATAAAAAATTGCCTTGAAAAGTTTCTCAAAAATTGTCGTTCGGAGTCGCTTTTAAACTGTAGGCCCCGCCACTAATCTATGATGTGAGAAACTAGGTTGTAATCCTGGCTAAAGGTTTGTAGCGACCAATCAGATAAGTAACAGGAACGTAGCAATTGTGTTCTTTAATTTTTAGACACCAGTCATTAGCGCAAATAGTGGCCGTAATCTAGTAGATAGTGTGTTGGCTTATTAAATGTAATGCCACGGTTCAAACCCCAGGTCTGACATCAAACGAAATATGAAAATATAATTCTTCGGCGCCTTACTCTCAGCAGATTTGAATCAAAAACTTTGGCAGTAAATAAAAAATTGCTTTGAAAAGTTTCTCAAAAATCTGTCGTTCGGAGTTGATTTTAAACTGTAGGCCACTCATGTATGATGTGAGAAACTAGGTTGTAATCCTGGCTAAAGGTTTGTAATGACCAATCCGATAAGTAAGTAACAGGTGCGTAGCAGTTGTGTTCTTTAATTTTTAGACAGTAGTCATCAGCGCAAATTGTGGCCATAGTCTAGTAGGTAGTGTGTTGGTTTGTTAGTCGTGAAGCCACGGTTCAAACCCCAGGTCAGACATCAAAACGAAATATGAAAAATATGCGGCGACTTCTTCTCAGCAGATTTCTGGCAAAACTCTGAAAGTAAATTGCCATGAAAAGTTTCTCAAAATCTATCGTTTGGAGTCGACATTAAACTGTAGGCACCGCCACTCGTGTAAAAAATTAACACACATAACATCAGTGGTGTGAGAAGCTAGGCCGACATTCTGACTGAAGGCTTGTAATGGCCAATTATGTACATATCTTTGTAGTCTAGAAGGTAGTGTGGTGGCTTGTTCAAACCTTAGGTCAGACATCTCCAACTACACGGAATGTAAAAAAAGATTTTTTCAGTGGCTTCCTCTCTGCTGAGAATCGTCGTGGTCTAGTAAGTAGTATGTGGTTCAAATCTCAGATCTGAGAGCTCCAACAAAACGAAATAAAAATAATATTTCTTTGGCGACTTCTTTTCAGCTGATTTCAAGCAAAAACTCTGAGAGTAAATAAAAAATTGCCATGAGTTTCTCAAAAAAATCTGTCTTTTGGAGTCGATTTTAAACTGTAGGCTCCTCCACTCATGTATGAAATTAATGCCTACCACGTGGGTGATGTAAGAAACTAGATTGTAATCCTGACTAAAGGTTTGTAATGACCAATCAGGTAAGTAATTAACAGGTTCGTAGAAGTTGTGTTCTTTAATTTTTAGATACCAGTCATCAGCGCATATAGTGGCCGTAGTCTAGTAGGGTGTGTGTTGGCTTATTAGACGTGAGGTCACCCCAGTTCAGACATCTCGGGCAATAACGGATTATGAAAGAATATTTCTCCGGCGACTTCAACACAGTAATCTTCTGGTAAAACCTCTGAGAGTAAAATAAAATTACTATGAAAAGTTTCTCAAAAATCTGCCTTTCGAAGTCGACTTTAAACTGTATGTCCCGCCGCTTATGAATAAAATTAACACACACAATAGGGGTGGTGTGACAAGCTAGGTTGTAATCCTGACTAGAGATTTGTAATACCCAATCAGGTAAGTAAGAAACAGTGTTGGCTTAATAGACGTGAGCCTATGGTTCAAACACAAGGTCATACATCTCCAACAAAATTAAATGTGAAGGAAAAATACTTCTTCGGCGACTTCCACACAGCAACCTTCTGAGAGCCTAAAAAAATTGCCATGAAATGTATCTCCAAAATCTGTCATTCGGAGTCGACTTCAAACTGTAGGTCCCGCCATTTACGAATTAACGCACACAACAGGGGTGGTGTGAAAAGTTAGGTTGTAATCCTGACTGAAAGCTTGTAATGATCAATCAGGGAAGTAAGCAACAGGTTCGTATCATTTGTATTGCTTTTTGAATTTTTAGACACTAGTTTTAATTTCTTCATAAATTTTGTGTTACTGATGAATTATACTACTTATTTTGTAGATATGGATGCATTTTGTTTGACGATACATGCTGAATACCTATTGCATTGGGGGTTTTTGTGCAACATATTTGCGTTGCAATAAATGCATATGCCCCCCATAAATTTTTAACTGCAAATGCAGTTGGTTTGCGTGGCCGGCATTCTGTAGGTGGTGACAGATTCTAAACGAATTTAGTTTCAGGTCAATATATACACAATATATACACTACATGTACGCACGTATACATTCACCAAATATCAACACTTTCTCCTTAAGTTTTTGCAAATTTCGTTAAACGCTTTTCAATTTGTTTGTTGCCAAAAACTAGCTTTGTGTACTTCGGTGTATTTAGCAGCTGTTGGGTTGTGGAAATACGCTGTCTTAACAGAGTTTCAAAGGAAGTTGCAGTTGACATACGCATGTGATTAACAAAGTGAATGAAATTGATTTTCAAATACTTAGAAGTTGCTTAACGTAAAGAATTTTAGAAAAATCATGTGTAAGTTTAAAATGGAATTCGAAATGAGAGATTTAAAAATTTTTGTTTAAACGCTTAAAGGGCTACAAATCAATGAATAAGTTTTTGTTATTGTACATATATATGAACGTACAAGTAATGATGACACATTGGCGCCACATTAACAATTGACATGACAATGTCATAAATTTTAAAAAACCCATGCAATTAAAGCTCTCTAAGGCATTGAATACAGCCACATAAATAAATATTAGGGCGGCAATAATTTTCATGTTTGCAGTTTGGTAGTTAATACTGTTTAAGTGCTTATTGCTTAACTTGTTTCTTTAGTTTTGACTTAACCTAGCAATTTATCCTAGCAAATCTATTCTAAAAATTCTATTCAAGAATTTCATGCCACCTTATTAATCCATCAGCGTTATTACACGACACTATTTATTACATACGAGTATAATTTTTAAAACAGACATAACTGACTATGTATGGTGTACGCGACACATGCATTATGCGCTGTATTAAATAAATTTAATATTCAGTATAAATTATGAAACAATGGCAATAAATTAAACAAAAATTGACTATAAAAACACAGTAGAATACCACACACAAACAGTCATAGGCAGCCAGCTATGCTGCTCATTACAAAACTACTTGAACAGTGTAAATCATTAGAGGCCAAACGAAAAATCAAAGACTCCCCCTTGTATTGCTGTATTCTAAACGAATTGATGTTTAAAAATTTTATGTTTTATGAAGGGTCACAGTACCAATTATATTAGAAAAATTTTTATGTTTTAAATGTATATTGTTTTGTCTCTTAATACTCTATACCAACACCCCACTCCATCCCCTTAAAATTCTTTTAAAGTATTAATTTTATTAGCTCTTGGCTAAGCACAGAAATACCACTGGGGTAAATGTACCAGGGGTACTGGTATGAAATGAACTATTTTAAATGAAAACTAGAAAAAACATTACCTTTACAGTATTTTTCATTGCCGTAGTCTAATAGGTAGTGTGTTGGGTTATTGGACGTGAGACCACGGTTCAAATTCCAAACGATATCTGAACAAACATTTCTTCTACGAATTTCTGGCAAAAACTCTGAAAGTAAAATAAAATTGCTTCTCAAATATCTGCATTTCGGAGTTGACTTTAAATTGTAGGCTCAGCCACTCATGTATAGAATTAACACACTCAACATAAGTGGTGGGAGAAGCTAGGTCGGAATCCTGACTGAAAGGTTGTAATGACCAATTATATATGTATGTATACCACAAAATGGTCTTTATTTTAAGAGAGTATATGACTTCTAAATTACTACATTAATTTTTATTACTAAGTCTCGTTGAAAGGCACTTCCCAAAATCATAGTGTTTACTGGTTCTGTTGTGGGGACAATTAAGGAGCGAAATGACAGTCGTTCGATCCATTATGTCAGGAAATCCTTTAATGAATTGCGAGTCAGATTTGTCTCCCAATTATGCTAACCATAGGATCCAAAGTTTTGGCTTTCAATACCATGTGCGGCGGAATTAAATCAAACAGAGCTTCCAGGCTTTGAAGTCGCCGTAGTCTAGTAGGTAGTGTGTTGGCTTATTAGACGTAAAGCCAGGGTTCGAGCTCCAGGCCAGACATCAAAACAAAAAGTATTTCTTCGCCGACTTCCTCTCAGCAGATTTCTGGCAAAAACTCTAAGAGCAAATAAAAATTGCCCTGAAAAGTTTCTCAGAAATCTGTCGTTCGGAGTAGACTTTAAACTGTATGTCCCGCCACTCATGTATAAAATTAACACACACAGCATAAGTGGTGTGAGAAACTAGGTCGTAATCCTGAAGGGTTGTAATGGCCAATTATGTATGTATGTATGTATGCTTCCAGGACCTCTCTATGATAGGTTTTCATTGCTCCTGTTATACTACCCCGCTTGTTTTTATACCTTGTATGACTGCACACCCTGCGGGCATCCTTTGATTGCGTTAACCCTTGTTATAGCGTTACTCGCGTATGTCTTGGGACATCGCTTGTATAAGACCTCTGACATTCATCTGAATATCATAGAAAGAAGGGATGGTATTTAAAGCCCTACTTATGGCCTCGTAAGACGTCTTGTAGCAGTAGTCTAGTAGATAGGGTGTTGGCTTATTAAACGTGAGGCCACGGTTCAATCCTCAGGTCAGACATCTCCAACAAAACGAACCATGAAAGAAATATTTGTTCGACGACTGCACCTCAGCAAATCTTTCCCATTAAATTCATAAGGACTGCCTCAGCAGGTCTGCGTGCCTTATAAGCATTTTTCTACGATACTGTGGTGCCCTTTCTAATATTCCTCATCTTATGTAGTTTGCCCACAACTTCATCAAGCTAAATTAAATTTTAACTGTTTTGTATACCAGCGCAACCAGTTTAAAGGCCCACCATAAGGGCTATCATAATTAATATATGAAAAAAATTCATCATCATTTTGCAAAACAACCATACAACGTATAATATTCGTTGCTTTCTAAACCCTACAGTATCAGTGGCTCATTATTCATTCGTTTTATTAATTCATAATACAGACGTGTCGTTAAATGTTACCACTAATTCGCCAACATTACAAGCATTTAGCTTACCTTGGCTAATGACACTGGCAAACAAGTTGTTGGCCATTTATTTTACATGCCACAGGCAAACAGAAATAACAATTGAGACGATGTCAGGCAGTAGTCATACAACATGCCATGTATGAGAGAAGTATGAGTGGCATTAGCGAAATGCAAATGTTGGATTAATAATTCTCAAACGGTTGTAATCCGTTCTAGTACGCCATGCCGGAAAATGTTAAATGATGACGATTGTTTGTGTTGTGTTGACCAGAAATAAAAAAAATGTCTGGTTGAAGGCTATAAAGATAGACACACATTTTTTTGTGTTCTCATGCAAGTATTCATGGGTATGACTATTATCCCCATCATCATTGTCATTATATTGTTAGACTCGTTCGTTTTATTAGAAGATTTATGTTCCATGGGAATGTACATTTGTTTACTTTTGGAGGGGGAAGGCATCCGTAGCATTTATTTGTTAAGTAGCAAGTAAAACTATTTTTTTGAACGAAATATGAGAACTTTATATCGGATATTACAAAAGGGGCAAACGTTAATAGCTGATTACGACCGTATTGTTTTGTCAGACTACTACGGTCGTATATAGCATACAAGAACATGTGAGAATAATCTTCAACTATGAGGCCCATTTCCGGATGAAGGGAGTCGTAAACAAACAAAATTTTCGAATTTGAAACGATACCAATCCACACAAAGTTCAAGAGCGTCCAACATATATATATATAATTGAACACACTTCGTTTTGTTCGAGATGTCTGACCTGGGGTTTCGATCCTTGCCTTAACTCTAATAAATCAACACACTATCTACTGGACTACAATGACTTCAAAAGAGTCCAATGCATCCCAAAAACATTATTGTGTGATGTGAATCTTGGGCTGAAGGCAACATACGATGTTGTCGAAGCCATCACTTCATAGCTTCCTTTAATGTCCTGCATCTGCACCTTCACAATATTCAACTGACCCAGTAACTGAACGTAAACGACCATAAACAATGGCTTGTGTTCGCTGCATAAGCACTGAAGCAATTTTTAATTTCCAATGAAAAATCAGCTTCAACGATGAGATTAATTTCTGAATGATATGGGGCAGCATATACAGGAGCATCCAATATCCTGAAAAAGTTACAGTTTGGTGTGGATTTTGAATACGCATCACTGTCAACGGCGGACACTATTGGTCGATGATTACTAAATTCTTTGGACCTGAATTAAAGGATCTGGACATGTGGTTTCAATAGGTCGGCACTACATACCCCTTTGCTTATTCCACATTGGATATTCTGTCAAATTGGATATTCGTGGTCATCTTACGCAGAAGTGTTGTGGACTATTAATCGATATCGAGCCATTTGACCCCGATTGATATTTTCTTGTGCAGTTTTCTTAAGCCGCACAAGTAGGTGAACAAATTACAAACTATAGTTGTCCTCATAGCCCATGCCTTCAATTAAATTCAGTCTGATTTAAAATTGAACATTGGCATTCAGACACAACCACGGCTTCTTTACATTTAAACGATACATACATACATAATTGGCCATTACAACCCTTCAGTCAGGATTACGGCCTAGCTTCTCACACCACTCATGTTGTGTGCGTTAATTTTATACGTGAGTGGCGGGACCTACAGTTTAACGTCGACTCCGAACGACAGAATTTTGAGAAACTTTTTCATGGCAGTTTATTTTACTCTCAGAGTTTTTGCCAGAAATCTGCTGAGAGGAAGTCGCCGAAGAAATATTTTTTTTTTTTCATATTTCATTTTTGATGTCTGACCTGGGATACGAACCCGGGCTTTACGAATAGTAAGCCAACACACTACCTACTACACCACGGCGACTTCGAACGATATCGAATACAATTAAATTATTCGAATTAAGGAAGTACTTACAGAAGTACAGATGTTAACATAAGTTTTGCAGAGATGGGATTGTATGGAAGATTTTCGAAAACGTTTGAGTTTGTTTAACGAAATTAAGGTGGCCTAAAATTCCTTATTAAAATATTTTTTTTAAAGGTTTGGTTTCTTTTGTTTTATTTGTAAATATTTTATCAATTTGTCAAATGTCATTACATGGTTGGCAACACAGTGTTACCCTCCTTAGACAAGTTAAGGAAATAGAAAATATTCCTTCTGTATCATCACGAATAATAACTATGATGTGTACGTTATTCCAGTTACTATTTGTAGGATAAATTAAAAATTCTATACACGATGAAAAAGTCCCTCAACTCATACACCATACAGAGCAAAATTCATTTTGTTTGGTGACTCCCACTCTTAGGGTTTTTTATAGTAAAACACTGTCAAACGCATGGGTATGTTACTGGCATTATGGTACAATAGATGTTGAAAAAAAACTAGAATGGATTGTTATGGGTAGCAAATAAACCAGTACTATTCCTAAGAACCTTTGAATTTAGAGAAATATTTGTATTGATAGAAGTCACCAACAATGATGAAAATATCATGCTGTTTTCATGTTCACTGCTAATTTCATCCATCTCAACATAGGGTTTTAGGATGAAACATATTTTCTTCTTTTTTGCGATATATGGTCGTATAAAGGAATTCTGTAAGTAGTTTTTCTGTATTGCTTTTCTTTTACTTTACTCTCCCCCATTATTATTAATTTCTTGGAAAGCCGATTCCATTGTAATCCTTAGATTAGCTGGACATCTATGAATGTTGACAAAAAATAAAAATGACAAGTGAATTGGAATCATACTAAATTTGCTCACGTACCCATTCATACAGGCTTCAAGGCTGAAGATGATTTTTCGATGAAAATTAGAAGTCCGTTTTGGCGAACACACCAGTTAGCCTCAGCCGAATTTTTTACAGTTGTTGGTCTAAGTTACGATACAAAATTCGCCAGGTTCTGGTCTAAGAAAAGTCAGGTTCTTATGAGCCACACGCAATCAATTGTTGCGAATTCTCCTCCAAACACTTTCTTGCATTTCGTCAACGTACGCGTTGGTAGATTGTATACAAAACCACTGGACTCGAATATTGGGAATAGTCCTCCCGCTAGTACGATTATGACGATCGTAAAATGAGCACACTATGCAGTACGTTGTCGTAACAGAACAATATTTTTTACAAGTTGTTGTACTTTGTTTTGAAGTTGCGTTGTGTAGCAGGTAGTGTTTGGGTTTATTAGACGTGAGGCCAGCTCGAACATCTCGAACGAAATATGAAAAAATTTCGACGACAGCAGATTTCTGTCAAAAACTCTGAGAGTAAATAAAAATTGCCATGAAAGGTTTCTCAAAAAATGTGTCGTTCGAAGTCGACTTTAAACTGTAGGTAAGTAATATTGGAGAACCAGCTCTCTACGTCATATGGTGTGATTGATGCATAATTTCCTATGCTAGTTTAGCCTAAAAAGTCAACAAAGACATGTAGAGACAAGTAGACAAATATTCAACACAAATGCTTTACAAAAAAAAAGTTGAAATAAAACTAACATTTCATAATAACATCATTGAATAGTAGAGCACAAAAAAACTAATACTTGTACAAATAATCAAATAAAATCACTTGATGATCACACAAATATGTATCTATGTATGTTAACATAGTCAAGCTGCATGCAACTTATTATAATTTTATTATTTATTATAATTTTATATATTTTTATTATTATAATTATATGCAACTCTACTTAGACAAGAAGACCATAGCTACCTCAACTATATCTCTGTTATCTCAAAATAAAAATCAAACATAAATAAGTAAGCATTGCACAGTAGTACTATGCTCTTAAGAGCACCACCAACTCACTCACTCGTACAGTGTGTTAAATCTAAGAAACTTTACTTCACATGTTTTTCTGTTTGTATTTCAAACTGTTTTGTTTATGTTTCTTTGTTGTTTGATGGTTTGTTTGGTAGTCATTTCTCTAATAGTTTAGCTATCATATTCATAATAATAACCACAAAACAACTCCTTTTTTTCTTTTTTTTTTGACAAGATAAAGTCTTAAAATATCTAGAAGAAACGTACACACGTGTGTTTGCGTGTGTGTAGAGTGAAAGGTAAACATTATGTGGGAAATGCTGTTGCCGACAGTAGCTTAGCTTTCAAAAAATCTACTCAACAAATAAACATCAAAACGTCAGACA
This sequence comes from Sarcophaga variegata, assembly GCA_932273835.1. Lineage (NCBI taxonomy): Eukaryota > Metazoa > Arthropoda > Insecta > Diptera > Sarcophagidae > Sarcophaga > Sarcophaga variegata. Next base: position 85,908,563 of record OW026360.1, on the reverse strand, counting down.
TTCAAGTCTGTCCGTTTGTTTGTTTATAACCCAACTACACAAGTTTTCTATTCGGAATTGTTGTTTTTTATGGCTAAGATTTACGATTGTTAACATTAATTTCAACAGTTTTTAGCAGTTTCTGTTAGGGGTACACTACAGAAGCAGTTCAACTGAACATATTTTTGGAGCCAGCAGGATATATTTACAGGGAAACTTGGTGCCTAAGGATGTGGCCATTTCGAAATTAAAATACCATCAGTCACCAGTCGTGTATAAAATTAACACGCTTAACGTGGGTTATGTAAGAAGCTAGGCAATAATCCTGACTAAACAGTTGTAATAACCAATTAAGTAAGTAAGTCAAATGTTTGCCTCAGCTTCTCTGCCTGGAGTATGTCTAAAATATCAAATTTTCCATGGCTCTCGAGCATAAATCTGGCAGGTTATGTTGGGTTTGAAAATCACTGTGATTTATGGCTTATTCGCGTACATCTTCGACTTAAGACAAGAAAAAGTCTATCATATAGGTCATATTACGAGTTCACAACACCTACACCTGAGATTATCATGCCCTCAAAGCGCTTGTTCAAAATATTCCACGTGGCAAGTTGTCTGGCGCGTAGCGAAGTCCAATTGAAACCACATTCAAATCAAGCTAACAGAAGTTGTTTATGCATGCTCGCCTTTGTCAGTGATTGTCTGTGCCAACATCATTCCCTAATAAATATAGACCTATGACGCCACCGTCTAAAAGTCCACAAGAAGCATTGGTTTTTTCGGGATGCATTCAACATCTATGGAACTTATGTGGATTGGTTTTGTCCCAAATTGAATGATTTTGTTTGTGTTCGGTCCAAAACAGAGATCAGAATGAGTACTCAAAAAAATGAGTAGAATCAAATCATACTCATAATTTCTCATACTTATACGCATTCATACTTATTTTAATATGTGTCACGGAACCGCTACTCATATTCAAAGTTTGAAGTACTCATCGTACTCATACTTAACAATATGTATGGTGTTGTTGATTTCAACTCTCCCTGGCTCAACATTTACAAGAATCACATAATAAATATGATTTGCGTACGAACACTCGAATCATTTATAGGTATTATAAATACTTTTCTACAGTTATGAATCTGAATGAGTAGGCTTATGAATCAAACATGTTTCGAATGGTATGAGTTTGACGTCAACGTTGTACGCATACTCATTGCAGCCTGTACTTATAAACCAACGTTGTAGTGAGTACAAATGAATCAAAGTAGTTAAATTTCAAAATTGTGAGTCAACAATTTAACAAACAAAGTATACATACATACATACATAACTGATCATTACAACCCTTCAGTCAGTATTACGACCAATCTTCTCACATCACTGTTGTGTGTATTAATTTTATAAATGAGGACCTATGTACATTTTAAAGACGACTCCTAACGACACATTTTTTTTTGGGAGACTTTTCATGGCAATTTCTTATTTGCTTCCAAAGTTTTGGGCAGAAACCTTCTCGTTTTGTTCGTCATATCTGGCCTGGGGTTTGAACCATAGCCACATATCTAATAAGCCAACACACTACCTACTACACTACGGGAACTTCGAAACAAAGTATATCAACTTGTAAAAATGATTGTTCTGTTTCGACAACGTACTGCATACTGCGCCTATTTAACGATCGTCATAATCGTACTTGTTGGAGGACTATTTCTAATAATCGAGTCCAGTGGTTTTGTAAACAATCTGCAAAAACCAACTCGTACGTTGACGAAATGCAAGTAAGTGTTTGGAGGAGAATTCGCAACAATTGATTGCGTGTGGCTCATAAGAACTTGACTTTTCTTATACCAAAACCTGGCGAATTTTGTGTCGTAAGTTAGACCAACAACTAAACTGAGGTGGTACTCTTCAGTAGGAATTATAGGCCACCGCCGATTCGTCCACTGAGAATGCGTGGGATAGAACTGGTACTCAAGGATGAGGAGAATTTTCTAGGGATGGTTCTAGATAAGAAATTGACTTGGAAGTCGAACATAAATAATAGACTAAAGCGGGCCTTCACTGCTCTCTGCGCCTGCAACAAGGTGTTGGGGAAAAATGGGGCTTGAAACCTAGGATGACTCACTGGATTTATACAGCAGTGGTCAGACCTACCTTGACCTATGGATGCCTAGTGTGGTGGGAATCCCTTGGTAGTGCAACACACATAAATCTAGTAGGGCCGCTGCAACGATCTGCCTTCGTGATAATTAGTGGTGCCTTGCGGTGTGCGGTGGCACTGGAGATAATTTTGGACCTCCGACCGCTTGATCTATATTGTAGGAGCGTGGCGGCTGGGATTATCAGGCACCTCTGGGCGACTGGACAATGACGTAGGTCAGATACTGCTCACTCGAGTATCCTGGATAAATTTGAGGCTGTCAGGGACATTGATTATATGATAACGCGATATGATAAAGAGGTCTGGAGGAATGGTGCTGTCATCAAGGACTCCGCCCACTACTTCACTGATGAATTCAAGCTGGGAGGAACCGTTGGTACCGAAATTTACTCTGAGTCAATCGGTATAGCCGAATCTATAAGGCTTTCCGGGCGGAAGTGTTGGCAATACAGGCTGCGGTTACGATTATTTGGAATGCAAATGTCCCCAATGAAAACATCACCATACTCTCAAATAGCCAAGCAGCTATCAGTGCTCTGAGCTCCAATGTGATGAACTTCAGGACGATCTACGGTTGTCGAAAACATCTAAACAGGGTGGTGGGGCAGTATAATGTACACATCGTTTGGGTTCCGGCGCACAATGATATCCCGGGCAACTGCAAAGCGGATGAACTGGCCAGACACGGCACGACCATCGAACTCTCCGACGAATTCTTAAATATTGGAGTCCTTTTGGGGACCTGCAAGTTCATAATTGACAAAGAGATCACGGACACTATCAACCGCAGGTGGGCAGTTTCGGGTAAGGACAGAATGGCGCACATAATCTGGCCGAGGCCAAAGAAGCATGCTGAGTGCGGTTATCACTTAGAAAAAGAGATGTATTCGCCAGAACGGACTTCTAATTTTCATCGAAAAATCATCTTCAGTCTTAAGGCCTGGATGAATGGGTACATGAACAAATTTGGTATGATTCCAATTCACTTGTCATTTCTACTTTTTGTTATCATTCATTGATATCACGGATTCAGCTTAGTTTATTAAACTTTCAGGCTAGTTTCCAGCATAGTGGAGTCATGCTTTAGTGTGCAGCCCCTGCACTGAACAACTTCTTTGATGAGTTTGTTGGAATTCGGTCAGTACAGGGACTGCGTTTGCCTGTGGCACCACAACGGGACGCTATGCATGCTTTGGTATCACAGCTACGACTCCAACCTGTCTACCTACCTATCTTCCAATTCACAGTGATCCACAGTCCAGTGCATCCTAAAAAAGTAAGCTGATGACATCATCGGTACATATTTCTTTGAAAGGTTTTTGTCCAAGCTATCACTGTCAACGTCGAGCACTGTAGAGCTGTGGTCACCAGTTTGGTTTGGCCTGAGGTGGATGATCAGGACAACAACGATATGTGGTTTCAATAGAATTGCGCTAATGAGTTACATAGCGCATGCTACATTAGATATCCTGCACTTTCAATTTGAGACCAGAGTCATCTCATGTGGAAGTGATATTAATTGCCCACCGAGATCATATTATTTGCCCTCGTTAGACATTTTCGTGTGGTGGGTTTTTTTAAGTTGAATAAGTCACAAGCCACTGCGGCCCTCCAGACAACATATCGCATGCCGTCGGTCATATTCAGCCTGATTTTTGCCTGAAAAGCCATGGCGGACTTTTGGACGATTTTATATTTCACATATAAGAGCATCAATAAGTCTTTCAAATGAATACAAAAATTTGTTTCATTTAAATTTAAAGATTGTAAGCGCTTAATGAAAGAGCCGTAGTAGTTAGGTAGTTCGCTGGAAAACTGAGGCAATATCAGAAAGCGAAGTGTAAACCTTCTTAATGGTCGTATTACCGGTAATGATTTTAATTCTCGTCTATAGACAAGAAGAAGGAAGAAGATATTAAGAAACAAGATGCTTAAAGCCATAGAAAACTCAAAATATTCTTCCTTTCTTTCCCCCACTTATTTAGAAATTTTAATTGCATTTATTGTGCCGCCATTGTACAGCATATTCTTGTATGTATCCCCCGGGATACAAAGTGTTACAACGTATTCCAGTTCTTTTCTTTGCAGATATATAAGGAATAAAAATTATTTTGTGACTTATTTACTGATACTCAAGTCAATTTTCAATCATCACCTCGACAATTGCATTTTAAATTCGTTTTCCTTAACGAAAACGAATTTGTTTTAATTTAACCTTTCGTTACGGGTCATAGTGTAGAGTGTTTAAATCAAAAGGCAGCACAGCTAAAGGAGTACTCCTACAAACTCCAGGCATTGAAGCATTCAAGCATTTATAAAACGACAACAACTGTCTCCATTTCATTGGAAAACTAAATTAGATTTCTTATGATCACATGAAAATAAAGGAAACAAAAAATAAAAAAAGAAACGGCATAGAATACTTCACTACAAGAAGGAGAACAATACAAAGGCAGTGCAAAAGTTCTGTGTGAAATATATAAACAAACTAAATGCCAGGGAAGCCAGATGTTTAAAAGAACTGCTGGGTAAAAATGATTATGAATACGGAATTTTTTGTACCTAAATTGAGTGATCTGGACACCAAGCACATGCAGTTTCAACATGATAGCGATTGGAGGGCATAACCACCTATCTCGTGAAGGTGATATAAACTGGCCACCAAGATCGTGCAAACTACAGCGGTGCTCACAGCCAACAAAACCCATGCCATCGGTCAGATGCAGATAGGTTTTACGAAAATTGGACATTGCAGATACGCTATATCCAGAAAAGCTGTCGCGGATATTTAAACAATGTTCCAAACATAATGGCATCAGCAGGTCTTTCAAGCAAATAAAAAATTTGGATGATATCTCCCATGCTTTTTTCTTTATTAAGAAAGGAAGCGCTTCATTAAAGACCCGATATAAACTTCGTTCCTTGTGTCGAGTTCACTTCTCTGAGATGAGTTATATCTGGTAATTCACTCTCTATAGACAATTAAAATGTGCAGCTAACAAAGGCAGAACCGGTGGCTCAATAATGGAACACGGAACTGGATCTGGGGTCTATTCCGGTACACTGTCACTGAACGGGTCATACAGATTACCTAACCAGGCCAATGTATTTCGGCCGGAGATTTTTGCTACTGAACAAGCTCCACTTATAGTTGAAACCAGGGACCTACCTCATACGAACTTGATTATATTTGTGGAAAGTCAAGCAGCAATCAAAACGCTGGGATTCCATCTCGTCAAATCAAAGGGCGTCAGGAGTTGCATGCACTCTCTACACCGTATACGTTGACACAACAGCCACCTCGACTGGGCTCCGAGCCACTGTGACATAGAGGGCAACGAAGAGACGAACGAACTAGCATGGAAGGGATCGGAGATGTCTGAGAAGAAGACTATACAGGGTATATACGCGCTTCTGCAGGAATACTTTTTCAAAAATAGGAATACTTTTTGGAAAAAACAGCATGGATTTCAACAAACCCTTGGTGGTTCGTTGCCGAATTTCAAAACTGCTATGTCCAGCACTGGACAGTAGAAAAACCGGGAAACTACTTGATTTCGACAAGAGAATGTTTCGCATTCTAACAGAAATTCTAACGAGACACTGCGCAGTTGGTAGTCTTGCTGACAAGCTCGTTCTGCCCCAACAGGATTACTGCAGAAGCTGGCATGATGTGAAGGAAAAGCATTCGGTACAACACCTTTTTATGAAAGTGTCCTGCACTTCAGGATAAACGCCATTTGTTTTTAGATGACAGAACGTTTGAAGATCTGGGAATGGTAGCAAACATGCCACTAGGGGAACTGGGCGGTTTCATCCGGACCTCGGGATGGTTCAAACCCACCATTAATCGATCATGACAAGGATGCTTACCTTACACTGGGTAACACAATGGGCCATATGGGCCACCGAGTGAACTTGAGTGAACTAGTTAGCTACCCGCTAACCTAACGTAACCTAACAAAGGCTGAAGAGTTACATAAAAAGTTTTTCATCGTTTCAATGGCTTCACTGAAGGGCACTGATCCTTGCGTAACCACGATGAATTGAATATCTGTTGCTTGTAATCAATCAATCAATCTTGAATGAGCAGCAATGATACGTAATAGAGCTATTAGAAAAATTATAAACATATCGAGGGCCTTTAAACAAGCGTAGCAGGGTTTTGTTTTCTTAACATAACTACGACCACCATCATTAACAATCTTCACCAGTTTTTTCTTCCATTATTTTCTCATTTTGTGGCCCAAAGAATTTTTGTAGTTTTGCCTTTATCTAATTTTTTTCTTGAAGATTGGCAATATTTTGCAGTAACTGCTGCTTCTCCACAAAATATCACAGATTTCTTCCACTCTATAGGAGCTACTCTACTAAAGTGGTCATTAATATGCATGGAAATGGGTAGAGTATGAAAAAGGAAAACGAAGAAAAGCGACAAGTATAACACAAGAAAAAAAGAAACAAAAACAAGGAGAAGAAGAAACTAAAACAAAAGCAAAATGTATGGAAAAAATAAATAAAGAGAATGACTGTTAAGAAACGTTCGAGTAAATAAATTGAAATATATTGTTCAAATTGCCTTATGCTTTAAAACAACTACGGCAACAACAATAACAACTGTCAGAGCTGTTGCAGCAGTACAATATAATTCTAAAAATTGTTTTCAATATTTTTTACTTTTTTTTATATTTTTTTTAAACTGTGAATGGAAGAAAACAAAAAAAAAGGAATTGACTTACAGGCAGCAAGCTATGGAAACAATTGCACCCCCATGTTGCACAAAATGTGTATGTGAAAATTTATGTGCCACAACAATACTGTTGTTGTTGCACATTTCGCTTTGCGTCTGTATATAATGTATGCTCCATGTATCAATATTGTATGCAGCAATAATAAACGAGAGAATGTTGAAAATATTGACTGTCTCCAGCATCTTGTTAAAATGATTTCTTATGTTGCACGTATAATTTTGAATTTTTTAAATTAAAATGTAGAAAAAACAATAACTATTAACGAGGGGTGTCCACTAATCTCTACCCTCTAGTTTTTACTTTACTTAACTTAGGCTGGCATAGAAAATTCTTGATCAAATTCACGATCAGGATTTGTTTTCTTATTTTCCATTACTTTGTGCAACATACTCTTGGCTTTGTTTACCATTGCAGGGAATATCATTGACATAGATATCTACAGCATGAAATTTATACGCTTCTGCGAAATAGTTTGTTCTTGACTTCATCATAGCCTATCGAACGCGTTATTGACAACATATTTCTCTTCATAATTCAAAGAATTTTTTCCTTTTCCCTCTCCCTACTAGATCAATACTGCAACATACCAAAACAAAAAAATGTAAAGCAAACCGCTGTGTGTCTACCAGTGTTTTGAAAAATTCAGTACTTTAGTACTTTTTCGATACTTTTCCATTTCAAAAATACCACAGTACCCCCACGATGCTTTCAGTACTTTTTTTATTATTACATATTTTATGTTTTGCACTTTTCTACTTTTAATACGTTGGCAACATGTTCAATGCAGTGTTAATGGTGGAGTTTAATCTTTAGCCCCAGTTAGCCAAACGTTCAGGGAACGTACGTTAGTTTTTCTGTTCCATTTCGTACGTGTATTAAGTATAAATAAATATTTTTTTACAAAAGTACCATTTGTTGCAAAAAAGTACTATTTCGGTTAGAGTTCAGTACCATTTCAAAAATTTCAATTTTGCAACACTGATGTCTACATACTCAATCATTGCGAGGCATGTCAGTTTCGCGATCATAAATAGTAATTTTTATGAACCACATGATATGAATATTCGCGGAATATGTTCAAAAGAAACAAAACCGTACCCAAAAAAAGCAAAAAATAATCAATTTTAACTGCAGCAAAAAGTGGCCTTCATATGGTACTTAAAGGAATCTTGTTAAGAACCTTATGAAATCGTATGTCAAGAAGAAAACGACCATGATTCTGTTTAACGCTCACTACGCATTAAAAATGTTTGGTACGAAGAGAAATTCAAAGAAGAAGCGATTAAATTAGTGCTGCCTCTGTTACAGCAAAAAAACAAGTGTCATCATTTATGTTGTGGCGTTTAGTTCAAATATTAATGCCATGTTGGTGTCACATAAATTATTCCTGTCCTATACTCCAGAGAGACGAGTTTACTTGTTTTAATTTAATGATTAACATCAAGCATGTGTAGTTAGTAGGTGCTACAGCTAATTAATAATAGATTTCAGCATTGAAACTAAGCCTAGAATAAGTTTCACAGTCGATTTATGGTATGCAACATAAACGTAACATAATTGGTCATTACTACACTTAAGACAAGATTATGATTCACCTTCTCGAACTCCACTTATGCTGTGTTCGTCAATTTTACCTATAAGTGGCTGGACCTACCGTTTAAAGTCGATTTCGAATGACAGATTTTTTTGAGAAACTTTTCATGTTTTTTTATTTGGATCTCAGAGTTTTTGCCAGAAATCTGCTGAAAAGAAGTCACCGAAGAAATATTTTTTTATTTTCTTTTATTGGAGATGTCTGAACTGAAGTTTGAACCCCGTATCTAATAAGCTACTTTAATAGACCGCGGCTACTTCAAGAAATGTAACATTTTATTAAAAGAAAAAAAATTATCAGTTTTATTTTATACCTACTCTTCTTTCTTGTAAGAGGATACCGGTTAATCTCACTTCAGATTCACAATTGAACCTTATTGCTTTTGGCAGTTCAAGTCATTGATGTCCCACAGGTTCGAAGTATACATACATAATTGGTCATTACAACCCTTCAGTCAGGATTACGACCTAGTTTCTCACACCTATTATGTTGTGTGCGTTAATTTTATACATGAGTGGCGGGACCTACAGTTTAAAGTCGACTCCGAACGACAGATTTTTGAGAAACTTTTCATGGCAATTTTATTTACAATTAGAGTTTTTGCCAGAAATCTGCTGAGAGGAAGTCGCCGAAGAAATACTTTTTGTATTTTATTTTGATGTCTAATAAGCCAACACGCTACCTACTAGACCACGGCGACTTCAGCTTCAGGTTCGAAGTATGCTTTTTACAATTTATTCTCATCATTTTAAAACCCATGTATTGGGTTCGGTACAGTCCCCACTCTGAACAATCATAAATTCAGTCTATAGTACCTGTTACTTACGTCAGGTTATTCCTGTTCTGATATGTACTTCAAATCTCTCTGTATTATAATTCTCAACAAAAGTTTTAATTGCCCCAAAAAACCGTTTGATTTGTGAAAAAGTCTCCGTCGGTCTTTATCTTCCCTTTCGTTCAGGATGACTTTCCAAAAATCTTGACACCATAACTGCCAGATAGATGAAGCATCAAATCGTCAAACATTAGAAAGAAAATCGTCAAAATCGTTACAGACGTTTCTTGAAATCGTAAAAAAATCGTCAGAAAAATAAGTAAATAAATTGAAAGGTTTTTGAAAAAAAATATATATTTTTATTGTAGTAAATATTATAAAGGTTTTTCAATGTACATATTTTAGTTCAAAAATAAAACAATAAAACACATTTAACGAAGAAATTTAACAAGACTTTTTAACGCTTTAGTTATAAAAATAAATTTAATAAACGCGTGTTTTGTATACTATTCTATATAGTATTTATATGTTAAAAACATATACGAGTAGGTACATAATTCAAATCTATCTATTAGAATTAAACATTTTAATTAAATCAGATACAATATTAAAGTCGAAGCAGTTACAATTGCTAATTTTTAAGGAATTTTGTTTTAAGAAATTTAGTATAATTTAAATTTATACTCTCTCTACATTAACTGAAGAATGTAATAAATTTATTCAAGGCCGAAAATTAAAAGCTACCATCTCTTATTTCCATTTCTGATATTTTTTTGCAAATATCGAGAAGTTTTATATCATTTTCAGGAGAATCTTCTTCCAATTTACACCACTTATATCCAAAGGAGAATGGAATACAAATCTCAAAAAATGGGCCGGTGCCTCAACGTCTATTTTGAGACATCTCGAACACATACAGGAGAGGACGAAGGTACTCCTTAATGACCGTAGGGTTTCTAACTCCATTGATTCATTAGAGGATTGTTGCAATGTGGGTTATGTTTCAGTGATCTGCCGCTACTACAACGGATTTTGCTCGAGCAAAATAAGCGGACTTGTTTCCGTAAATCATGTATTCCTACGCAACACTCATCTTTCTCGGCGAGCACATCCGTTTGTGGTCGATTGACCAGTGGTTCGCATACTGCATTACAGACAAAATTCGTTCATAACAGAGACTATTCGTATGTGGAAATCCCTTCCTGCAAACATCTTTCTTGTCACAGTCCACAAGTCCTTTGGGCTTCCTAGGGTAATATTTGAAGCTAAATTCGAATCTTTAAATATGGCCCGTAACGGCATATGGTAAATTATGCTCAACTACTGGGCTTTTTCTGTAGTATCATCACTGGTGTTCGTAAATAATTTAAAAATATAATACTTTAGTCCTTGTTTTTACTAACCTAAATTTACAAAATTAACATTGGCAAAGCAAAAAGAGGTTTTTAATGTACTAAAGTAAAGACAATGATGGGCACAAATAAATCGTCAGTATGATATTTTTGGAGAACAAAATCGTAAAAATGACGATAAATCGTTAAATCTGGCAGCTATGCTTGACACCCTTAGCAGGAAAGTTCTGGTGGAATTAGCAGCATGTAAGCTCATCTGCCTACATATTGTCATGCATTCCCACACGACCTAAGCAGAGATTAACCCTATTCGTCCTACTTTGCTTAATCTTCAGAAAGTCAAATGACATGCCTGAATCTATCAAGTACTGTTATGCTTTGTCTTTTGTACCATCTATCCAACTTGAATTGAGCACATCTTTCGATGTCATTCACTTCTACTGGGAATATGCTCCCGAGTTTCCTTATGAACTTTGAATACTTCATTCTAGTATTAAAACATTTTACTTATGCCCCAATATCCGGTCTTGAACAATTCGTCTAACAAGAATTTTTCCTTCTTTTGCAAGAGTATATAGCTTTCGGAGCTAATAGGTAGGTAGTGTGTTGGCTTCTTAGACGAGAGGCCAAGGTTCAAACGCCAGCTCAGACATCTTCGACATAACGAAATATGAAAAAAATATTCCTTCGAAGGCTTCCTCTCAGCTCAGCGGAATCGTCGTAGCCTAGTAAGTAGTATGTGGTTCAAATCCCAGCTCAGACATCTCAAACAAAACGAAATATGACAAAAAATATTACTTCAGATACTTCTTCTCATTAGTTTTCTGGCAAAAACTCTTAGAGTAAAAAAAAAATTGCCATGAAAAGTTTCTCAAAAGATCTTCCGCTCGGAGTCGACTTAAAAACTGTAGGTCATGCCACTCATGCATAAAATTAACACACACAACATCAGTGGTGTGAGAAACTAGGTTGTAATCCAGATTGAAGGGTTGTAGTGACTACTATGTACGAATATAGCTGAGGTTTTGTATCACTTATTATCTCATTCGCTGTGTAATATTCCGCAATCCATCTGGATATCATAGGTTCTATACCCTTTCTATCTAACACCCTATTTATGACCCCACGAGTTTTCGAATGAGCTTCTAAAAAGCAATCTCTTGAGATTGCATCATTTTGTTGCATGTAAAACAGACAGATTCATTAAAACAATATTTTCCGCTCATGTTGATCATAAATTTCTTTCAGTGTAAAATTCAACATTAAATGCCAATCGTAGCAAAGATTTTAAACCATAAAAATTTTTAATTTTGACTGTTGCTGTTGCTGTTCTTGTATTTTCATGTTCAATGCATCATTGTTAAGCATAAATCAAATAAATTTTTTATGTTTGAAGCTCAAGTACTTCAAAAACTCATAAGTATGTACGTGTATGTGTATTGATTGATGTTGAATTCGTATTTGAAATGCAGAAAAAAAATGTTTAATTAAATGAGACCAAATAAATAACAATCCAGAGAGGGGGGTAGAGGTTATTAAAATAACATTTAGTTTAATTTTATATGTTAGAAAGGTTTCCATAGAAAAGAAAAAAAAACTGAAATTAAGTTTTAATTAAATGAAATCAATTTAGTTGAAAAATTAATTTAAAACGTAGTTTCTCGGAACATATAATTTCTGGGAAAATACCATATTCTGAACTTTTTTAAACAAATGTCTTTGCCAATGTCAAAAATGCAAACGATTTATCATTTAAAAACATATTGTTTGTTTTTTTGTTTCTGGTGTTTTTGGAAATTCCCTTTTTAATGCCGCCTCTAATATATGTACAGCACGTGTTGGGGTCAAATTGATTAAATTGATATATTGTTTGAAAATTGCATTTTGTTGCAGAAGTCAAGCTGCCGCTGAGCTCTTATGAGGTTAAATAGAAGAGAGGTAGGACCTCTGCTGGGTCCCGAGTAGGTTTGCCAGATTCCCATTCGCAAAAAGCTGGACATTGGGTTTGAAAAAGCAGGACAAAACAAAAAAAAGCTGGACATAAAAAAATACTGAGAAAATGTTAATTTTGGTTTTGTAAATAATTTTTATTAAAATATCCCTTGTTATCAACATATATACATATTATTATTTAAAAATATTACAATTATATAAATTCATTGTATTCTTTAAAATTTATTTAACTAAACTTCAGTCCGTCACATACATATTCGCATATGCATATGTATGTATGTAAGAATTAAAATTAAATACTAAAAACAAAATATACAATTCAGTATAGTTTGATTTTGTTTATAGTAGTTTGTACTTTGGTAAAAAAAAACGTTTGTAATAAACTAATGATTTGACAAAGATGACATGAAAACTATTGCCCAAGTTATTGCAGTGTACTTAAAAAATTTCTATTTAGCAGGATAAATTAAATTTTAGCTTGAAACTGGACAAGCACCAAAAAAGCTGGACAATCCAGCCAAGTCCAGCCAGGCTGGCAACCCTAGTCCCGAGTCATGTGGGCATTCTCCTCTTTAAGCAAGCAGACCGTCTTATAAAAGGAGGCCTCCATGACGTTGATATATGTAAAGGTATACTCAATGAAAGGGAAAATAAAGAGTGACAAGGTTGCTTTTTAAATCAATCAAAACTTTAGTTTGGACATTAAAATAAGAGGAGACTTGAGTCATACTTTAGACCTAACATATTTTTTAGCTTTTAAAAATGTTTTGGTATACAGACTCATCATCAGTGTTGCCGTTTTTTGTGCAATTTGTAGATTTTTCCGGGTTTGGTTATTATTTTTCTTATAAAAATAGCTTTTGTTTTGTTTGTTAAAATTAATTAATTAGTAAGACTATAATTTTATTTTATTTTTTGTTTCTTTTTTTCTCAATTATAATTTAAATTTGAAAAAAATAAAATAAAAAACTACGAATTTAATTTTGGTCATATTTTTCCTTATTTGGTGATTTTTTCACAAATGTTAGTTACAAAATACAAAATGTTGACATGTTCAAATGTCACGTAAAAACGTGGGAGAATTCTGTTTTATACAGATCGTTCAGTTTTGCTAACGAGAGAGAACGTTTCGATAATCGTTTACATTGTTCTCCATATGCTAAAAAGAGAACGTTCGCTACGGTACGTTACGTTACGTGTGGGGAACTACAGCATTATTCTGTTTTACACTCCTTTGCGTAGGCAATAACAATTGTTCGACTGATCTTTATAACGGAGATCTTCAAACCACAATTATTCTCTCGACGTAAACAGTCTGATTACGAATGTTGAGGTCGAATGTTCGTCGCTTTGCCTTCTCGAGATCTCTATAAATCGACGCCTCCATTCTATAACGTTCTAAGTGTACTTAGAACGTTTTTAATGTTCTTGTATTTTTAAATTCTACGTTCTCTAACTTAAATACTGTCAAAATTTGGTTAAGATGCGCCGATCCGTTCCGAAGTTATAGGGAAAAATCTTCTTATAATACAAATATGGTCGTATGTCGCGTGAAAACTTTGAGAGCTCATAACTCAAAACACACTTTTTCGACTTAGAATGTTATAGAACGGAGGCGTCGAAATGTAAACATCGTTGTTTCATTGTAGTTTGTGAATTTCACATTTATTCTGGTAATGGTTGTTGTTGCTTTTTGTTTAATTGTTTATCCTTTTTTATACTATGTTGTTGCTATATTTTTGTTTATTTGTGGGAATGTAAACAAGTTCATTGTTTTTGTTTTTGTAGCTTTTGTTTATCATTTTAATGTTAAACGATGTAACACCATTTCCATTTTCGTAACAATATATACATTCATAAGTGATCATTAAAACCCATCAGTCAGGATAACCACCTAGCTACTCACACTACTTACGTTGTGCGTATTTGGTTAGTTTAGCGGGTAGATTGCCATACACGGGCAAGTTCACTCGGTGGCCATTTGGCCTATGGTGCTAACCAGTGTGAGGTATGTCCGTTTGTCAGAATCCGTTAGTGATGGGTTTGAACTTTAGTGGTACGTTCGCTACAATGCCCAGGTCTTTCAATGTTATGTCATCCAAAAGCCGTTGAAGTCTGTTCTGAATTGCATGCACTCGTATTAAAGGTGTCTTACTGCTTACATTTCCTCCACATCATGGCACCTTCTGTAATAATCCTGGAGGTATAGGCCGAGCCTTTCAGCCAATTGTGTGTGCAAATTTTATACATGAGTACGACATGAGAACGACAGATTTTTTGGAAAACTTTTCATGGCTATGTTTTTTTTCTCGCAGAGTTTTTGCCATTAATCTACTGAGACAAAGACGCCAAAGAAATCTTTTGTTTTCATATTTCGTTTTGCTGGAAATGTCTGAGCTGAGGTTTGAATCATGGCCTCACACTACCTACTAGACTACGGCGACTTCGGAGTTTATGAGGACAAATTAATTCCTGACAGTCTTTAAAATATTTCGATGTAATGACTTACGATTTCATTGTAGTCTAGAAAGTAGTATGTGGTTCAAATCCCTCCTTAGACATCTCAACAAACAAAAAAAACATATTATATTTCCTCGGCGACTTCTGCTCAGCAGATTTCTGGCAAAAACTCTGAGAGTAGAATAAAAATATTGCCATGAAAAGTTTCTCAAAAAAAAAAATTCTTTCGTTCGGAGATGACATTAAATTGTAAGTCACGCCACTTATGAATGAAATTAAGACACTCAACATGGGTGGTGTGTGAAGCTAGGTTGTAATTCTGACTAAAGACCAGTAAGTAATACATTGAATAGAGCTTAATTTAAGTATGGGAGCACTTTTTAAATTGTGCTACAAATATAGACAAAGTTCAGTAGTCATCCTAAGCTGATCACCGCCTTTATTTAAAACAAAGTGTTCTTCCACCGAAATCCCCCAAAAACTATAAACCAATACAGTAAACTATACAAATTTAAATTGATGTTGCCCATCTGCAGGCAATTAAATTTCTTTCTCTACCCTATATGGTGCAAAAAGCTTATGTGATACATGATTTATAATACCAAGCGTAACATCATCAGCAAAATGTTTTTTTTTTTATTTATTATCACACCAAACCAGTTATAAAACAAACGTTTACCTGTGTGTATAGGTACAAATATGTACTTTCAGATAATATATGTGACCTGGTAACTTGTGCCAAATGAACACATCACTTATGACAAAAAAAAAACCAATTATAACTGAATTTTCAAATCGAAATAAAAATAAAATGGAGACGTGGTGCTTTTTACTGCAGAGGTAGTTTTAAATAATTAAATGCAATTAGCGAAATAACATTATGACAAGAGAGAAAAATAAATAACTACACAGAGTAAGACGAAGTGACAGAAATACGTTATTTTTTGGGTTTCACATCAAATGGATGGATGTGAACGCTTCTCGTATGGAATTGCAGATGGAGGGTATCAGATTTATATGAAAACGTCTCCTATGTGCATATATATATGGCGTGCATATATGTATATGTCAGTTTACATGTGTATGTAGTTGTTCAGCTGTTCATGTTTGTATGTTCTGGAACATATTGTTACGAAAATGGAAAAAATCTAGATGCTGGTGTTTGGCTTTTACATCGTTTAAGATTAAAATTATAAACAAAAGCTAAATAAACAAAAACAACTAGCTTGTTCACAAATTATTGCCCCTGCGTAATATAACAACAAACACCATCATAAAAAATGATAAGCAAGTAAACAAAAATGGCTGCCCTGGTAATCTAGCGGCTATTGTGCTAGACTATTAGTGTGAGGATCGTGGGTTCGATTCCCACCAGATTCTCTGGTCTGTGACACTACACCACATATGGCAAAAGTTACTCAGCTCGTATATAATTAAATATAATTTGTAATTGTATTGTAATTGATAAATAAATAAGTTAACAAAAATACAACACTAATCACAATAAAAATAAATGTAAACAAAATACACAAACAACAATAATGAAACAACGATATTTATATTTGTAGAGATCTCGAGAAGGCGAAACCACTAACATTCGCCTTCAAGAACATTTATCAGAGTGTTTACGTTGCCATATAAAAGGCAAGGCAAAGCAGGCAACTGAGTTAGTAAAAGTTCAGTTAGTATTGTGTGAAGACGCGGTACGTTTGAAGAGAATAATCGTGGTTTGAAGATCTCCGTTACAAACATCTGACGAATAATTGTCTAATAAACAGAGGAATAACAAACAAAGCAATTGTTGTTGTTTAAATCAAGTTGTGAACAGTCGCATACAGAATTGCGCGAGTAATAAAGAATTTTAATTAAATATAACACAAATTTATTTTTATTTTATTTGCAATCTACGAGCTCATATTTTAAATGTTTTTGAAAGATAAAAAGGTAACAATATAAAAACATACTTCGAAATATTCCGAGGATAAATAAGGACAAATATCTATCGGGAATTAATACAAAAGTCCAAAAGATCTTTTATAAAGTGCTCTTTAAATTTAAATGATGCAAAAGGTGTGTCAGATATCATCGATATTTTGAATCATTGTTCTCTTGTTAGAACCCATACGTAATACCCAATTAAACTGCATTTGATCGATCACATTTGTTATATTGACTTTGAAGGCTGCTGTGATTTTTGGCACAAAAGAAAGTCTTAAGTTTAATTCGCACAATCTATCACAGCCTTTAAAACTACATTTCTTTAGTCTCTTGATCATCCAATTCAAAAAGAAATTAGTAATCAGCGTCCTATAGCTATCACCGTTAACAGTGATGACCTGGCCAACGTAGTTCTCGAGGGAATATGGAGCCATGACGTCGTCACCCGAAAACCCATATCAAAAAGTGACTTTTTCGGAATATATTGGACACTTATTCGCTCGCAATAGCGATCTAATAAAACCCCACAAGACAAAATCTAATCCAGCCAAATTGAACGATCTTGATGTGATGGTTCACATCCTTTCCATCTGGGATGACTTTGCCTTCAAATCGCTAGCGCACAATAACCAATGTGTTATGCATTATGCGCCAACTAGCGTTGTTCCGTTAAAATCTCATGCTGTGGGAGTCCAGATCATCCAATTCAGACCTTTAGTGCTACCTGTTGACTGTACTTAAACGTTGCCAAAATCCATTCGAAACAGAAACTCACGTTGATCGATTTTTTTTTGCCATTAGAAGCATATGGCTTCCACAAAGCATTTTTGCCTTGTTTTCATTTCTTTAATCTACTTTTGTTGTTTCAGCTAAGCCGGTGATTGGTCTGTTGTGGCAAGTGGTAGCGTAATGGGACTGCCATCTATCGTTAACCAAAAGCAACATCCTCTAAGTATTTGGTGTAGTGGTGGGGAATCTTGCTATGGATTGACATCGTCACCAATTCGACAATTTTGTTTGTTCACATTCACACATACATACTTACTTATTGGTCATTACTATCCTTCACTCAGGATGACTACCTCGCTTCTCACACCACTTATGTTGTGTGTGTTAATATTATATAAGAGTGCCGGGACCTACAGTTTAAAGTATACTCTGAAAGACAGATTTTTGAGAAACTTTTTATGGTCATTTTATTTAGTTGCAGAGTTTTTGCCAGAAATCTGCTGAGAGGAAGTCGCCGAAGAAATGTTTTTCATATTCCACTTACTTATTCATTCAGAATGCAGGATTGCTACTACTTTTAGGAGGTAAAAACATATTTCAATTTGAACATGGCAATCACACACATCTGCCTAGTAATATCTATTAAGTTCCAAACGTTCCATGTACATATGTACATATGTGTGCTGCTGTTCTATTTTCTGTAATCGTATACGTTTGCTTGTTTATTTATTATTGTTAGAAGCTGTTGTGAATGATTTACTTCAACTACTTACAGTTACTTGTCATGTACATTGCAAGTAAATATATCTGGAGTTACAGGTAAATAAAAATAAAGAAATGAACATACCTAGTCAATCTCATTGTCATCAAACATGCATCGTATACATATGTACATAAAAATATTGTCTTCTTTTGCTGTTTATGATGCTCATATACCCTCATGTATGACTTTTTGCTTAGATTATATTTAAAAGCATTCAAATCAGTATTGCCAATTGAAGCATTTGAGGTAATAAAATAAATTGTTTGTGGAGAGTACTTATTCTAATAAATTTTGAATTTAAACAGATAAAAAAGAGAGGGGGTGATAGGAAAACATATAGGGTGGGCCCTCTTTCTTGTACCACCGGTCATTTCGAATCTGACAATACTTATGACATTCTACTCTGTAACAAAATTCAGTATATAATATCCACTGAACGTAATGAATCGATTTAGGCTTGAACAACGTTGGCATTTATTGAGCTAACGAGAAAGTAAAAAAAAAAATTATTAAATAGACATCGCCTACAATATAAAGTATCAGGTGTACCATCTATCGGTTTAAATTGGAAGCATCGGTTATTTCGAACCTGGCAATACTTATGTATGTCATTCTATTCTGTTACCAAGTATTCATATTCTGTCGTAATGAATCGATTTATGATTGAGCAACTTTGGGATTTATTGGAATAGATGGGCCAACGAGAGACTACACGATGATGTCGATTTTGCAAAAAAAAATCATAATTTCGGATGAAGCTTGTTTTCATCTTGGTGGGTACGTTAATAAGCAAAATTGACGTATTTAATTGGAGTGACAGTTTGGTGCGACTTGTGGAGCGGAGGGATCATTGGCGAATATTTGTTTGAAAATGAGGACGGTCAACCATTACGGTCAATGCAGATACCTATCGCACCATGATAACCGAATTTTTTTTTTTGTAACCGCTCTTCATAGTATTGATGTGAACGATGTTTGATTTCAACAGAATGGTGCAACTTGGCACACATCTAATGCCATACATACATAAGTACATACATACATAATTGGTCATTACATTGGCAGCCAAGAAGCTGCGAATTGACACGAAAAGTGCACACGAAAAAGTGCACGAAAATTGGTCCGATCGAATGAGGTACTGTGAGGCCAGCCACAGTAGCCATACGAATGAAATAATATTTCCTTTCTAATCGGAACAATTGTACTTCACAACAAAAAATAAAAATAAATTTCAAACCGTTTTGGTTTCATTATATTTTGAAATTTAAACTTTTAAGTGGTCCACCCTTTATATTTCAAAAAAAAAAATATTTCTATTCAAACATTTGCCGAAAAACCATACAAATATATTCACATGATGTCAGCTTTTTTATTTTAGAAGAGAACACATAATTTTCTTCTCTTTTTTAAATTTTAAAATTTTTTTAACCTAAATTTCTTCCAATATTTACCATAATCTAAATTTACTTTTAGACTACTTATCTCTTACTACACAACTGCAACTACATGGGGCATGTATTTTTGTTTCTGTTTTTTTTTTTGCATAAAGACATGAAAGGCAGGAAAAACAAATTTAAGAGACACCTTGCAGGACTCTACGGCAAACAAAATATACAAACATCCATGCATCCATCCAACCATTCATCTCATTTCATCTCATTTTTCTTACTTCGCTTCAGTCATTCATTATTCTACTTGTGTTACTGTGTACATACAAATATATTTGCTACTGCATCTGCACCTGAGTGCATTTGTGTTTATCTTTCTTCTTTACTACAAACAACAAAATCTGAAGCCTTAAGCTTATTACTGAGTAAAAATGTAACAAAACTAACAAAAAAAAAAAAAAAAAAAAAACGAACGAACTGTCCACATGACAGTCAACTAACTGTTTATGTACATACATATGTATGTATGCATGCACAATACATACATTATTATGAGATTGTTTGAAAAAAGATGTCACTAAGAAAAATTAAAACAGCACCTACGAGTCCATGAAATAACAGGTCTTTCATCAAGCGCTTTCATTCTTTAAATAGCAATAAAAGAAAGCATGTGATATATCCGTTGAAGTCGCCGTAGGCTAGAGGGTGTGTTGGCTCATTAGAATGAGGCCTCGGTTCAAACATATTTTTTCGGCAACTTCTTCTCAGCAAATTTATGGCAAAAATTCTGTGAGTAAATAAAAAAAGTTTCTCAAAAAATCTCTCGTTCGGAGTTGAATTTAAACTGTACGTCCCCGGCACTAATGTATAAAATTAACGCTTACAACATAAGTGTCGTGAGAAACTAAGGTTGTAATCGTGACTGCAGGGTTGTAATGAGCAGTTATGTATGATTTTATATTGTTACGTTTTTACCTTTTAAAAACGTTTAAAATATGAGCTCGTGGATTGCAAATAAAATAAAAATAAATCTGTGTTTAGTTTCAATTAGAATTCTTTATTATTCACAAAATTCTGTGTGCCACTGTTCACAACTTGATGTAAACAACAGCAATTGCTTTTCTTTGTTATTCCTCTGTTTATTTTGCATTAACAACAACAATTACTAGACATTTATTCGACAGATCTTTGTAACCGATATCTTCAAACCACGATTATTCTCTTCCAACGCACCGCGTTTTCACACAAGACTGAAATTCACTCACTCAGTCGCCTGCTTTGCCTTGCCTTTTATATGGCAAAGTACACAGTCTGATGATTGTTCTCGAAGGAAAACGTTCCAGACTTCGCCTTCTCGAAATCTTTGTAAGTATAAACATCGTTGTTGGTATATTTTTGTTTACTTGTACATACATAATTGGTCATTACAACCCTTCAGTCAGGATTACGACCTAGTTTCTCACACCACTTATGTTGTGTGTGTTAATTTTATACATGAGTGGTGGGACCTACAGTTTAAAGTCGACTTCGAACGACAGATTTTTGAGAATTTTTTCATGGCAATTTTATTTACTCCCAGAGTTTTTGCCAGAAATCTGCTGAGAGGAAGTCGCCGAAGAAATACTTTTTGTATTTTGTGTTGATGTCTGGCCTGGGGCTCGAACCCTGACTTTACGTCTAATAAGCCAACACACTACCTACTAGACTACCGACTTCATTGTTTACTTGTATATCATTTTTTATGCTGGTGTTTGCTGTTATATTAAGCAGTACGAAAATTTGTAAACAGGTTTGTTTACTGAATTGTTTTGTTTTTGTAGCTTGTGTTTATAACTTTAATGTTAAACGATGTAAAAGATAAACACCAGTATCTAGATTTTTTATTTTCGTAACAATATGTATGTAAAGGGTCCGTCAAATAGCTTTTTTTTTAAATGCTTTAAGAAAAAAATTACTGAATATTTTCTCAAATTTTTATTTGAAAGTAAAATCCTTCCGGTTAATAATGGAAAATAATTTCATGCAAATGGCTGCGTCGGCTGGCCATGCAGTAGCCTACACGATTGGTCCAATTTTTAAGCACATTATCTTTTGTGTGCAGCTGTATTTCAACAATGGCTTTACGAATATTGTCCTTTAAAGCGTCAATTGTCTGTGGCTTGTCGGGGTAACACTTATCTTTGACGGCACCTCACAAATAATAGTCCAACGCTGTGAAGTCGCAGTGAATGGTCAATTGGCTTCAACTCCTGAACCAATTGGACTTTGTATGGCATCATAACAAGGTCTTTATGCAAAATTCGTCTCAATGATGTCTCCGAAATTTTCAATTGTTGAGAACGACTTTGAATTGATGTTGATGGCGCTTCACGCACACTTTCTGCTACAGCAGCAATATTCTCGGGTTCACACTGTTTTTGGCTTTTCACGCTTTGGTTTATCGATGAGGATGCCAGTTTCTTTCACTTTTTTCACAAGATAACGAACATACGGAACTGACGGTGCTTCTCTTCTTCCAAAATCCGTACGCAATTTTCGCACACATTCTGCAACATTATCAAGATCGTATAATTCAGTCCAAACAAAATTAGAAATCTGCGTTCTATAGTGCTCACCGTTGAAAGTGATAGTAGCCTGGTGCAAGTCGTTATCAAAGAAAACAATAACTTTTGGATTTCATGTGGCTTGTGATCGACCCAAATTTGACAAAAGTTTCTCAGAAAATCTATCGTTCTGAGTCGACTTCTAACTGCAGGTTCCGCCGCTAATTGATAAAATTAATACACACAACATGGGTGGTGCGAGAAGCTAGGTTGTAATCCTGACTGAAGGGTTGTAAAGGCTA
Organism: Sarcophaga variegata; assembly: GCA_932273835.1. NCBI lineage: Eukaryota > Metazoa > Arthropoda > Insecta > Diptera > Sarcophagidae > Sarcophaga > Sarcophaga variegata. The sequence goes on along the minus strand of OW026360.1, from coordinate 85,885,869 downwards.
ATTAGATAAGCAAGCAAGTAAGTTGATGACACGATATTTTATTTAAAAAAATTATTTTCTTGGGTTATGTATTTGAAATTGAAAGAATTCCAAGGTAAGCAAAGCATATTCATATTCAATCATTACCATAATAATTAAGCTACAGTCAGCGTCTAATATGTACGTTACTCACGTAATGTTAATTCTCGCATGTATGCAGCCCACCTTGTGTAAAGTCTAACAGTCACTAACAGTACTAGACTACAGTAGAATAGAGTAGTAGAATACATTTTTGACTGACAACTGAATGATTTAATGAGTACCGAAATAAACGATCATCATGCGATAACAACTATTCCTTCCTACAATGTTAGAGAATGCAAGTATACGTATAGCAAAAAGCAATCACATCATGCAGGTATACATGACCGTCAATCATAAGTATTTTTTTTAATGCAGCATAAGAGTTCAAATTAATAAGTGGAAAATACAATGGAAGATGAATATCTCACAATATAAAGAAAAGAAAAAAAAGAAGAATAAAAACGACATAGAAAAGCGAAGGTTTATTGTCTCAATTCTCGCTCTACAAAATGCTTGCTTGCTGTACAAAGGCCTGAATAGAAACGAATATCTGACCACGCATTTTCTAATTTTATTTGTTTCTATCAAGGAAATTTATTCCGAATATTTCAACAACAAATATGAACGTTTTCTGTGATTGTTAACAGAAAAAAAATTTCAAAAATGACACGGCATGACTGACTTTCTTTTAATTCAACTGCCTTGAGTTTGTCGGCTTCTTTTGCTGACAATTTTTTTAAGATAAGAAGAAATCCCAGAATATTACACGAAGTAAAATCAAAATACCGATGAGCAGCCGATATTGTTAAAGATTGACGGTATGCAGAACCGCTATTTGATTCCTGGTCTAAGCTTGAAAGGTGTCCTTAAAAAACTTTCAAATTGCGCGTTTGTTGTAAAAATTAATTGTAGCCAACAGGACTAAGAAATTCATTTGTTAAGGTCTTCATTATTGTTTCAAGAACTAACCGTTAGGATTGCAAGCTAAGATTGGGAACTTTATTAGGGAATGGGTAAGGATTGACGGTATGCAGAACCACTATATGAAATTTATTTGATTCCTGGTCTAAGCTTGAAAGGTGTCCTTAAAAAATTTGCAAAATTTGCGCGTTTGTTGTATAAATTAATTGTTCCCAACCGGACCTAGAAATCCATTTGTTAAGGTCTCCAAAATCTAACCGTTGAAAATTCAAGGTAAGCTTGGGAACTTTATTGCGGCAACTTTGTATGGAAGACTTCTCTTTAACAAGTAAAAACTTTAAAGAAACTGTTGGGGAGATAGGTAGATTGGAGTGGTAGCTTTAATACCAAAGTTTACTTGAACACACATAGTGGGCCATTGTGATGCCACAGATAAGCTTAGTTCTTGTACGAACCGAATTCCACCAAACTCATCGAAAGAGTACGTCACCGCAGCGGCTGCATACTAAAGCACGACTCTCCTATGCAGACCAATATGAAGGTTTTATAAAGGAAGCTAAATCCTTGTTATGAAGGATAACTCCGTTTAGCTGCTCTTCGCAAGGGATTGGAATTGACAAAGAAAGTGGGCAACGGTTTCCTCCTCTTCAGCAAATCCAAAGGACGGCAAAAGTCGTTTGATAGGAACTGCAATCTTTCCGCGTGTCAAAAAGTATTTCTTCGGCAACTTCCTCTCAGCAGATTTCTGGCAAAAATTCTGAGCTTAAATAAAATTACAATGAAAAGTTTCTCAAAAATCTGTAGTTCGGAGTTGACTTTAAACTGTAGGTCCCGCCACTCATGTATAAAATTAACACACACAACATAAGTAGTGTGAGAAACTAGGTCGTAATCCTGACTGAAGGGTTGTAATGACCAATTATGTAGTTGATTGGTACGCCTCCTGTCCATTCTGGGCCAATTGAGTCTGGCAGTGGAGCTAAATTACTCACTGAAGCAGGATAGGTTGGAATCCCGAATGAATTGTTGCCTAATCGCCAATTTAATAGAGGTAGATGGCATACCCAATTCGATTGGCGAGGGCTCCGGAAGAAGTGCATCTGCCCTGCCGAGCTCATCGGCGTTATAGTTCCCACGCCAAGTAAGACACAGAAGAGCTCAGAGAAAACGTCGAGACAACGGCGACACTCCTAATGGGGAAAACCTTAAAGTTAATTTGTAGATTGGTTCTCGGTGGTACGATGGAACGCTGCTGTACACCTTGTTATACGGGACTTGGTAAGTCGATTAGACAATCTCTCTGTTCTCCATAATTAAAACCATTTGCGACTAGTCATGAGGCACACCCTGTAATTTTGTTAGATGGCAAAGTAGAGTGCGACCCTCTAGTAAACACCAACATCTTGGTAGCGTGTATAGGAACTCGGATAACATAGTGCCATTTATAAGTTGTAAGTTATATCCCTCCAAGTGGTTCAAAAATCATTCTCGAAGAATGCTCTGCAAATTACTACAGAAATGAAATGAATTGATGTCTGGTAGACATATTTACTTGGTGTAAATATGTGAGATGGAGGTCTTTAGAACGATCAAATCTACTTGGTGGTACTCCATAATATTACTAATTCAGTGGTTGTTAATCGGGAAGCCAGATTGAAAAGACAAGTTAATGCCTTTCAAGGACTGTAAGAGAATTTTAGAGAAAAGCGGCACTCTTGAAGCCGTCGTATTTGTATTGTGTATTGACTTGAATGAAACAAAATATGAAAAAATATCTCTTTAGGATACTTCCCCTCAACTTGCAAAAAACTTGAGAGCATAAACTCTGAGAGTAAATAAAATTGCCATAAAAAGTTTCCCGAAAGTCTATCGCTTGTAGACGCCATTATGTCGTAGGTGTCGTCACTCATGGATAAAATTAACACACACATTAACGGCGACTTCCCCTCAGCAAATTTATGAAGGGGAAAAAGAGAACCAGTCTGAGAGTAAACGAAATTTTCTTAAAAGATTGCCAAATCTGTAGTCGTCATTAAAGAAGAAGGTCCGGCCACTCATGAACGAAATTAATACACAACATGGTTTGTGGGAGAGGCTAGGTTGTAATCCAGACTAAATGGCAGTAATGACCAATCAAGTAAGTAAGGTTTAGTCTGGATTATGGATTTGAATTATCTTTTCAGAGTTCCCATAAATTAGCCTGATCATAGTAATTACAAGCAACAGCCTTTCTGGGAAATGCTAGAGTGTTACTGTTAAACAGCCAAGTGAGATATCCTGTTTACGGAATACCCAATTAATAATTCCTATGTGAAAGGTTCTAACGGGCGTATAACGACTGAAGCTATTCGTTAAAACACTGATTGGCAAGTCCACCATCGACCAGATATTTACACTACGCCGAATCCTGGAAAAGACCCACGAAAAACAAGTCGACACACACCTCTGAGCTCGGTTTACCTACGAAGCTGAAAGGCTAAGCAGAATGACGTTTAGCCATTCCTGCAGCTCAGTCAAGGTAGGAATGGACCTCCCCGAACCTATTAATACCGTGCGAGGTTTCAGACAATGTGATCCCTTATCATGCGACCTCTTCAACTTCGTCATGGAGCGTGTTCTGCGAAAGGCGGGAGTGCATCGCAATGACACTATTTTCCAAAAAAAAAGCGTCCAGTTGCTTGCGTACGATGATGACATTGACATCATAGGGCGTACCAAGCGAGAGGTTACTGCAGCCTTTAGTGCTATTGAACGGGAGTCTATTAAGATGGGTCTGGCAGTAAATGAGGGCAAAACAAAGTATATGTTATCGACAAGTAGAGACGTGTGGCGTATTGATTCTCAGATTACGGCCGATAACTATACTTTTAATATAGTCAAGGATTCATTTATCTTGGCTCCGCCGTTACTACCAAAAATGATGTCAGTCTCCAAATCAAACGCAGGATCATTCTTGTCAGCAGATGCTACTATGGTTTCAATAAGAAAACCATAGAAGAATAAGAAATATAATATATGAAAACTAATACTCTACGAGACGCTCATCCTCCCCGTCCTTGTTTATGGCGAAGAGGCATGGACACTATTAAGGACTGATATCGCTGCCTTGAGAGTATTCGAGAGAAAAGTTCCACATAAGATCTTCGGTCCGGTGCGAGTTGGCGATGATGTCCGCATCCGATCCAACAGTGAGCTGTACAAGCTCCTCATCGACATAGACGTTGTTGTGCAGCGTATTAATATCCAGCGAATGCGCCGGCTCGACCATATCGTTCGAATGGAGGATGATGCTCCGGCGAAACGGGTATTTAATGCGGGGATCTGCAGAAGTCGGCGAAGAGGATGAGGAAATTGAGGAAGCTCTGCCATTGAATGGTGTGACCAATTGGTGTAGGCATGCAAGAAGTAGAGGCGCCTTGAAGGATGTGTTACGGCAGGCCGGAATCCGTTAATCGGGTTGTTAATGGCTAATTAAGTAAGTATGGAAAATGTACTTCTGTTTTCCTAACGTTATGTTTTAAAGCTATTTTTGTATTCCAAATGAATGAAACTTATAAATAAAAAAGAGACGAGATTTCTATTAAGCTTCGTTACAACTGTATGTGCCTTGCGTGTTTTTTTTTCTCTCTTTTTCTGATCAAAACCGTCATTTATGATAAATAAAGTGTTGATGAATTGAGAAAAATAAAATAAAATATCATGCAAACACATTTGAATAGAAATTCATAAAGAAATCAGACACAGTATTTAAATTCGGTTACGGCTCTTTAACAGACCATTTATAATGCAAATGTCACACGGTATTTATCAGAAATGAAAAGATGAAAGAGACTAACGAGACGAGAATTCAAAAGAAAAAAGAAAAACAGAAAAAAAGATCATGGAAAACTGTTGCGCATGCTTAGAGAGAACAGCAACAAAAAAATGTATACAAATAAATGGATGAACGTACTGATAAAAAAAACTTGGATGGGTGTAATAAAGCAACAGGCCTACACACATTGCATGATTGAACAGAAATAAATTCAAATTTTTTTTTAATATTTTTAAGCAAGATGTACTCAAGGGGAATGAAGAACGAAAAAAATTTGAAAAATTGAGAAAAGCATCTCTAATAGATACATTAAAATTCATACATTGAATAGCTCTCAATATAAAGTATCAGATGGGCCATCTATCGGTTTAAATTTGAATCATCGGTTATTTCAGATCTGGCAATACCTAAGTCATTCTATTCATTCTATTCTATTTCAAAATTCCACTGAACATAATGAATCGATTTGTGATTGGGCGTACGAGAAACCGCACGCTGACGTCGACTTTGGGAAAAACAATCATCTTTTCGGATGAAGCTCGTTTTCATCTTAGTGGGTACATCAATAAGCAAAATTGCCTTATTTGGAGCTTATAAAACCCACATGTTGGCTTACAGAAGTCAGTGCAGCCATTACAAGTGTTTGTTTGGTATTTCTTTTTGCAAGTGAGGACGGCGCAACCATTACTGTCAATGGAGACACTTACAGTACCCTGATAACCGATTTTTTGTACCCGCTCTTCATGGTATTGATGAGAACGATGTTTAATTACAACATTATAGTGCAACTTGTCACACATCTCATGCCACAATCGATTTTCAAATGTTTGATGGCCGTTCATTAATCGAAATGGTGATGTCAATTGGACGCCAAGAAGCTGCGATTTGACACCTTTGGACTGTTGGACCGTTAATGAAAAGTATTATGTCGACCAAACAGAGACAATTGAGCCTTTAGAGACCAACATTCGTCATGCCATTATCGAGATACGACCCCATACACTCGAAAAAGTGCACGAAAATTGGTCCGATCGAATGAGATACATGAGGCCAGTCGCGGCAGTCATATGAATGGAATGAAGCCGGAATAATTGTATTTCACAACAAATAAATAAATTTGACAAAATTTCAAACCGTTTTCGTTTTATTAAATTTTTAAATTTAAACTGGATATCGGGTGTGGTATAACTCCTCATTCAGAGTTTTCTAAATTATTTTCGACAGAGGTTGCTATACGTGGCAGAGCGTAAGTGGTAATTAAAATCTCATGTTTGGTTACATTTTAGTTCGTTTTCTCGCCAATGGTCGCTTCAAACGAAATAAAAGTGTTGTCTGTATAGACTTCCCGTGGTAGTCTGATCCGGTTTTAGTAACTCATTATTGATCACGTAATTGGTCATTAATCATCATTAATCCCCTTAATCAGGATTACGACTTAGCTTCTTACAGCACTGGTGTTGTGTGTGTTAATTTTATCCATATGAGGCTGGATCTACAGTTGAAAATCGATTCCGGATGACAGATTTTTGGGAAATTTTTCATGGTAATTTTATTTACTTTCCGAGTTTTTCCCAGAAATCTGCTGAGCGGAAGTCGCCGAAGATATATTCTTTCATATTTACCTTTTGTTGAATATGTCTGACCTGCGGTTTGAACTGAGGCCTCACGTCTAATAAGCAAACACACTACCAACTAGACTACAGCGATCCCACCAAATACAAAGTATTACCTTGGCTCAATGGATATTCTATTTGGTCGTAGACTTTGCTCGGTGTACGCGCTTCAGATATAATTTCTTGCGCCTGGGGTTGTCGTATTGAATCAATGTTTCATCACCAGTGATAATTCGAGGCAAACATGATTTTTTTAAAGCCTTCAAATAGCATTTGAAACATGCAAAATCATCTTTCAACATCACCCGGCTTTAGTTCATGTGACATCCAGTTTCCTTGCTTTTTAACATTTCCTGCTGTTTTTAAACGCTTTGAAATGGCAGCTTGAGTCATTTCGAATGATTGTGCAAGCTTTTGTTGTGTTTGAGACGGAATTTGATCGCGTTATGTTTCCAATTTATGATGTTCAAAGGTCTTCTAGCTATCTTCTACGTTATTTGAGTAAAGATCACCAATTTATGAAAAAATTTCCAAGCATGGAAAACTATTTCAATAACAATGTGGTTATGATAGTGACAATAACCTCACTTTGTTTCTGTTTCCATACAAAATTCAATTTAAAAAGGCTCCATAATATGTGAAATGATTAACACGAGCACCATGCTAACAACTTTGCACAGAATAAAGCCATTAGCAACGGAAAAAATAAAACCAGAGTCCGCTAAAAGAAAGGGAGCGTTGCTTTACTATAATGCGATGTGAGACGGCGCGTGTGTGGCATCGCTTGGTCTAGTTTTGTCTGTTTGACAAATAATGACCAACTGACTGGTAAAACAAAGAATCGTTGAATAATGCATGCGTCTTCACTCCCTGTTATGTTTAGTCGGACATTAAATAGCATACGCCGACAAAGAAAAATATTTTTTTTTGTTTTTTTAATTTGCGTTTGTAATAAAATGTGACCACAAAGTGTGCAACAAATGAAAGGGAATTTTTTCTTCTTTTTGCAAATGAATAAGCGGTCATTAACGACGTAAGGGTGTACCATTTACGCAATAATTACAAGAAGTTATAGGAGGATTTTCTTCGCTTATTTATGTAATATCAGGGCGTATAACAGTTTTTAGAATTTTTTTAACAAGTTTACTACTGTCTTCCTGATTCCACTTGGAATTCGTTAGTTTTAGTTTATAGAAAGAGAGTTCCTTACAGCCAGGGGTTCTATGTAAAGGGTGTTTTTTAGAGAGGTATAGAAATTTAAGTTGCAATAAAGCAACGATGGATTATTCGATTGACATGAATTTTATTTACCCGAAAGATAATCTTGTGGCATTACATTTTAAATATGATTTCTGGCATATGACCGCCACGGCTGGCGCGGATGTAGTCCAATCTGGACGTCCAATTTTCGACGACCTTTTCCAACATTTGTGGCCGTATATCGGCAATAATACGGCGAATGTTGTCTTCCAAATTGTCAAGCGTTTGTGGCTTTACCGCATAGACCAATGACTTTACATAGCCCCACAGAAAGTAGTCTAGCGGTGTTAAATCACAAGATCTTGGAGGCCAATTCACAGGTCCAAAACGTGAAATTAGGCGGTCACCAAACGTGTCTTTCAATAAATCTATTGTGGCACGAGCTGTGTGACATGTTGCGCCGTCTTGTTGAAACCACATCTCCTGGACATCATGGTTATTCAATTCAGGAATGAAAAAGTTAGTAATCATGGCTCTATACCGATCACCATTGACTGTAACGTTCTGGCCACCATCGTTTTTGAAAAAGTACGAACCAATGATTCCACCAGCCCATAAAGCGCACCAAACAGTCAGTTTTTCTGGATGTAACGGTGTTTCCACATACACTTGAGGATTACCTTCACTCCAAATGCGGCAGTTTTGTTTGTTGACGTAGTCATTCAACCAGAGGTGCTTCATCGCTTAACAAAATTCGCTTATGAAAACCGGGAACAACGGTAATCTCGTTTTGGGCCCATTCGACGAATCTACGCCTTACTTGATGATCGTTTGGCTTCAATTCTTGCACGAGTTGGATTTTGTAAGCACGCAAACCAAGATCCTTCCGCAAAATCTTCCATAAAGTGGATGGACACAGATCCAATTCCTGTGGTCGATGGCGAATGGACTCATTCGGGTCTTCCTCAATGATACGCTCTACAGCTGCAATAGCTTCTTCTGTACGCACCGTACAGCGTCTCTGGGAATACGAGTTATCAATAAGAGCAAACGTGGTGCGAAAACGTTCCATGGTTGATCGAATTAACTGCTCTGATGGACGATTTTGTCGACGATAAAATGGACGTAGTGCTCGATAAATTTTCCGCACAGAACCATTATTTTCGAAATAAAATTGCACTATTTGCAAGCGTTGTTCAGGCGTGAGTCTATTCATGATGAATTGCCAAGCGAAACTGAGAATAAATAAATGGTTAAATCGGTCGCCATCTTGAAAAGTAATGCCAACTTAAAGTTCTATACCTCTGTAAAAAACACCGTTTAGACCATTCATTTCAGATTAATTATGTCGCCTTCTCAATATAATTACAGAAAAAGTAAATCGATTGAAATAATTTTACACACACAGGCTTCTTATTTTTAAATTTTAATAAAAGTGTGGGGTTGGTAAGTAGTCTGCAGTGGAAGTTGATACCAAAAGCTCACTCGAGCAAGCATAACGGCCCACAGGGAAGCTCAGTCCCAGCACTGAACAAATTTCACCAAACTCAAAGAGGAAATTGGTCGGCGCGGGAGCTGCTGTATGGAATATAAGCCCCATAAGAAAAAATTTTAAGGAGTTAAATCGAATGATCTCGGTGGTCAGTTCATATCACCTTCAAACGTAATGTCCATGCCATCAAATTGTTCGTGCAGATTATACAATGTGCCATGATCTGAATAGTGCTATCTACTTATTGTTGGTATCCAAATCATCCAATCCAGGCCGAAAGAACTTAATAATTATCGACCAATAGCACTTGCCATTGACGGTGATGGCTCGGCCAACGTTATCCTCAAAGTAATGTACCAAACAGTAACTGTTATGCAATGTATTAGACGCTTATGGATCTCATTTGGTTTGGTATCGTCTTAAATTCAAAAATTTTATTTGTTTACGTACCCACACAATCAGAAAGGGACCTCATCGCTGAAGATCAATTTACGATAAAAACATTGCCCGATGGCAATGATCGTAATAACTGTTGTAGTCCCCGTAGTCTAGTTAGTGTGCTGGCTTCTTAGACGTGAGGCCACGCTTTAAACCACAGAGCAAACATCTCCACCAAAAGCGAAATTTTAAAAAATATTTCTTCTGCGATTTGCTCTCAGCACATATCTGGCGAAAACTCTGAGAGTCAAATAAAATTACCATGAAAAGTTTCGCAGAAGAAATCTGTCGTTCGGAGTCGATTTTAAACTGGATACCGCCACTCACGTAGAAATGTAACGAACGCAACTTAAGGTGGTGTGAGAAACTAGGTAGCAATACTCACTTTTTTAATGATCAATTATGTATTTAAAGGTAGTTGCACATATTTTGTTAGTAAAAAGCATGCTGTCAGTGGCTATTTTCAATATCACAACATTGTGAGAATGGCAATCTGTAATGGGTTAAAACAGTATTTGTGCATTGTACGATAGTTAAGTTAGGTCGAAGTGATAGCTTTGTTTACCAAAGCTTACTTGAACACGCATAGTGACCCGTTGTGACGCCACAGGAAAGCGCAGTACCTGTACCACCAAACAAGGGAAGAAATTGGTCAGCTTAAGGGCTGCATATTAAAAGGACTACTATCCTCCGTTGGAAACCAGCCTTAATAAACGAAGCTATATTCTTGGCATCAATTGATACTGATAAGGAATAGAGAGCCAAATAACCTCTATCTGTCCTTCACAAGAGATGGAAAATAGAGAACAGTCTCCACTTCCTCAGCAAATCTACACCCACTTCAGAAGTCCTTAGTAGAAAGCTGTAGTGTTTTTGCTGGTGTTCCCATAACGCAATAACCATGGCCAATGTGATCGAGATGACATTATGGTCAAGTCCGAGTAGTTGGTTGGTGCGCCTTCTATACATAGTGGGCCAAGTGAGCCTGGCAGTGGATCAAGATTCCTCATTGACCCAGCATATGTTGGTCTTAGTCTTAGCACTTTTTTGAAGTCTTATGGTGAAATGTTGTCGCTGTCTCGACGTTTTCTCTGGGCGCTTCAATGTCTCACTTGTGTGGATACCTGGGCACAGTCACATTCCACGCAACGACGAGCTCGCCAGAACTGGTGCACTCTTTTCACAACCCAGCTTTCGTTAAATCTATCGGTTTGGATATGCCACTTACCTCGGTTAAATTAGCCATTGGGCGAAAATTCTTTCGGGATGCCAATATATGCTGGGTCAATGAGGAATCTTGCTCCACTGCCAGACTCAATTGGCCCTTCACCCAACTACTCGGACTTGATCATAATTTCATCTCAGTGGCCATGGCCATTGCGTTATGTGAAGACCCACAGAAAGACTCCCATCTAACGACTTCTGCCGTGGGTTTAGATCGCCATTTTCTTTGTCAATGCCCATCTGTTGCAAAGTGCATATATAGGTATTTGGTTATCCATTCCTTGTCAGCTTCACGGAGTTATCATCCACTGATGTCAAGGATATAGCTTCGTCTATTAAACCTTCAGGCTAGTTTTCTAGAGTAGAGTAGTCGTGCTTTTAATGTGCAGCCCTTGCACTGACCAACTTCTTCCCTGGTTTAGTGGAATTCATTCAGTACAGGGACTAAGCTTTCCTGTGGCGTCAGAAAGGGACACTATGCGTGCTCAAGTGAGATTTGGTAAACAAATCTAACACTTCGACCTAACCTAACCTATCTTGCAATGCACAAATACTCCTTTAACCCATTATAGATTGCCATTATCACACTATTGTGATATTGAAAATAGCTGCCGTCAGCATGCTTTTTAGTAAAAAATATATGTGCAACTACCTTTACATATATAATTGATCATTACAACCATTCAGTGAGGATTACGACCTAGTTTCTCACACCACCTTATGTTGCGTGTGTTACTTTTATACGTGAGTGGTGGTACACATAGTTACTTCTGCGAAACTTTTCATGGCAATTTTATTTGACTCCCAAACTTTTCACCAGAAATGTGCTGGGGAGCAAGTCAGCGAAGAAATATTTTTTCAAATTTTGTTTTCTGTTTCAATTTTAAAAACTGGCAATGAAACAATTTTAAAATAAAAATAACGGTACTTTATTAATTATACATTTTTTATTGTACAGTTTCTTTTGACGCCTACTGTATAACAGATCTACAAAGTTAAACACATCTTTAACAAAGACTATCAATTGATATTGACACATGAGCATGTGTCTTGTTGTGTTATTTTGTAACTATTGTTGGCTGTCAGCGGTTGAATTTGTTTAATGTAGTCAGTTGGAACGCACACACAGTGGAGTTTGAATGCCATTCAAGACCATCAATTCATTCAAGACTTTGAATACAATTTGATGTAGTAACAAACAATATGGTTGTTGTTGTTATTATTCAAATAAAAATGGGAATTATTATGGTTGCTCTGTGGAGTCTATTGAGAAAGCCATTCATTAACTTCATTTTATTTTTTTTAAATTTTTTGTATCATGCGAGTATTACAATGACCACCCATATTTTTTTTAAGTGTCTATTTGTATTTGTACGAGTGTTTATTATTAATAAATGGTATTAGAAGAAGGGGGAGAATGATAACTAAAAGGAGATAGCAATAGGCCTTCTTGATCATTTTGAATTAAAAAGTTACATATGCAAGTGCTGCCTAGAATACATAGTTATTTCGTGTTAAGAATTCTTTTCTTCAGTGAACATAAATTGTTAAACAATTTTTCCTCTTGTATTTATTCAACTGCATAACGTATAATTAAACAATATTTATTGAAATAAATTAATTAAATTTTTAATACGTATGTATATTGATTAGTATTTAATTTTTTCTTGGGATAACTATGCCAGCATAGCAAATGCAGCCAGCCAGCCCATCAATTAATGTCAACGAAATTTTTTTTTTAATTTTAACTTTTGTTTTTAAAACATTTAAAATTTGAATAATGTATAGTCTTCAGTTTTTAGTTAAGATAAAAGGCAATCGCTGGCATTCAATTTTCATAATTAAAATTGATGATATTTTATCACACTTTCATCATAAGCGGCTTGCATCTTTGGGGCGCACTATGTGCCATTTTGCCTGAAAACCTGGCCATAATTAATAGAAGTGTTTTATGAGTTAATGGCTGGAATTTTTTGACAGTGTTAGTGATAATTAGGCCCAAGGATGAACCCAACTGATTTTGGTTCAAATCGGTCCGTGATTTCGCCTAGCCCCCATACAAATTCCCCTCGAAATTGCACTTATTTACACATAATTATGGTAATTATGCAACAATCATGATACAATTTAGCATGGATCAATTCAGAAATCATGCTGTAAAGTTTGGTGAAAATCGGATCACATTTGACTCTGGTCCCCATATAAAGTCCCCTTTAGAAATTCACGTTTGCGCTTATAAATGGATTAAAAACATCGGTATCGTGATGAAATTCGGTATGAACGTGTATTTTGTAAATCTAAATCATATTACCTAATTTTGTTATGGTCGGTCCATAATTTCCCCTTGGTCCAAAATAGGGCCCCTTAAGAAAATATGTTTAGCAATTATAATTGGCTTAAAAATTTTATTACCTCGATGAAATTCGACATGAACATGTTTAATATGAATATGAATCATTTATGATCACATTTTATTATGATCGGATCATTAGTGCCCCTAGGTACCACATACGGTCCATTAAGAAAATCTATCATACATCTCATATTGTTATAATAGTCGATATACATATGTAATTAAGTTTTTAAACTTCTATGATAATTAATATTTATTCATAATATTTATTTTACATTATTTAATACTTAACTTAAAAATACTTAAAAAGTGAAACTAAATACAATCGTTAAAATCATTATCATCATCAATGTCAGGAAGGAGTAATTAAATAGTATCTGATGAAAATGCTTTTCTATTCCTTCGCGATTTTTGTGTACTGCAGCTTATAAAAGGGTCACTGCTTAAAAGTAACCTATTCAGGACATCTCGATTGGTATCGCTTCTACTGAATTTCTTCGCATAATTCGTACGCCATATGGCTTTATTGCCTATGGCTTTATTACACTGCGTCTAATTTTTTTAATTTTTAAAAAAAAAATAAAATTTTCAAAAAATCGCCAAAAATAATTGCGCAAATTTGCGCAAACTTTTTTTTTGTTCCTGAATGTAGAGAGTTCATATTTTCTACTAAAAACTACTTTCACCTTTAAAATTCCTATCTTTTTTTGGGTAGGGTAAAAAAATGTGAAATTTTTATTATTTTTAAATTTTGAACGAATAATGTTAACATTAATATACGAGATATATATATATATAAAAAAACTGAGAGTAGCAGTTGCTCATACCTTTCAAATAAAAAAAATTAATATAAAACCCCTATTCGTTTAGCCACAAAAAATATCACATAAACCTATTAAAATTTCGAAAAAACACCAAAAACGTATTTAATTTTCTTCACTTTCCTGACTTTGACATCGTCTCAAGTCTACAAATCTAAACTTAAAGTAGTGAAAATTCACTATATAATGCAGAATTTTGTTGTCTATCGAACTGCATACTCAGTTTCTTAAATTTCTTTAAATTCATTTTTGCCTTTTTGGCCAGCTTTTTAGGGTAAATGCCACATAGTGGGGCGGTCTGTTGGAAGTATCAATTGAAATAGTTTGCTTAAAAAATTTTTCATTATTTAGGACAGCAAAATTTTAAGGAAATCAAATGGAAATATTTTTATTTTTTCCGGTTAGTACAATAGTACATAAGAAAACATATCCGATAGCCAATATAAATGAAGAGGAAGAGAACACAAAAAATGGCTGCAGCCAGTCATACCGTACCATACCAAACCATACCATACCATAGCCGGCATAAATTACTAATCATCAACCTACACAGCCCACTGTTGATAGTAATGGTCTGGCCAACGACGTTTTCAAAGAAACAACGAGCGAGGATACCGCCACACCAAAATTCACACCAAACAGTGATTTTTTCGGAATGCATTGGATGCTTCTGAATCTCATTTGTATTAGTATCGTCCCAAATTTGAGCATTTTTTATTAGACCAACACTTAGGCGATGACCCCTACTCATGCAGTGCAATGTTTTGAAATTAGGAAAATATGTTTTGGAAGAGGCAATAGTGTTCCTGGACATTAGATTTGAATCTTTTTTTCGTTGTTACGAAAATGGAAACGGTGTAACATCAAAATGAGTAAAAGCTACACAAACGAATACAATGAACTTGTTACAAGTAAACCAACAACATCATCAGTATGAAAGAGAACAGGATAGACAAGTAAGCGAGAAAGCAATGTGAACAAAATACACAAACAACAATGAAGTCGCGATAGAGTTTTCGAGAAAGCGCAACCACAAATGTTCGACTTCAAGAACCTTCATCAGACCGTTTACGTGGGCATATAAAAAGGGAAGACAAAGCAGTCAACCAATAGTAGTAAGAATTCAGTTAGTCTTGTGTGAAGACGCGTTGCGTGTGAAAAGAACAGTCGTGGTATGAAGACCGCCGTTGTAAAGTTCTTCCGAACAGTTGTTAGTTCTTACGCAAGCAGTAGTGTAAAAAAGAATAACGAACTAAGCAAATTGTTGTAATATCAAGTTGTGCACAGTGGCACACATAATAATAAATAATTATAATTAAAACTAAACACAAATTTATTTTTATTTTGTTTGCAAGCAACGAACTCATATTTTAAACGTTTTTAAAAAGGTTTAAACGTAACAATATTGTAATTCGCACGAAGGACCCCTGCAGATATTGAGTTCTACATGCGGATAGTCGGATAGTAATGCAGTGTGCAATTCACTGGCCAATCAACCATAAACGATTGTGCTCTGCTGGAAATACGGTTGCTACGGACGAGTGCATTATTATCGGAAACAAGTTCTCTTATCCCTCTCGAGCAAAATCCATTGTAGTTGCAATGGAACAGTGGAGCACAAGCCACATTGCAACGATGATCCAATGAATCAATATAGTTGGATACCCTACCATCGCAAATAAATACCTTGGATCTCTGCTGTAAGCGGCACAAAAAAGATTTTGAGACACCAGTCCATACATGAGAATTGTATTCCATTCTTACACGTATACAAATGGTGTAAATATGTATGGATATCGGATGAAGTGAAGTATTTCTTAACGCGTCTTCCGTTTAATACGATCTAGCTTCTCACACCGCTTTTGTTGATTGTGTTTATTTTATACATGTGTGGCGGGGCCTACCGTTTAAAGTCTACATCGAACCAAAAATTTTTGAGAAACTTTTCATGACAATTTCATTTGACTCTTAGAGTTTTTGACAGAAATATGTTGAGAGGAATTCAACTAAGAAATATTTTTCAAATTTCGTTTTTATTGGAGACCTGGGGTTTGAACCATGGCTTTATGTCTAGTAAGCCAGCAATACATACTACATTATGGCGACTTCTCGAAACCCAAATCACTTGCGCAAAATTCCCTGCATACTCACATGGTCAGTGGCAATGTTTTTGGCAGATCTTACGCTTCCTTGACGTACATACTTGTGTTGGGCGGTCGGCGACTCAACTTTATCTTACCACAATGTCAATAGCGCTCTCTGTAGGAAGATATATAATTTTGTTTTGTAATATTGTAGTCGCCGTAGTCTAGTAGTTAGTGTGTTAGCTTATTAGACGTAGGGCCTCGGTTCAAATTCCTTGTCAGACACCAAAATGAAAATATGAATAAATATTTCTTCGACGACTTCCTCTTAGCGGATTTCTGGCAAAACTATGAGAGTAAATGAAATTGCCATGAAAAAATTTCTCAAAAATATGTCGTTCGTAGTCGACTTTAAACTGTAGGTCCCGCCGCCCATGTATAAAATTAACACACACAACATATGTGGTGTGAGAATCTAGATCGTAGCCCTGACTGAAGCATTGTAATGACCAATTATGCATTTGTTTATGTAACACACACTGGTTGGCCCCAATACTTGCAGTGCATTGTGTCGGAATTAGGAACATGGGTTATGGGAAGGAAGACAGAGGGAGTAAATTTGTAGGCATTAGATTTGAATGTTTTTATATTATAAGTGACATGAAAGACCTCTGCAGGAAGGGAATTCCACATATAGGGATTGTCAGGCTAAAGAACGAATTTTGTCTGTTATGCAGGGTGCGACCCACTAACCAATCAACTACACACAATTGCAGTTTTCGGGAAAGACGGCTGCTACATAAGAATACATGATTTTCGAATCAAGTCTCCTTTTTTCGCTCAAGCGATAGGACAGTGAAACACAAACCATAATGCGATGATGCTCCAATGTATTAATACCGTACCGTATGTATACTACGATCCCTGAGATAACACAATATAAATCGAGAGAATTGACTACCAACACCTAAAGCAATAGGTTTCGGTAGAAATGCCGTGTGCCATAGCCTGTTAAATGCTAAGACAATATAACCACTCTCACCAAATTGGTGGATACACTGGTTTTGCTTCATCACGTACCCATACATTTAGAAATGAGCCTCATTGCTTGAGATGATTTTTCGATAACGGTCCTTAAATATTTTACGGTTGGGAGCCAAAATCACGTACTCAAAGTTCGATTTGGAATTGGATTTCCCTGCAGTGACAATGTTTTTGGCAGATCTTGCGCTTCATTGACATACTTGTATTGACCGATCGTTTGCTGAATCAATGAACTCCACTGTATCCACCACGATGTCAATAGCGCCCGCTCTGTAGGAAGATATAATTTTGTTTGTGTAAATATATATGTTTATAATTGTATCTGCTTGTAATCCTATTCACTCACATTTTTGTTGCAATTTTAATCAATTTTCTATTGACTTTCAAAGTCAAATATGCTTTAAAATTTTTCTAGTGCTGTTTGGTTTTACTAATCATTTTGCTAAACGTGGCTTTAGGGGACATTTACGAATAGTTGTACATTTATTTGCATTATTATTATAAATTTAATTAGTACTGTTAAGAAGTCTCCACCACTCTCCATCGTACTTAAACAAAAATACGTTTGCAGTCATCACTGACTGCATACCATAAGTAAATATAGAAAGAACCCTTCTTTGTATCACTCTGTGTATATGTATGTGTGTATGTAACCACGACTAATTAAGTAAATTAAACTGTTTCGGTTATAAACAATTTTTATAAACCAACACTACTTCCGTTTCTCTCTTCGCTTTGCCAGTACTCCAGGCTCCATTTCTCCTATGGCCGGGTGTTTTATGAAATTGTCAGATTTAATACAGGAGTATATAAATGCGACCTTTGTGTGAGATGTTTGTGTGTGTATAACCAAGTAAAATAAATATTTATGTGTGTAGTAATGAATGTAAATTATAACGAAAATGTAAAAAATACATCATCAGCGTAATAGTTTTTCTCTTTTTCTCGTATTACATTGAAAATTATGACACAAGCATAAATTACTGACACCATTAGTATACCACAGACCCATTATATGCATAAAGACACTCCTTTTACAGAGAAAACGTAAGCACACGCAACCAATTTTTATGAAACAAAAAATGTCAGGTGAAAGTAGTGGATGCATTTATGACTCGACTCAGCTTAGAACTCAGTTTGGTACTCACTGAACGTTTTTTTAAAACATAATTTTGGAAATACTATACCAGAAGCTTGGTCTTTTCTGATAGTCAGGCAGATCTCTGTCGAACGTTGTGAATAACTCCAGGATCGTCAGGAAATGCTGCTCGACTTTATTTCTGGGTGCTTCATGGTCACACTTATCTGGGTCCCCGAGCACGGAGCACAGAGCACATTCAAGTCCTGCATTTGATACCTACGAAAGGTAAACTTGCAATTGTATTGAAAGGAAATAGTCAATATTATGTTGTATACTAGGCAGATATATTCGCAGTACTGAAACACAATACAAGTATTCGTTGTTAACCTTATAAATCATATCAAAAACGTTGACCCATTTTTTATTCACTTCAAAGGCATATTGTTGGAATAAAACTTGTTTGAGCCATTACTATGGCGCATAGATTCGACTGAATTTGACCGATGGCATGTGTTTATGAAAGCCTTAAGGGTCGCTGTGATTTGTTGCGTCGTTACGGATGCCTGCTGCTAAAGAAAACCTCACAAGATAACTGCAATACGGGTCAATCCGCACGTTCTCGGTAACCAGTTCACATCCCCACCACGTAAGAAGATCATGCCTGCAAATCGCCCGTGTAGATTATTTAATTTGTCAGGAGCAGAAAGGCCTTGTTGTATCAAAAACACTTGTTGCTGTCAAAATCATCCAATTCAGGCCAAAATAAGTTGTTAACCATCGATCTAAGGTATTCGCCGTTGACAATGATGGCTAAATTGACATCGTTATCAAAGAAATATGGAAGCCGACAGTTCAAAATACACTTTAGACATTGACTTTTATGAGATGCATTAAATGTTCTTCGAGCTCATGTAAGTTACTATTGTTCCAAATTTTTTAGTACGCGAACCAGTCATTCAGAAGTGGACATAATCGCTGAAAACGATTTTTCGGTGAAAATTTGGGTCAGTTGTTAACCGCTCCAGAATGCATTCAACCAATAAACGTTGTTGTCTTTGGTCGTCTATTGTGATTTGACAAAACAGATTAAATAAATTACAACTAATTGGACAGATGTAGCTCTAACAAAATTGTAGCCTAAACAGCCAAACTTCCAAACCTTAGAAGACCCGAGGGTATAATTTGAAGATCAAAGTGGTATGAAAATTATTATTGAAGTAAAACGTGGATGGTGTGTGATAACAGGTTGTAATCCTGACTAAAGAGTTGCAATGCCCAATTAAGTGAGTATGTACTTGAAAGCGGCGTAATGCTTGTTGAGTGGCGCGATTATCCCTGAAAATCTCTTGATTTACTCAGTCAGCCAGGCTGTGATTAAAGTCTTCAACGAAAGCAGTTTCAATGTCCGTCCATGTCCGTGAATGCAGCGGATTTCTCAGAGAAATTTCGAATCAATCAATCTCAATTTTCGACATTGTTACAGGGTATAGGTATCCCTGAGATCTTTGTTCGAGCTCTGTAAGATAAAGATTGCTGCAATAGCAAGATTTATTTTGAACTCTGTATGGTTGCCTTTAGATAATGTGTGATCTCCGGGTAGAACAGATTGTGGGCGGTTCGCCATAAAAATTTCTTAAATTTCCTTATTGTTAGATTTTACTGTTTGTTGGTTAGTCATTATATTTTCCATGATATATACTTTCAAAATAATTTTTTACAATTTTATGGAAGATTGTAAAAAACGAAATTCAACTCTTTCTGGTAATGTTTCAACGAATTTTCTTTCACTTCCTTTTAAAACATTACACCCAATAATGTGGTTGGCTTTTCAACGCAACGGATTGAAACTGTATAGAATTGCAATAAAGTTAACAATTAAATAAAAAAGGGAATAAATACACCTTCTAATTGGCTTAATTGTCGCATAATATTTCGTGTATTTTAAAGCATACCTGTTAAATTTCGATTACGATTAGTAATCAATTACATTACTTTTTAAAAAGAATCGTAATGATTATATAATTCTATGAACAATTTTATCCAATTACTAATTGATTACGATTACCAAAGAATCAAAAAATAATCAGGATTACTGACGATTAGTCTAATAATCAAAAAGAATCAAAAGAAGTTTAAAAAAGAATCAAATTGTTTTAAATAATTCTTTTTGATTATTTTCAAATATACAAAAGTAATCCAAAAGTAATCAAATTTTTTTCAATAATTCTTTTTCATTATTTTCAAATATTCAAAAAGAGTTCGAAGTAATTGTTGAAAATAAATTGATTACTTTTGGATTATTTTTGATTCCTTTTGATTATTAGACGAATCGCCAGTAATCCTGATTATTTTTTGATTATTTTGTAATCGTAATCAACTATTAACTATTTTAACCAAAAATAATCGTAATTGTAATCATTATTTCACCATTCAAAAAAAAGTAATCAAATTACTAATCATTGCGATTACTAATCACTACTTAACAGGTATGTTTTAAAGGCACAAGAGAAACTTAAAATTTAATTTTTAGATTAAACAAGCAAATACGTACATACTTACATAAATAATTGGACATTACAACGCTTCAGACATGATTACAACCTCGCTTCTCATACCACTTAATTTGTATGTGTTAATTTTATACACGATAGGCGGAACCTACAGTTTAAAGTCAACTCCGAACGACAAATTTTTGAGAAACTCTTCATGGCAATTTTATTTAGAGTTTTTGCCAGAAATCTTTTGAGAGGCTGTTGCCGAAAAAATATTTTTTCATATTTCGTTTAGTTGGAGACGTCTGACCTGGGGTTTGAACTAGAGATCATACTCATAATTTCTGATATTTGTACGCATTCATACTTATTTTAATATCATACTCATACTAAAAATACTCACTAGAAGGTTGTGTGTTTGCTCTAATTGCTGCTCCGTCTTTTTTGCTTATGTGTCTTTTTTCGTTTTTTGTAAATGCAACAACAACTAAGACTGTAAAGTAAATATTATAAGAGTATTTTTCTAAATTTATGAATCTGAATGAGTAGGCTTATGAATCAAACATATTTCGAATGTTATGAGTTTGTTGTCATTGCAAACTGTACTTATAAATCAACGTTTTAGGGAGTACGAGTGAATCAGAGTAGTTAAATTTCAATATTGTTGACTTACTCATACTCAAAATGTCATGAGTCACGTCTAGTAAGCCAACACACTAGCCACTAGACTACGGCGACTACAATGGAAACAATTATGCACAGAAAAAGAAATAAATTATGGACAACAGTTTAATAAAATTTCTTTTTAAACTTAAAACATTTAAACAATTTAGTTTTACATTTACTAGAGGGCAACTTTAAAAATCTGTATGAAAAACTCAATTTGAAAATACAAGCAAAATGTGCAATTTAATGCAGCATAAAATACCACAGCCATACGGAACATCTGCTCGCTTGCTTGTGCCATTAGCTGTTAGAGTGACATAATTAGTGCCTTCCGTTAGGGAAAATATCGTTAACAGGCATCGGTGGTAGTGGGTCGAGAGTGGCAATTCATCCTTACCGTTTCAAACATCAGCAACATAATTACAAGCAATAAGGCAGAGGTAAAATGCAATGGGTTTTCCAAATTCTGTTTACTTTATAGTTTTCTACGAGGTCTGTATTATTTTCACATATTCTGAATTTTTAAGAGTTCTTCTCTATTACTTCTTACTCAACCCTCCTATATTTCTGCAGCCACTATAATAAGAGTATGATTGCATGTTTACTGTATGCATTTATAATGATAATTACGTGCTAAATATTTATCATAAACGAATAAATATTTGTAAAATGTTTGTAAATGTCAAAGCACTGTGAATGCATAATGCATGCAGACATAATTGGAAGAAAAGTATAAAAATACAGCAAAATTTAAAATTTCTTGATGCAACAGTCGCCGTAGTCTAGCAGATAGTGTATTGGCTTATTAGACGTAAGGCCGCGGTTCAAACCCCAGGTCAGACATCAAAACGAAATTTGAAAAAATATTTCTTTCTTTCGATTTCCTCCCAGTAGATTTCTGGCAAAAACTCTGAGAGTCAAATAAAATTGCCATGAAAAGCTTCTCAAAAAAAATTTGTCGTTCGGAATCGACTCTAAACTGTAGGTCCTACCACTCATATATGGAATTAACGCACACAACATAAGTGATGTGAGAAACTAGTTCGTAATCCTGACTGAAGGGTTGTAATGGCGAATTATGTATGTAATGCAACAGTGATTTATAAATTGTTCGAAAAATTTTATTTGCATTAAAACCCTTCTTTGCAAGACCAATACTCAGGGGACGGCCCCTACTCATGCAGTGCATTGTGTTGAAATAAGGAAAATAGGTTATGGGAAACAGGACAGAGGTAGTAGTGTTTGTGAATCCTACAGCTAAAGAACGAATTGTGTCTGTAATGCAGTTTTTAATCCACTGTTCAACCAACCACAAACGAGTATGCATTGTAGGAAGCACGGGTGCTGCGTAGGAATATAAGATTTTCGGGAACAAGTCTCTTTATTTCGCTCGAGCAAAATTCGTTGTAGCGGCGATAGAACAATGAAACAGCTTGCAAGGATGCTCCAATGAATCAATAGAGTTGGATAAATAAGCGCCTTTGTCATCTCCTGTATGCGGTCGAGAAGCCTCAAAACAGACTTTGAGTTACCGACGCATATACCAGAGTTGTATTCCATTCTCGCACGGATACATGTGGTGTTAATATTGTTACGAAAATGGAAACGGTGTACATCGTTTAACATTAAAATAAGCAAAGCTACACAAAAAAATACAACAAACTTGTTACAAGTAAACCATCAACATCAGTATGGAAGAAAAGGGGATAGACAAGTAGGCGAGAACGCAACAACAAGCAATGCGAACAAAATACACAAATAACAATGCAGTCACGATAGAATTCTCGTGAAGACGAAACCCCGAGTGATTACGTGGGCATATAAAAAGGGAAGACAAAGCAGGCAAAGAGGAAGAATTCGGTCAGTCTTGTGTGAAGACGATTTGCGTGTGAAGAGAACAGTCGTGGCTTGAAGATCGCCGTTGAAAAGTTCTACGTTGTTCTTGTCTACGCAATAGAGGGAAGAAGAATAAGGAAAAAGCAAATTATTGTTGGAAACATCAAGTTCTAAATAGTGGCACACAAAATTGTGCGAATAATAAAGAGTTTAATTGAAACTAAACACAAATTTATTTTTATTTTCTTAGCAATCAACGAACTCACATTTTGAACGTTTTTTTAAAGTTAAAAACGTAGCAATATGTAAGGAGAGCAGCTGGAGTGAAGTATTTCTTTATTTATTAATTACAATACAATTACAAATTATATTTTAATTATATACGAGCTGAGTAACTTTGACCATATGCTCGGTGTAGTGTCACAGACCAGAGTCTCTGTTGGGAATCGAACCCATGACCTTCGCGCTAATAGTCTAATACCCACTAGACCCTGAAGTGAAGTATTTCTTGCACTGTCTTAAAAAACCAAGGCAATTGATTACTTCTCTTTGACTTTGTTTAATTATTATTATTATTAGGAAGCTTTTAACAGCTTCCTAATATATGATTAGAATTTACTTACTTAATTGGCTATTACGACCCTTTAGTCAGGTTTACAACCTAGCTACTCAAACCATACATGTTGTATTTGTTAATTTTTAGCCATGAATGGAAGGGGACCTACTATTTATTGTCGGCTTCAAACAACAGATTTTTGAGAAACTTTTCAATGCTACTTTAAATACCAAGTCATTACAATGGACATGTGATAACGAAAATGCAATCACTTTCCATTCTATAACCGAATTGTATCGTCGATGGGATGGGATAGTGTTTTGTTTGTTGCTAAAAAATAGTTTTTAAGAGTGTTGTGGATATTGCTTTAGAAGGTACATTATTAGGAGGAACAAACAGAAGAGTAATTTTTCGCAATGCATTTTATGCTCTCGTATCTTATGTGGATTGAATGGTGGCCTGACAATCAGATAACATTGCTGAGTCCTGTCTTTCGTATATCTTAGTCAAGTTGAATTGTGCAAATATTTCAATGCCAAAGGCTTTTGCTTGGAAGATAAGCGCAAGTTTCCCTATGACCTCGAAATATTTTACTTCTGCAACCAAAAACTCTGGCTGCTGTTTTAAGATTCGTTCTTGATCCACAAGGATACACTATTTTAAAAGAATATGCATGAAGGCTAGACTTTCTCCTTAGCCTTTGTGTTTTTTAATAATAAAAAGAACTCTGTCTTTTCTTAATATAATTTTATTTTATTGAAGCCTCTTCCTTCCTTGAAATTCAATCTTGAACTTAAAACTAAGATTAAACTAAAATGATCAGAAGGTCTTCAATGATCAAATAACAAAAGAGATTAAATGAATTACTCAAATACACTGTTATACTACAAAAAAAAAAACTCAAATTAGGAACTTCATTGTGAATAATATAAAAATGATAAAAAGAAAAAGATAATTAGAGTATTCTCTCTACACTGAAGAAAATAATAGAAAATAATATACAAATGAAATTGAATACAAATAATAATAGAAAATAATATACAAAGAAATTAAATACAAATAAAGTTGAAGTCGCTTCAACATGCTCCCCCCTGAGAGTGGCAAGAGCATCCTCTCCATACTCCAGACACGATCCATCCAAATGTAGATGCTTGGGCTATTGGAACATCGAGGGACGACTGCTCAATATCTGGCTTTAAAATTCTTCGAGCGACGTCATTACCCAATACTCCGTCAATCTGCTTGCAGGAATCAAAAAATGGATGCGCTAGGGGCTCGTACTGCCTAAAGTGCTGAAGCAATGAAGCATCCAAAATTGGGTCCGGCATATCAACATCCAGTTTTTCCTGTATGTGTAGGTTTACCACAAACTCATCTTCTTTTTCGTGGGGAAAACTTGGCTCCAATATGAAACGACCGTATACTTCTCCTCGAGATCTTATCGGCCTAAATTCGGGAAGTATTTTAGTCACATCACACAGGATATAAGAGCGCTCTGCTTGCCTGTCTAACACAAATACTGTGAACATCTTCGCCCCTTAAAATTAAGGTTCACTCTCACGATAGGCTTGATTGGCCAAGATGTCGTGATCGATGTTTGGGTTGACACGTCTTCTTTAACTGGAGTTGAAGTCTTCTGACGGTTTGCTCGTGGTGGAGTTTGGGTAGCCTGGCTGACTAAAATTCTATTTGGATGACTCGGAGTCTCGGTTGTAGCATTGACGAATACCTTTTTTACGGCCCCTTGTGATGTTACTTTCTTTATAATAATAGTTTCTTCAAGATGAAGTTCATCGGCCAGAGTTGCCAATTTAATGTCCTCTAGGTGAGGGGTCGCGGCTTGCTGATTTACCACTGGTGTTGTTGGTGAGGTGACTGCAGAATCTTGATCGGCCACAGGTTTCTCCCGAAAAGGCTCAGCGGGCACGTCATTTTTCTTTTCTTCTGGGTGTAAGAGAGTGTGGTGAAAAGCATTACAAGGCTGCCCATCAACTATCGCTGCACATCGTTTTGTCGAAGGACACTCATTTCTGAAGTGATTGTAGGCGAGGCAATTAAGGCAAAAACCTTTAGCTCGTGCCGATTTCCAGCGCAAACCAACACTGAGGTCTCTAAAAGGTTTGCAGTACTGCAGGGGATGGTTGACGTGGCAAATGTGACAACGTGGGCGCTTGTTCATCTCCATCTAGGTTGATAATAAAAGAAAGAAATATATACAGTGTTAAAAATACCTAGTGCGATTGAGTTTTCTAATTTTCTATTTTCGTTGGGGAATTTGATACATTATTCATTAGATTTTGGCGGGAGTTTACTTTCTGTATTATTAGTTGGTAGCAAACATAATTTTACAACTGAACGTAAAATTTTACCATTCTTTGTGAGAACTTCAGCAACTCTTATTTTGCCGTCTCGACCATAAATAACGTTGGTAACGCGACCAAGGAGCCACTCGGTAGGTGGTAGAAGGTCTTCTTTGACTATCACAATATCGTTTGGTTTAAGGTTGTCGCGTTCCTTCTGCCATTTAAAACGTTTCTGGAGCTCGGTGATATATTCAGACTTCCAACGTCGAGCAAAAATATGTTGGAGTGCTTTCAATCTTTCCCAACGTTTTAGAAAGGGAACATCCTTGAGTGGGGGTTCAGCAGGTGCTTCTGGTAGTGCTGTAATCGGAGCACCTCGAAGTAAATGTCCTGGGGTCAGAGGTAAAATCTCATTCGGGTTTTCGGTTAGAGGCGAAAGAGGTCGGGAATTTAAAACAGCTTCAATACGAACTAGAAGCGTATTGAATTCTTCGAAAGTGAAGGACAAGTTGTTGGTCACTTTCTTCAAATGTGACTTCATGCTCTTTACTGCTGCCTCCCAAAGGCCACCCATATGAGGTGCGTATGGCGGTATAAAAGACCAATTAAAGCCCAATGTAGTATACTTCTCAATTAAAGCCTTTTCAGTAGATTTTAGAAAATCATTATGGCTTTTTAGAAGAGCGTAGCTTGCACCGAGGAAGTTTCGGCCGTTGTCCGAGAACATTGTCTTAGGGAGACCTCTGCGTCCGGTAAATCTGTCAAAGCAGGCTAGAAAGGCATCAGTTGATAGATCGGAACAAACTTCTAAATGTACGGCTCGAGTCGAGAAACACACGAACACCGCAGCATAACCTTTAAGGATTTTCGCATTTCTCAGTGTAGAGGATTTAATGCTGAATGGACCGGCGAAATCGACTCCAGTATATGTGAATGGCAAGGAAAAGTTCACACGTTCTGGGGGGAGTGCGGCCATTATTTGGTGCTGGACCTTATGTTTATAGATCGTACACGTCTTACATTCTCGTATACATTTTCGAACAAGATTTTTTAATCTTGGGATGTAAAATCCCTGACGAATCGCACGTAGCATTATGTGATGTTCAGAGTGAAGCAAAATGCGATGCGTGAAATTAACTAAAAGTTTCGCTAGATGTGACCTTTCTGGAACAATGACTGGATGACGTTCCTCGTAGCTTAAACCTGAATTATTAAGTCTGCCGCCTACTCGTAGAAGGTCGTCCTTATCAATAAAAGGATTTAAGTTGAGTAACCTGCTTTTGCGGCTTAACGGTTTCTTTTCTTTAAGACAATCATATTCACGGTAAAAATACCTCTTCTGAGCGATAGAAATGAGTCGTGTTTTCAATGAGCTAATTTCTTCAGCCGTAATAAACTTTTCGGTTGAAAATGGTTTCTTTAGGACTCGGTTGATAAATCGAAGTCGATAACAAATAACTCGCAGCGCTCTTGGAAATTATGAAAACTCTTCTAGTACATCTGCACACTTATCCTCAAGATGAAGGTTGATGACAGACTTCTTTGTTTCCAAATCGACTGGATCAAAAGTCCGAGGAATTGGCCACAGTGGAGTGGGAAGGTGTAGCCAAGTGGGTCCATGCCACCAGAGTTGATTTTCTGCAAGTTCCTGCGGGGAGCAGCCACGCGTGCCGATATCTGCAGGATTTTCTTTAGTTTTGACATGTTTCCAGTTCTGATCGCTGGCGATACTAATGATCTGCGCCACTCGATTTGCGACAAACGTTTTTAAAGTATAAGGTGGTTTTTGTAACCAACCCAATACTATTGACGAGTCTGTCCATAGAAAAAGTTCATATGAGAACTGGCTGTTCGTGACTATATTACGGATGAGCTTAGCAAGTAATAGAGCTCCACACAATTCAAGTTTTGGAACGGTAGTCCGTTTGATTGGAGCCACTTTCGTTTTTGCAACTAGCAAATGACTCTTTATTTGACCTTCTGAGTTTTCTGTTCGAATGTATACCGAACCACAATATGCCTTCTCTGAGGCGTCACAGAAGCCATGTATCTGAATTTTATATCCTGGAAATGAAACAAATGGCAAGTTTTTCAAGAATAAATTCCATTTCAGGAGTATGTGTGGAGGTACCCCTTCATCCCAATCGGACTTTTCTTCCCATAATTCTTGCATCAAAATTTTAGCAATAATAACGACAGGGCCTAGCCAACCTAAAGGGTCAAATAGTCTTGCGATGACCGATAAGATTTTTCGTTTTGTCGCGGATGGGGTACTTTCAATTGGCTCCACAGCATAGTAGAATATGTCAGTTAACGCATTCCAGCGTATTCCTAAAGTTTTTATAGAGCTGGCATCATCCAACTTCAAGAAATCTTCGTCTAGAAGATCCTCCCGGCTCAAACTTTCGAGTAGCAACTGGTCGTTTGCAGTCATCTTTTTAAGGGGAAATCCAGCAGATTTCAAAGCTTTAATAAGCTCATCTTGTTTCAACTTGGCTTCTTCAAGCGTATGTCCACCCGAGAGTATGTCGTCAACGTAAACCTCGTTTTTCAAAATAATCGATGCTTTGGGATATATGTGTTTGCAATCATGACCTAACTCAAGTAGAGTCCTGATCGCCAAAAAGGGGGCGCAATTGACGCCAAACGTAACCGTTTTAAGTTGAAAAGAATTCACATGTCCATCAATTTTGTCGGGGAATAATATCTGTTGATAGGATCGATCTGCTTCATGTATCAAAATTTGCCTGTACATTTTCTGTATATCTCCTGTGAATACGTATTTGTAATTTCGCCATCGTAGAACAAGCTGCATCAAATCCGCTTGGAGCGTTGGGCCTTAGTATAGCACATCATTCAAGGAAAACCCGCTTCCTGTCTTCTTTGAAGCATTAAATACAACTCGAACCTTGGTTGTTTTGCTCTCTGGCTTTACAACCGCTTGGTGGGGTAGAAAGAACGAAGAAACTTTTTCAGCTTTGGGTTCAAAATACACAACTGATTCCATATGGTCCAAATCTATGTATTCTTGTAGAACTTCAGCGTACTGCGCTTTCAAAACTGGAGTTCTATCGAGCATTTTTTCCATTCTGTGGTACTGTGCTAGAGCCATATTTCGAGAAGGACCCAAAAAAATCTCATTGGGAAATTGTTCCTTAAAAGGGAGCCGCACTACGTAACGTCCATCAGGCTGTCGAATTGTGGTACGTTTATAAAAATGTTCACAATAAATGTCGCTTTCCGACTGAATATCTCCTTTTTCCACCTCTTCTACCTCCCAAAACTTCTTTAGCTGCTCATGAAGGACCAGATCGCTACAAGGCGAAACTAATGCGTGAAAGGATTGGATTTTTGTGTCTGGTTCAGGACCTAATAAATACCACACAAAGTGAGACTCTCGAGCTTCAAGAGAGTTCCCAATATTCATCTTTACACCGTTCAAATTTATAAAGGGCAAATAATCGCTACCAATGATCATTTCTATTGCAGCAGGTTTGTAAAAATAGGGATCTGCAAGATGTAAACCTTTTATATCGTCTAAATTTTGGATTAGAATCGGCCGTGAAGGCATAAAATGTGCCAATGTGGATACCAAAATCGCTCGGATTTTAATTTTAAAATCGGATATACGAGATTTAACTGTGACATAGCACCTTCCCTTCGAACTTCCTACCACCGTCTCACCGAATCCTGATATTTCGCTACGATGGGGTTCGAGAGGTATCGATAAATTCCGTTGAACACGTTTTAGTATAAAACTCCTAGTTGACCCTGTATCAATTAACGCTCGAACAGTGAATTTTTCGACTAAATGTTCCACTTGGACCAAAGCTGTTGGTAAAATAGTAGTTCCGCTGTGTTGAGATAGATTAACTTGAATTGACTCTATTTCATTTCGGGTTGATAATTGGACGGTTTTGTTTTGTACCTAATACCCGACGCAGTAGTTTTTTCATAGTCCTGACGATTCTGTTGAGATGATGTCCTTGGAGCTGGAAATTTTTTCGATTTATCTTCATGAATATGTAGCATAGTGTGATGCCTTTTATTACAAATTGTGCAGCTGCTCGCACTCTGACAATTCATCTTAAAATGGGTGGGTGAAAAACAATTCGCACAAATTTTGTTTGCATATACGTATTTTATTCTATCTTTGACTGACAAACCCTTAAAATATTTGCAAAACCGTAACGCATGGTTCTGTTTGCATTTCTTGCAACTAAATTTATTTCCTTCGGTTTCAGTATTAGAATAAAAAACTTGAGATTTGGAGGTGTTGTTGTCTCTGCCGGACGTCTTCCTCAAATTTGTAAGAGTTTCCAGCGTTTCAATTCGTTCAGTCAGAAATTGGCTAAGTTGTTGCCAAGTAGGCAATTCCTTGTGGTTACTCAAGGAGTCTTCCCATGCACGTGAAGTTTCTTCTGGGAGCTTTGAAGTGCAAATGTGCATAAGGAAGGGGTCATTACTTCCTACTTCAACTTGAAAAGATCTAATAACTGACACACCATCGTTGACCGTATTTTGAAGAAGCCTTAAAAACTTTAAAGTCTCACTCTGAGGGGCCTGGATGCCATATATCCCTCCTCGTTTTGCCAAGCAAATAATATAATTTCTGAGCCGGAGCTACCGAAGGCTCATTTCCAACTACTGCCATGAATATATCTCTAAATGCAGGCCATTTGTCGAAACCTCCTTCAAATGTTTGGATTTCGACTGCTGGTAGCCTAAGCGACGACTGACGAACGGCTGTTCCTTTAGGTTCCGGAACTTTAGATTTTACCATTTCCATTATTTTTGCCTTCAAAATCTGATACCGCTCACAAGCATCTTCGTATTTCAAAGAAACCTCGTCCTGGAAATGTTCTTCTTCCTTAACATTTTCTTCGCATATGATGTATTCTTCAAATGTTTCCACCATCTTCAGCCATCTTCTCTCTAATTCCGACTGCTTTACTTCTAAAAGTGAAATCGTCAAAGTTTCGAGATCGATTTTTTCAAAAGCAGAGCAGAATGTAGCTACTTGCTGAATGTCGTATTTACATTTTCTTTTAGAAACCATTTTCCAAATTGTAAATAGAAAATTTCAAAAAATTTATACTTCACCGAATTTCCTTGAGAAATAACTGACCTTGTGAACCAAAATTAAAAACATCGTGAAGAAATTCAACGTCTTGCTAAAATCTATCCAAATTTAAAACATTCGCGAAGAATGAAAGCGACGACAAAAAAGTTTAAAAAACAGTGTTAAATTCCGAAAATTCAGATAATATAGCAGTAGTAGTATTTTATTTTTTCAAATTTATATATCCATAAATTCCGATTTATACCACCTTGATTTTATTTTTAAATTTATCCAAAAAAATCTGTAAAATTTTCAATTCTTTTGTCAAAAATCTAATCGCAAATTTCCCGTAAAATTTTATTGCAATCGTGCTTTAAAATAAATTTTCCAAAAATTACTCACTCTTTTCTCCAAACAAATTTTCAGAAAAATTCGAAATCACTCTTTGAGTCACCTTTTTCTTTTTAAAATCCCAAAATATTAAACATGTAGTTTCTGTGCAATCATTTATTTCAAAATGTTTTCTCACAATTATTCACCACTTGAAGGGCCACCGTGTAAAGTTCTCCAAAAAAGACTTCTTTTTGGTTCACCTTAAAATCGAACTTATACACCACTGGTTGGAGCACCCTTTAATTTCTCAAAACGTTTTTAAAAAAAATGTATTTTCTACAAGTATGTACCTCTAAACAACGCTCGTATCAAATTCTCCAAAAAAAAAAAAAACAGTAAATACTTGAATTGCACAAACTCACCGTTTATCCTATTGTGTTGTTGTTGTTGTTGATACACTAGTTTGTATAATTTATTGTTGTTCTTGCTGGATGTAAATGTTTTTTATGAAATTATTTTAAGAATTTGTTTTTTTTTTTCTTCTGAAGAAATTCAGTGTTTTTTCTATTTATTTTAACACTAATGTCCTTTTTTGCCTTTTTCTTTTTTTCCACTTCACGTTCTTATTTATTTTTATTCAAAAATTAAATTATTTTATTCCAACACCGTTAACTTCTTTTCTTTTACGTATGAAGATGCCGCTATAAATCGAATTGCACATAAGAAGTAAGAGAAACGGTTGGAATCGATACACTTGTTAATAAGTGCGAAGAGTATGACTATTACGAAATTTGCCACTGCGCATGTCATAAATAAAACTCCGTTGTTTTTTATCTACTAGTGTTGGTACTTTTCAATAGTGATGGTACGTAGGGGATTTTTGATATTAGTGATATTCCTTAAGGGATTTTATTAAATTTAGAGGTTATGTTCGAATTCTTGTTTGGATATGATTGTGAAGTAATTTTAATTAATTTTAACTATTTTTTTAGCACTTTCCAACGAATTTTTACCAAAAATTAAACAATCGCACTAAATATAAAATAATCACTGTACATACCCAATCAATTCCTTTTGATGAATCTAGATGATTTTTAGCCTAGAAAAATAAATTTTCTGGGAGACACTTCTTCCTTCTTGGAATGGCCAGTCACGCATGGGAGTTTTCTTCTTCGATGGAACGGGATACACACCGAAGATTGTTCTGTAAGCAGCCCTCTTGACCGCTGTTGATGCCTTAGTTGTTGCGATAGAACAACTATTGTAGACACTTCAAACAATTTTGCCGGAGTTGTTACGATAGAACAACTGTTAAAGGCAATCAGTGGACAGGTTTTCCACTAGTTAATCCAATCCTAGCTCCTCTAGGATTTTTTCGAAGGACCAAAATGAAGGCTAGACTTTCTCCTTAGCCTTTGTGTTTTTTAATAATAAAAAGAACTCTGTCTTTTCTTAATATAATTTTATTTTATTGAAGCCTCTTGCTTCCTTGAAATTCAATCTTGAACTTAAAACTAAGATTAAACTAAAATGATCAGAAGGTCTTCAATGATCAAATAACAAAAGAGATTAAATGAATTACTCAAATACACTGTTATACTACAAAAAAACTCAAATTAGGAACTTCATATAAATATATAATGAATAATATAAAAATGATAAAAAGAAAAAGATAATTAGAGTATTCTCTCTACACTGAAGAAAATAATAGAAAATAATATACAAAAGAAATTGAATACAAATAATAATAGAAAATGATATACAAAGAAATTAAATACAAATAAAGTTGAAGTCGCTTCAACAATGCATATTTTAAACCATATTTGACAAATTTTGCTTGTTGACGTATCCATTTATCCAGAAATGGTCTGCATAGCTGAAGCTGATTTTCGAAGAAAAATCAGAATCAGTTGTATATGGTCGTACAGGGAGATTTGGCAAAAAAGACTGAATAAATGTTAACTAATCTAAGAGATGTTTGAAAAGTTTCTCAAAAATCTGTCGTATGGAATCAACTTTAAACTGTAGGTACCGCCACTCATGTTTAAAATTAATATACACAACATGCTGTCGCCGTAGTCTAGTAGGTAGTGTGTTGGCTTGAAACCTCAGATCAGACATCAAAACGAAATATGAAAAAAAATATATCTTCTTCCTCTCAGCAGATTTCTGGCAAATACTCGGGAGAGTATATAAAAATTGCCATGAAAAGTTTCTCAAAAATCTGTCGATCGGAATCAACTTTAAACTGTAGGTCGAGGCGCGCATATATATAATTAACGCACACAACACGAGTGGTGTGAGAAGTTAGGCCGTAATCCTGACTGAAGGGTAGTAATGACCAATTATGTATGTATGTGTAGGTATGTAATCTAACATATGTTGAAGATCGGAAGACGGTCTTTGACTGAATTTGGCCGATGGCATTGGCAATGTTGGATTTGACTTTAGACCCCACAAGGAAAAGCCTTGTCGCTGTCAAATTGCACAATCCTGGTGGCTAGTTCGAATCAACTGCTCGTGAGTTGACCAAGATCTTCACGCGGGCAGAATGTAAAAATTAGCGTGGGTACGTAGCACCGTCGTATTGAAATCAAACGTCGTTGGCATTCAGATCATTCAGTTCATGCCCAAAAAGAACTTGATATTAATTGACCAATAGTGCTTGCTATTGGCAGGGTGACACCGTTTTCAAGGCAATATGAACCGATGGCGTCATTTCAAAATCCACATTAAACAGTGAATGCTTCGGAAGGCTTCGGGCACTCGAAGATCTCATGTGGATCGGTAGTATCATAAATTCACCAAACATTTTGTTTGTTCACGTACTCATACAACATATGTTGAAGTTCGAATATAATATAATAATAATTGCTCATTACAATCCTTCAGTCAGGATAACGTCCTTTGCTTCTCACACCACTTATGTTGTGTGTGTCTTAATTTTATACCTGAGTGATGGGACCCTTAATTTAAAGTGGAGTCCGAACGATAGATTTTTGCGAAACATTTCGTTGCAATTTTATTTGACTCTCAGAGTTTTTGCCAGAAATCTGCTGGAAAGAAGTCGCCAAAGAAAAAAGCACGCTTAGTATGGTTGTCGTTGTTATTACGGAGCATTGCATTATGAGCACGCATACGTCGTGCACTGATCATGGAAAAATTCGCAAATGATTTCTGTAGAAGCTGCAGAGATGAGAAGAGAGAACTTAATATGTACATCCCCGTTACTGCTATATGGCGGAACTGTCTAGTGCTCTTCATTAGAAGCTCTGAGTGGTTGCGTGACTAGAGGATAAATCAAAATGAACACTATTTGGTTCAAACCCTAACTTAGACATCCCAAACTAAGCGAAATATGAAAAAATATTTCTTTTGGTGATTTCCTCTCAGCAGACAGAAACTGGCACAAACTCTGGGAGAAAAATTAAATTGCCATGAAAAGTTTGTCGACTTTAAACTGCAGGACCCACTACTTAAGGATACAAATTAACACACACAACATGCATGATGCGAGAAACTAGGTTGTAAACCTGATTAAACGGTTGTATGGAACAATTAAAAAATTTTCATGAAAGATTTTAAGAGGCACACAAGAAGCTTAAAATGTTTGATTCAAGTTCTTCAAACACATTTTAAATTTAGCATGTATGTGTGTTAACCACTTGGTAACCCTATATGAAACCCTTGTGCATACTTTCAATTGAGTTCATTTCTTAGCCTTTGTTGGTCTTCAAGTTGCCTTGTCTGTCTTAGCTTGCTTTCTGCAGAAGTGTTTGCTATTTATGGTACACAAGTAGATTATATTTCACTGCTGGCTTGTAAATAATTCAAAATCATTGTTGTTGTTGTTGTTGTTGTTATTATTATTATCTTTAATAACACAAGAGATTTTCATTTTCAATATCATTATTATGGTAGCAGAACAACAAAACTATTTGAAGTATCAAGTAGCAGTACACTCTCGTACTGTCATTGCCTCAAAGTTTTGATATGTTTATGGTTGTTGTCTTTGGTAGCAATGAGTAATACACGACCATAAACGTGTGCCAGTACAACAACTTTAGCAATATAAACATAGATTAATACATACAACATTGTTGTGCCTCTTGAAATAGAGGCAATGTGTACACTTCATTAGTGTTGCCATTAGTGAGGCTGTTCATCTCATACACAAATTGACGGAAAGTACAATCGTCTACCGGACTTGTCTCAAAGTTGATATTAAATTACCGAATTATTTGCATATTATTTTAATTGTAAATTCATGGTTTTTTATACACATTCAATGCGAAAGATTCCAATACAAATCAAAAAAGTTTCATTTAAATGTTGCCAATAAAATTCTATTTTTTTATGGTGAGTAGTAGTATGGCTAACAAATGAAATCTTCTTGACCTTTTTAAGTTTATTTTAGCCAAAAATAATTAAGAAATGCCCATTTTTTTCAAGCATAAATCAGCGCATGGCATTAAATAACACCAGCTGTCAGTTACACATTCAAATAAACGCACCGCAAAGGGGATTAAGTTTCTCGCTTTTTTTACTTCAAAAGATTCTTTTTTAATGGTTACTAATAAACTTAAAGTCCTAAAGAACTTAAAAAAAAGATTTATTCTTTAATTTTTTTTTGTGAATTTTTGCTCTTTTTTATTAATGTACCACGAATTTCTTGGCTATTTCTAGCCAGTATGAGTAGTTGGAAGTCGTCGTGATGTAGTAGATAGTGTGTTGGCTTATTAAACGCGAGCCCTCGCTTCAATCCCCACGTCAGTCATCTCCAGCTAAACAAAATATGACAAAATATTTCTTCACCGACTTCCTGTGACCAGATTTCCGGTAAAAACTCTGAGAGTAATTAAAATGGCCATGAAAAGTTTCTCAAAAACCTGTCGTTCGGAGTCGACTTTAAACTGTAGATCCCACCACTCATGTATAAAAATTAACGCGCACAACATAAGTAATGTGAGAAACTAGGCCGTAATCCTGACTAAAGGGTTGCAATCACCAATTATGTATGTGAGAAGTTAGGACGGCTAGGTTTTTACTTACAGCATCATTGATGATTCTATTCCGTATGTGGAGCAAATCATTATTAATTCAAGAATAGAAAAACATGGGTTTTATTCACTTCCCTTAATAAGCATTTATAGCCATTCGTTAATAGCCATGAAAACCATGGCAATAAAATTCTTGGTTACTCCGAATCGATACAAAATATTGCCGGGAGCACACGTTTTAGAACTATTAATCTCGGGTTTATTGGAAAATGTTTTTCAAACAAAATATTCAACTTCCGCTAGACATAAGTTACATGACCGTGCGATACGATGACATTTTGGACATCTTTTAAGCAAAGGGAGCTCGGAAAGGACTCCATACAAATATAGTTACATCGATGGCTTCAAGTTAAACGGAAGCGTTTTTCCGGTCTATAAGGCAGTCGAACCACTGTTACAAATTTCAGGAGATGTTGTCGTCAATACAGAAAGCGGCGAAAATTGTTGGAAACAAAAATATTCCCAAACGGATATAGTTCGGAGGCTATCAAAGCAGTTCATTCTAACGTGACGAACTTTAAGACGGTGTACAGATGTCGCAGATATCTTCATGATATTGTTACCTTTTTACCTTTTAAAAACGTTGAAAATATGAGGTCGAAATCGATTGCAAATAAAAATAATAAGAAATTTGTGCTTAGTTTTATTTAAAATTCTTTATTGTTCGCACTGTTCTGTGTGCCCTTGTTCACAACTAGATGTAAACAACAACCACTGCTTTGGTTATTATTCTTCTTTACACTCTTCTGCGTAAACAATAACAATTACTAGTCAATTTGTTCGATAGATCTTTATAACGGAGATCCTCAAACCACGAATACTTTCTTCAAACACCGCGTCTTCACACAAGACTGACTGAACTTTCACTAACTCACTTGCCTGCTTTGCATTGCCTTTTATATGGCAACGTAAACAGTCTGATGAATGCTCTTGAAGGCGAATAACTTCGACTTCTCAAAATCTCTATAAATGTAGGCTGACTTCCAAAATGTATCAAAACAAAGGTCGTATACAGTTCTACGACGTTATATAAATTTTGTACATATGCAAAGTTACCAAACAATGCATCAACTATAAATACGATGCCTGATTGCTTTTTGACTACGTTAAAAGTACACATTGTCGGCGATTTGAAATAGTATACATTGTAAACATTTTGTACAGCGGCTTTATGAAACACTATACTTTGTTCAAAGACAAAGCAACTAACATTTTGGAAGTCAGCCTTAAACATGTTGTAGCGTTTTTTGTTGTATTTTTATTTACATTTATTCTTGCCGCATTTGTTGTTGCATTTTTGTTTACTTGTTTCTCACTTTTTTATGCTTGTGTTTGTTGGTTTATTTTTGTCTATATCTGTTATATCTCGTCTTTTAATTTTATTTTTGCCTTTTGACTAAATTTTTACACTGAGATTCGTAGCGCAAATGCGATTTTCGTAACAAATGAACGCAGCGCTTTTTCGCCGCGTAGCAGTCAAACGGTTAATGTTAAACGATGCCAAAACAAAACACTATTTTCATTTTCGTAACAATATAGCAGAACGATATGATGTTCATACCATATGGGCACCAGTACTCAGTGACATTCCTTGTGACAGCAGAGCAGATAAACAGGCCAGGCGTGGCACAACCAGCGAACTCTCTGATAAATTTCCGACTTTGGAAATCTCTCTGCAAATAGGCGTTAGCAAGAGTCAAATTTTGGTAGTTTCTATTGGAAGATTCGATAGATATCTGTTCTACATACCTACATAATTGGTCATTACAACCCTTCAGTCAGGATTACGACCTAGTTTCTCACACCATTTATCTAGTGTTTGTTAATTTTATACATTAGTGGTGTGATCTATAGTTTAAAGTCGACTCTGAACGACAAATTTTTGAGAAACTTTTCATGGAAATTTTATTTACTGTTCTAAGTCTTCAAATCTATTATAAGGATATTCAAAATTCTAAGACAATATTCGCACATTTGTCTCTTGCTACTATTTAAAGCCCATAAAGATTGAGACAAATTTGCATACAAGGGCAGATTTCCTTCCAAATCAAATAAGGGGTTTCTTAAGTTCGTCTCTAATTTTCTTACTATAACTCCGCGAGCGATTCAGTATTTTTTCTCTTTTCATATTCCTTTTCCTCCTTTCAAAGCGTTACCGGCTAACGAGACCGTATGCGGTTTTTGGTAGATTGAATGCTTTCCAGTAGTTTTTGATCTCCTCAACGTTATAAATGAAGGTGTGAGTCACATTGTGAGGCAGTCTAAAGAATTAATTGTCATGATTATCACGCTATAGAGTATAGAATGATAGATCAAACAAAATTCTGCCTTTTTTAAAACAAAAATTTCCCAGGCGCTTAAATATTCTCAAAACCAAGCCCTTATTCTCAAATCCTTTTCAAACAGCAGGCATTTCGATAATCAAAAAAATTTTAATACGGCGCCAGTGCTGACAGTTCACATAAATGAATAAAAATTTTCAAAAAAATGTATGCGTCTCATAAAGAAGTCCCAAAAATCTGAACGCTATGTGTTGAAGTGTTGCAAAATCGCACACGCAGCATGACATTCCATTTTGCATTTCGAACGAAACCGGGAAAGTTCTTTTCAATATCAATTCTGTAAAACCATTTTCAATTCAATAAAGTTTTAAAGAATGCAAGAAAGAAGGAAAAAATGAAACAAGATTTGCATTTACTTTATAGGAAGGATGGGCCGTAAGTCAATTGTTTTCAATAACAAACAACAGAGTTTACGCAGCAGGCCACCCGCACATATGAAACAATAAACAATTTCTGTGGAAACTGATACCCACCTTTTGTCAGTGAACACTGCTGACTACATTTACAGTGAGCGTCAAAAGAAACTGTACATTAAAAAATATACACTAATTACCGTTATTTTTTTTAAAATTGTTTCATTGCCAGTTTTTAAAATTGAAACAAAAAAGAAAATTACAAAAAATTTAGAAATTTTGTCAAATTTCTTCGGGCACTATCCTTAAGTCGTAAAAGTTGAGTTTGGTTAGAATTTTATCCAGATCTTCACACTACTTCAATGTCTGAGCTCGGTATACCTACGAAGCTGATAAGGCTAAGCAGGATGTCGTTGAGCAATTCCTGCAGCTCCGTCAAGTTGGGCCATTTTCTCTCCTAATTTTTTTATACCGTGCGAGGCTTCAGACAAGGCGATCCCTTATCATGCGACCTCTTCAACTTCGTCATGGAGACTGTTCTGCGAAAGGCGAGCGTGCATCGCAATGGCACTATTTTTCAAAGAAGCGTCCAGGTGCTTGCGTACGTTGACGACATTGACATCATAGGGCATACCAAACGAGATGTTACTGCTGTCTTTAGTGCTATTGAACGGGAGCCTAATAAAATGGGTTCGGCAGTAAATGAGGGCAAAATGAAGTATATGTTATCGATAAGTAGAGACGTGCGACGTATTGGATCTCAGATTACAGTCGATAACTATACTTTCGATATGGTCAAGGAATTTATTTACTGTTACCACCAAAAATTATGTCAGTCTGGAGATCAAGCGCAGGATCACTCTTGACAACAGGCGCTACTATGGTCTCAAAAGGTAATTAAGTAGCAGGGACTTCTCTCGTCTGACAAAATTAACTCTACAGATACATGGATCCTATTAAGCGCTGATGCAGCAGCCTTGAGAGTATTCGAGATTAAAGATCTTCGGTCCAGTGCGAGTTGGCGATGATTTTCGCATCCGATCCAACAGTGAGCTGTATGAGCAGCCAGCGGCTGCGCTGGCTCGGCCATGTCGTTCGAATCAAGAAGGATTTTCCGGCAAGACAGGTATATGATGCGGGGATCTTTGGAAGCCAGCCATAAGGACGACCTTGTATGCGTTGGACGGACCAAATCGAGGAACACCAACTGGCGTAGGCGCGCAAGAAGCAGAGGCGGCTGGGAAGATGTGTTATGTCAGGCAGAAATCCGTTAATCGAGTTGTTGCGCATACCAAGTACCAAGTACCATTAGTCTACGCATACCAACCACATCAATTGCAAAAATAAAGCTAAAAATTCTACACCCAAAATTTTGTGTGCGAAAAATGCCTGACAATGATGATGACCACTACCAACGCCATCAAAGTTTGTTCAAACACCACATTAATACCGACATCAAATATACGTTTATGAAGGTTGTTGTTTCTACTTGATTTAAGGTTTTCGTGCGAACACTTTTGAAGTTCAACAGCCAAGGAACAGTTCCTTAAAGACAAACAAAGAAAAACCGCAGTCATAAATTAAAAGACAATCAATTGAGCTGTCTCCTGCTGTTTTGTATAGCCAAAAAATAATTTTTTTTTCTCGATTACCACTGGAAAAAAAGTACGAAGGATGTCTGATTAGTGTAAAAGTGGACTTTCGTTTGACTCGGAACATTTTCGTCGTTAACTCTATATATCCATTCTAAGTAATGCTGACTACTACTGCTATAAGTAGGTTTTTGTAGTGCCCTTGTCAACTATTCCTGTTATAGTCGTACTTAGTATTACTTTTCACATGACTTCCTGGCCTTGGCATGCTGCTGCTCCATGCCAATAATCGCAGATAGCATATGTTTTCAAAT
Organism: Sarcophaga variegata; assembly: GCA_932273835.1. NCBI lineage: Eukaryota > Metazoa > Arthropoda > Insecta > Diptera > Sarcophagidae > Sarcophaga > Sarcophaga variegata. The sequence goes on along the minus strand of OW026360.1, from coordinate 85,844,812 downwards.
TCTATGTTCGAGCTGTAATTTTCTCAGTACGAAACCATCGACCGTTGTCCGAGCGAAAGTCGGACTAAGAGAAGAATTTGGATGTCACTACCTTCTCCATCCCTATCAGCAAGAAAGTTTTTGCCGGGTAATAGGAAAAGAAATCGTTGCAGTATTGTAAGCAATGTTTTGGCATACTAGACAAGAACACGTGATTTAACACCAGGCTTAGATATTTCGAACAGCAGAGTACTGGCAAAAACTGAAGATAAAATAAAATTGCCATGAAAAAATACTCAGAAATGTTTCGTTTGTTGTCAACTAAAAACTGTAGGTTTGCCACTTATGCAAAAATTAAAACACACAACATAAGTGGTGTAAAAAGATAGGTTGTAATCCTGACTAAAGGGTTGTAATAAGCATTTAAGTACGTAAGTAAGTAAACATAGAATTTAGAAAAATTAACACAATTGTAAACAAACGATTTCAAGTCGCTTACAACAACTTGGCCTTTTACTAGCAATCAATTTTGCATAGTGACTTGGACCTACACCCATAAAAATTCAACTTCCTTAGAACCTGAAAGTAAACGATCATAAACAAAGTCGTGCGTTCGCAGAATGGGCTCTGCAGCAGTTGGCAAACGACTATAAATATCATTGAAAAATCACCTTTAGCGGTATGGCCCATTTCTATAAAAATGGGTACGAGAATTAACAAAAGTGTCAAATCTAATCTACAACAGATCCAATACCGTCTAATGCATCACGAAAAAGTCTCTGCTTGGTATGGAGTTTGTGTTGGCGGCATCGTTTGTCCCTATTTCATTCAGAACGACGTTGACGAGGCCATCGATGTCAACGGTGAGTTCTATAGGATGATAATTATCAACTCCTTTTGGCCTGAATTATATCCCCTGGCAACCTACAGCATATGGTTTTTACAAGACGACACTCTAATGCCACACAACTCAAGCCATTTTTGATACTTTGCACGAGATTCGAGGACTTGATCATCTCATGTGGAGGATACATATCGATGCCGCCGTTCTATAACATTCTAAGTCGAAAATGTGTGTTTTGAGTTATGAGCTCTCAAAGTTTTCACGCGACATACGACCATATGTGAATTCTAAGGAGATTTTTCCCTATAACTTCGGAGCGGATCGGCGCATCTTAACCAAATTTTGACAGTATTTAAGTTAGAGAACGTAGAATTTAAAAATGCAAGAGCATCAAAAACGTTCTAAGTATACTTAGAACGTTATAGAATGGAGGCGTCGATATGTGAACTTAGCAAAGAAATCGAGTAATTTAACTTTTTCTTGTGGGGTTTTCTTATGTCGCAACTTCTTGAGAATAAGCTTCAAGCCTCAAGAAATAAGACTTGAGTACCACTGTGCTCAAAGCCTTAATATTCCACTGCAATCGATCCAATTCAGTCTTATTTATGTGCCATGACCATGGAAATTTGAACATTTGAAATGAGTTCTACACAGAGAAGCCGTGGCGGGTATTTGAACGATGTTTGAAGTTACTGTAGTTTAGTAGAACCCCAGTTCAGTCATCTTCAAAAAAACGAAATGTCAAAAAATATTTCTTCGGCGACTGCCTCTCAGCGGATTTCTGGCAAAAATAATGCGAGTAAATAAGAAATTGTCATGAAAAGTTTCTCAAAAATCTATTGTTTGGAATCGACTTTAAATTGCAGATCCCGCCACTCATGTAGTTCTGACTGAAGGGTTGTTATGACCAATTATGTATGTATGTATGTAAAGGAAACATTGTTAATTGTATTAGTAAAGTGGTCATCGTGTAAGTACTAAAATTGAAGATCAGCAATCAAGCGAGCTTAAAAAGTGATCAGTTAGTAAAAGTATGTGTTGAGCTATACGGAGTCTTATACGGAGATTCTTAAAAGTTATTATTGGAAGTTGTTCAAAATTAAAAGTTGTTCTTAAAATTAAAAGTTGTTCTTAAAATTAAAAGTTGTTTTTTTAAAAAAATTATTTAAAATTACTAAAAGTTGAAAATAAATTGTGTTGTTTAAATGAATGAAACTTGAAATATTAAATTATAAAACTTAAAATTCTTAAAGTTTGTGCTAAGAATATTACATTGTATTTCAAAAACTATGAATTTCCTTTCCTTTATATAAAATACTTTAATAAATTTAAAATAAACGATAAAACATTTTATTTAAAAATACCCTTCTTACATTTGGGGGCTCAACCGTCTGAAACATTAAAGTAATTAAACAAAGGTTATATTAAAAAGTCTACAACAAAACAAGTACATGCAATTAAAAATACAATTAGAGTTAAAATTTAAAAGAGACTAGAATAAAATAAAAATAACGAGTAACGGTATCAATGCAAAACAATAAAAATACTAAATCATACGATTTACGACCTCAAACGAATAAATCAAGAGAAGCATCAAGAACGAAGAGCGAATCGGACGTGACAGAAGATAAAACCACGGAGAATATCGGAGAAGTTGAAATATATAAAACAAAAAATATAATCGAAACAGGCAAAAATAACGACACAGATATGTCAAACAACGAGTTAAGCGAGTTAGTAAGGTTACTCTCGTTACAAATAAAAAATGAACAAGATAAAAGCAACAAAACGATAATTACAGTGGACACATTCGCAAAAATTTTAAATGATTTTGATGGGGAAAACGTACCGGTAGATAAATGGTTTGACAATTTCGAGCAAAATGCCGAAGCTTATGAACTAAATGAAAAACAGAAATACGTGCAAGCAAGAAATAAGATTGTAGCTGTTGCTAAAATGCTTTTAGAAACGAAAAGTATTAGTAACTATGGAAGTCTAAAAGAAGAGCTTGTTACGGAGTTCAGGCGTGATTACGACAGTGGCGAAATACATAAAATGCTTAAGGAAAGAAAGAAAACTAGTGCGGAATCGTTTCACGTTTCATACATGCTTTGCATGCGCAAAATCGCTGCCCTAGGTGACGTAGAAGAACGGACTGTAGTTAGATATATCGTGGACGGTCTGCCGGCAAAAGGTGTGTATAAACAGAATATGTATGCCTCAAAAAATTTTAAAGAATTGCATGAGAACTACGAGATTTATGAACGCGTTAATGTGAATACCGAAACACAAAACAAAAAGTGGCACAAAGCAAATGATACTAAATTGTCGGCAAAGAAAATACATTGTTATAATTACGGTTCAACGGATCATAAAAGAAATGAATGCAAAACTCAGACAAAATGTTTCAAATGCAACACATTCGGACATATCGCAAAACAGTGTACAGCAAACGAAAATAATTATAATAATGTTCTAATGATTGTCGACCAAAATAGATACAAGTGTTTAAAGGTTAATGAACAATTGATAAATGGACTAATAGATACCGGGTCGGATGTTTCGATAATGAAGTACAACGTATACTTGAATAAATTCAGAAACTGTCCTCTGAAGGTTGACGACTCGTTGTTAACTGGACTTGGTAATATAAAAACAAGACCCTATGGTTCAATCGAATGCAATCTTAAAGTTGATACAGTGGAAACGAAACAAAAGTTCTTAATATTGCCAAACGATGTAATAAAGTGTGACATTTTAATCGGCCATGACTTCATCTCAAAATTTAAAATGATAGTTGATAGTGATGGTTATGAATTTGAGTATAAAATTCAGAGGAAAATAACGTTTTAAATGTATTTAATATAAACGCATTTGAAATCGATGCCGATTGTCAATACAAACAAGAAATTGAAAATTTAATTCAACAATATAATCCATCGTCAGCAGTCAAAGAGTGTCCAGTAGAGATGAAAATAATTCCGAACGGAGAAATTAAACCTTTTCGTCAATCTCCAACAATATTACCGTTTCCTGAAGAACAAGAAGTCAACAAGCAAGTGCTGGAGTGGTTACAAAAAGGAATTATACGTAAATCATGTTCAGATATTGCAAGCAGAGTGGTTGTAGTAAAAAAGAAAACTGGAGATTACAGAGTATGTGTCGATTTTAGACAGCTGAATAAGATGGTGTTAAAAGATGGTTTTCCAGTATCTGTTACAGAAGACGTATTACAAAAGCTACAAAAGGCTAAGTTTTTCTGTGTAATGGATTTAGAAAATGGTTTTTTTTCATGTACCCATAGAAGAAATAAGCAAAAAGTATACAGCTTTCGTTACTAAACAGGGGCTATATGAATTCAACCGTGCCCCTTTTGGGTTTTGCAATTCACCAGCATATTTCATAAGATATATCAACTTTGTTTTTCAAGAACTAATAACTGCAGACGTTATGGAACTATATATGGATGATATAGTCATTTACAGCGAAAACGAAGAAAGTATCACGAGTAAGTTGAAATTAGTGCTAGAAGTAGCACAGCAATATAGTTTAAATATCAAATGGTCAAAATGTAAGTTTATGAAAACCAAGATTGATTTCCTCGGCCAAACGATTGAAGGCGGCAAAATTTGGCCTGGAAAAGAAAAAACAAGGGCTGTTGCTAACTTTCCTGAACCCAAAAATATCAAAGACGTTCAATCATTTTTAGGATTGACCGGATATTTTAGAAAATTTATCCAAAACTACGCCTACATAGCAAAGCCATTGTCACTGTTGAAGAAAGATATGCTTTTCAAAATTGGAACAGAGGAAAAAAACGCTATTTACAATTTGAAGGCTTCGCTTACTAATGAACCCGTTTTAAGAATTTTCTGTCGAGAAGCAGAAACTGAATTGCACACAAATGCATCAAAAGAAGGATTGCACCAAATCCTTTACTCCAGAAATTTGATGGCAAGCTGCATCCTGTTTTTTCTATAGTAAAAAAGCGTCAGCGCAAGAAAGGCGACTAGATAGTTATATCCTGGTGGTGAAGGCTGCGTATATAGCATTTAAAAAATTTAGGCATTATATTTTGGGCATTCATTTTACGTTGGTGACAGATTGCTCTGCCTTTAAACAAACAATCTCTAAAAAAGATGTTCCACGAGAGGTTGCCCAGTGGATATTATATTTCCAAGATTTTGACTATACAATAGAGCATAGAAGCGGAAACCGAATGAAGCATGTTGACTCATTAAGCCATTACCCAACAGGTGTAATGGTGATTTCGTCAGATATTGCTCCAAGATTTCTTGGGCAACAACATAAAGACGCGTAAATCAAGACCATTATACAAGCGTTGAGTTTTGGGCCTTATGAGAGTTTTAAGTTGAAAGGTGGTTTAGTATACAAAAACATTAACGGCAATGATCTACTACTTGTACCGAAACTGATGGAAGTAGAAATAATTAAAAACGCTCACGAGAATGCTCATTCCGCGACTCAAAAAACGATGCATGCGATACAACAGCAATATTACATACCGCACTTGGAAAAAAAGGTTCAACAGGTTATCAATAATTGCGTGAAATGTATCATCTATAACAAAAAGACTGGCAAGAAGGAAGGCTTTTTGAGTTGCATCGACAAGGGTGATGTGCCGTTGGAGACAATTCATATTGATAACCTTGCTCCTATGGACGCTACATCCAAACTGTACAAATAAATATTGGCTACCGTAGACGGGTTTTCAAAATTCGTATGGTTGTTCCCAACAAAAACAACGAACGCTGAAGAAGCTATCAGATGTTTGAAGGTGTGGTCAGATACGTTTGGGTTTCCAGCAAGAATTATAAGCGATAAACGATCGGCATTTACGTCACAAAACTTTGAAGACTTTTGCAAGCGCAACGGTGTTGAACATGTTCTGACAACAACAGGCGTTGCACGTGGCAATGGACAAATTGAGCGTGCGAACCGTGTCATATTATCAATCATCTCAAAACTTTCACACGACGATCCAACTAAATGGTACAAAGTTGTTGGTGATGTACAGAAGGCCATCAATAGTTGCATGCATAATTCGACTAAAACTACACCTTTTCAAATATTAGTAGGAGTCAAGATGAGAACGGGAAGGGCTAAACGACAACATATTACAAGTGTTACAAGAGGAGATGATTGAAAAATTTGATGATGACCGACAACAACTGCGGGCTGAAGCTAAAATGCAAATCCAAAAAGCTCAAGTTGAATACAAACATACCTTTGACAGAAGGCGTAAAGAAGACAATGGCTACCAGGTAGGAGACTTAGAAAACTTGCAAGTGAGTTTCTGGGGCCATATAAAGTAGACCAAGTCAAGAGAAACAACCGGTATGATGTCGTTAAGGCAGCCAACTTTGAGGGGCCTAACAAAACGTCGACAAGTTCAGACTTCATGAAGCCGTGGAAGAATGACGGATCCGCGGAGTATCTATTGTCAGCTGGGACAGATGAATAACAGGATGGCCGGGTGTAAAGGGTACATTGTTAATTGTATTAGTAAAGTGGTCATCGTGTAAGTACTAAAATTGAAGATCAGCAATCAAGCGAGCTTAAAAAGTGATCAGTTAGTAAAAGTATGTGTTGAGCTAAAGTCTTATACGGAGATTCATAAAAGTTATTATTGGAAGTTGTTCAAAATTAAAAGTTGTTCTTAAAATTAAAAGTTGTTGTTAAAATTAAAAGTTGTTTTTTTAAAAAAATTATTTAAAATTACTAAAAGTTGAAAATAAATTGTGTTGTTTAAATGAATGAAACTTGAAATATTAAATTATAAAACTTAAAATTCTTAAAGATTGTGCTAAGAATATTACATTGTATTTCAAAAACTATGAATTTCCTTTCCTTTATATAAAATACTTTAATAAATTTAAAATAACCGAGAAAACATTTTATTTAAAAATACCCTTCTTACATATATATACTCCATATATACATATATATACTCTACACAGAATGGTCTTTCAAATGAAGAAAAAATTCCATTTATATATCACACGCTTTACAAAAGACCCTACAAAATGTAGTTAGTGTTGCTGTTCTCTTTAAAAACCCAAGGAATTATTAACGAATGGTATACAACTCTAGTGGAATTAAATCATTATCTGAATGCTAAATTCTTATGTTTATCCACGTGTTAAGAAAGTTGTGAAAATAATCCAAATCCTTGGTAAATATTTGTCAAAAGAAATCAAAAATTCAAACTTGGTCTTGTCACAAGAATTGTTTATCTTCAAGTGTGTCTTAATTGCGTTTGCCGGATGAAACATCTTAAATCGTGAAAAGCTGATGATAAAAACAATTTCCAACTATTATGTTGTTGTTTTAATACGATTTGTTACGCAAGTTATAAGCCACTGAGTAAACAAATTCTTTCACACTCTTCTGTTTTTCTTATCGTTTTCAACAAATAGTGGTTAAGTCTTAATGGAATGACAGAAATCCGGGGGCGTTTTAGAAAAGCCCATTTTAAATATTTTTTTTTGTCAGTTTTCTTAAGAGTTTATTTTTAATCTTTATTTGGTTTTATTTTCTTTTTATTTACTTTTGTTGTATATTTTGTTTCCATTTGATTTCACTGTTACTTCTGATGTTTTACCAGGTGTAGAATATTTTTTTAACACCTGATAACAAAAAAAGTGTGACATTTTACGCTTTTGAAATGGCTTAGTTCTCGTTGTGTGACAAATTTCTCAAAAAAAAAAAGGAGGTAATGCGTGGGGAGTCTAAATGAATTATTTGAGTAATTCTTTGAATTTTAGTAACAAGTTTTATGGCTACAAACTTTATAAAACATTTATAGGAACATACAAAAAGAAATTAATTTTAACCGAACTCACCAGAATATGGGAAAAATTAATCATTCAACAGACCGGACCCCATGTTCAACCTCCAAATCAGCCATCTTGCACGAAATGAAAAATATTTCTTTCAGCGACTAGCTCTCAACAGACTTCATGCAATTACTCTGAGTGTTAAATAAAATTGCCATGAAAAGTTTTTTAAAAATCTGTCGTTCGAAATCGGCAAGAAACTGTTGGCCTCGCCACTCATGTATAAAGTTAACACACACAACATGAATGATGTAAGAAACTAGGTTGTAATCCCGACTAGGTAGGTACGTTGGAGTGATAGCGTTGATACTAAAAGCTCACTTGAGATCACCTGTGACGCCACAGTTGAGCGCAGTCTCTGTATAGACCAAGTTCCTGCAAACCAGGAAAGAAGAAGAAATTGGTCAGCGCAAGGGCTGCACATTTAAAGACCGACTACCCCACGCTGGAAAGCCAGTCTGAAAGTTTGATAAACGAAGCTATATCCTTGACGTAGTCCCCGTTGTTTAATACATAGTGTTTTGGCTTATTAGACGTAAAGCCAGCGTACAAGCCACAGGTCAGATATCAAAACGAAATACAAAAAGAATTTTCTTCGGCGACTTGCTCTCAGCAGATTTCTGATAAAAGTCTGAGGGTCAATAAAAAATTTCAATGAAAAGTTTCTCAAAAATCTGTCGTTCGGGGTCGACTTTAAACTGTAGGTCCCGCCACGCATGTATAAAATTAATGCACACAACATAAGTGGTGTGAGAAACTAGGACTGAAGGGTTGTAATGGCCAATTATGTATGTATGTATATCATTGACATCAATGGGTGATAGCTCCGTTAACCCGACAAGGATTGGAGAGCCAAATAAAATAAATCTTCGCCTCCCAAGAGATGGGCATTGACAAAGAAAGTGGATAACAGTCTTCTTCTTCTCAGCGAATCTGCACCCACGGCAGAAGTCGTTAGATGGGAGCTGCATTCTTTCCGCGTGTCCTCCCATTACACAATGACCTGTAAGCATGGATACTGTAATCGAGATGACCGAGTTCAAGCAACTGGTTGGTGCGCCTTGTATCCATTGAGGGCCAAGTGAGCCTAGCGGTGGAGCAGGACTCCTCATTGACCCAGGATAGTTTGGCGTCTCGAAAGAATTTCCGCTCGATCCCCAAGTCTATTGAAGAGGATTCCGGAAATAGTGCACCAGCCCTGGTGAGCTCTTCAGCTCTGCATTTCCTCGGAATATTACAGTGCCCGGGGATCCAGATAATTGTGCCACTGAAGCGACATTTCCTGACGGTCCTGGAGTTATTCACAACGTTCGACAGAGATCTTATGGCAGCCTGACTATCAGAAAAGATCGAGATGCGGGTAAAATTAACACCGTTGACGAGGATCCATTGAGCAGCCCGGTAAATGGCCTTAATGACTGAAAAACGCTACAATAATCCGGCCGAAAAAATTGTTGTTCAGTTTCCCAGAGTAGACTACGGTGCCCGCTATCGAGTTTAGAGCCATCGGTGTGTACATCCAGGGGTTCCGGGGGACGATCATGTCAGGGTCTCAAATCCTGAATAATTTTGTATTAAAAAATGTTCGTATGTGATGGAGCCTTACTTAAGGGGGTGGAGATGTAAACTCAGTAATTTGAATACGAAATTTAGTGGCCTCAGAGAATGTGTGTAATTCAACGAGCCCAAATGCATGTCTCAAACCACTAAACCATACACATGACATCTGAGAACTGTCATACAGTTTATATGGTATTCAAGTGAAATTGAATAATTTCGCAAAAGAAACAAGAAAAGTTAGTATTGAAATACAGGCCTCAAAGGCAGCAAAAATAAGGCTACAAATGTACCATCGCATCACAAAATCAACCACAATCACGACTTCAAGGATTTCAATACATGGGAAGGATGGTACCATTACAGCGGTAGGTAGATGCAGAAAATAAAAATTGAAAATCGATAAGACCACTTACACACATACATACATAAGTGGTCATTACAACCATTCAGTCAGGATTATTACCCAGCTTCTCACACCACTCATGTTTTGTGCATTAATTTTACATATGCGTGACGGGACCTGCAGTTTTAATTCAACTACGAATGACAGCTTTTTTGAGAAACATATCATGGCAATTTGCCAGAAATTTCATTTTGTTGGCGACGTCTGACCTGAATCGAGGCGTAGTGTTTAATAAGCCAACACACCACCTACTAGACTATGGCGACTTCATTAACACTTAAAAATCGGTGTGCGAAATAAAACACTGTGTATTCTGCTCGGGCAATGGATCACTATGATTTTCATCTTCAGCAATGTGATCCACTTCTGGAAGATTTTTTGAATTTTGGATGATGCTAATCCACTTGAGATCTTTGTGTTCAATGCATCCCAAAAAACTCACTGTGTGATGTGAATTTTTGGGTTGGCGGCGTCATCAGTCCATACTTCTGTAAGAACGAGGTAACTGTCAACAGCGATTACTATAAACTGACGATTACGAACCAACTTTTAGCCTGAAATAGATGATCTGGACACCGACGACAAGTGCTTTCAATAGTACGGTGCTACATGCCACTGACTGAATGAACATCAACTCAATGAACATCAACTCACATGGATGTGATATTAACTGGCCACCGAAATTGTGCGTTTTGATACCTTTAGATATTTTCTTGTGGCGATTTCTTACCTTACAGATGTTTAAGAATAAGCTACAAACCACAGAGGGCCCTCAAAGCTAACAAAATCCATACTTTCTCGTTAATTTTTTTAACCAACCCCCAGGGATGTAATTCATGTAATGAATTTTATTGGAATACAAGAAAAATAGTTTATAGGAAAACGGAAAGCGAGGAAAGTGTTTAACAATTTTTTTTAATGACCTTCGTCACTTTTTTTTCGAGAATTGCTTTTTGTAGTAATAATTCCCACTTTCTTTTTCTATTGTTATTAATCATATAAAAAATAGATGTTGGTGTTTTGCTTTTGTATTGTTTAACATTAGAATTATAAACAAAAGCTACAAGAACAAAACAATGAACTTGTTTACAAATTATCGCACTACTTAATATAACAACAAACCCCCGGATTAAAAAATGGTAAGCACGTAAACAAAAATATACCAACAACACTATAATAATAAACGTAAACAAAAATGTTTACATTTATAGAGATTTCGAGAAGGCGAAGTCATGAACGTTCGCCTTCAAAAACATTCGTTAGACTGTTTACTTTGCAATATTAAAGCCAAGGCAAAGCAGGCCACTGAGTTAGTGAAGTTCAGTCAGTCTTGTGCGAAGACGCGGTGTGTTTGAAGAGAGTAATTGTGGTTTGAAGATCTCCGTTACAAAGATCTGTCGAACAATTGCCTAGTAATTATTATTGTTTATGCAACAGGTGTAAACAGAGGAATAACAAACAAAGCAATTGTTGTTGTTTACATAAAGTTGTGAACAGTGGCACGCAGAATTGTGTAATTAATAAATAATTGTAATTAAAAGTAAACACAAATTTATTTTTATTTTATTTGCAATCTACGAGCTCATATTTTAAACGTTTTTAAAAGGTAAAAACGTAACAATAATATAATAATGTCAAAAAAACAATTAGACAATCACAGACACCCAGAGCCTCTGGTGGAAATCGCACACACGGCCTAAGCACTGGAAGTATAGCGCATTACCAGCAAGGCCATCGGAACACCAAAACAAAAATTCAGTCTGATTTATTCACCAGAGTCATGGAAAATACGATACTACGAATGCGCTCCTGCCAGGGGACATTTGAACGGTCTTGTAGTCCAGACATAATGGTATCAATAGATCTATCAAACGAATAAAAAAATGAATTCTTGTTAAGCTTTACAGGTATTATATGGGTTTCTATTTAGGGTTTCATATGAGTTTAAAGTTACCCTCGACAAAAAAAAGTCCAGTATCTGTCTTAAATAAGCTGTCGTCTAGCTCCTTGAATAGTCATATCAGTGTGCACGTCAACATATTTTTTTTTGTTTTTTTGAAGTCACACAAGTCTTAAGATATACAGGACCTTCTTTGTATAAAAAAAACTCATAAATTATGTTGTAAGTTAAGCATTGAGTCTCTTGTACGCTGGTATGAATGAATTGCACTAAAAAGTTACGCAGAACTGAAAAAAATATTGAAAATGAAAGAAAAAAAATAACGAATTTTAATATGTTTATCATGAATAATGAATACAATACTCCTCTACATGTTTTGGATGACATTATAAAGTCAACATTGCCGTCAGTCGACCGACACCTCATTTTGTTATTCGATTTGTTTGCCTCTCTGGCTGGCATGTATGACGTTATCCCTGTCATCAGTGAAGTAGTTTTCTTAACGTGCCTGCCTTTTCTTATCGCGCTTCAATGCATTCTGTTTATTTCTTTATAAGTTTTTGTTTTATTTTTCTGTTTCGCGAAACAATGGCGTTAAATAAAGTTATCACTGACGGTGTTGCACTTTTCGTTATGGCAGTTTTTAAGGAAAAGAAGATTTCTTTAGTTGCGCTGTGATCCTTATCTCTTAAGAGAAAATGAAGTTTGATTGTGTACCCCATATATTAAAATGCATGAATAGGGAGTTGAGTTGTTGCTTTTAGCATTGCATGTATTCTTTACTTAGTGGCAAGTAATTCATATTCAAACTTGCTTTACTTCACTGCCCTTACGCAAGTCTGTCTCCATTTGTTTCTTGACATACAATTGTGTATGTAAACTTTTTTCTTCGACTATATTAACGCTCCTGCATTATCGGTGGTGATATTTGTTTATTCACTTGTTAACGGCATTCCTTTAAACGTGTAGAAAATGTAAGTTATTCAGTTTTTTTTCTTTTTGTTAACCTAACATTAACGGTTCACATGCAAAGAGTGTACACGAATACTCTTTTACAAAACGACAATAAATAGCACATGTATTCCACAATATGTGCAAATATTAAGACTGTTTTATCGGAACGCAGCTGCAAGCTTGATCCATTTTATGATTGCCGTAATTGTCCTAACGAGCGAGCGAAAGGTGGTGCAAAACGTTGTATAAATTTGAGTCCACTGGTTCAGTAAACGATCGACCAATACCTGTACACCGAAGAAATGCAAGATCTGCCGACAACATCGCCGCTGTCCTTCAGCGTGTGCAAAAGAATCTGGGGCAGTCGATATCTCAACAACACGATCCTTTGCATATCACAACTTGAAGAATTTAACATCATGACTTGGGTCTGCCAAGCCGTACATATGTAATTCAACTGAAGCATAAACTGATGGTAAGCTACCGCTGTCCCTGAGCATGTGCAGGAGCATCTAAGGCAGTCGGTATCTCAAGAACACGGTCTTTTGCATATCACAATTTTAAGAATTTATCATCGTGACTTAGGTCTGCCAAGCTGTACATAATTCAACTGAAGCATGAACCATGATGGTAAGCCACCATAGACAACAACGTGCGTGCCCTGAAGCGTTATATTCAGTGATGAGACCCATTTCTACACGAATAGTACGTACAAAATTGTGCAATTTGTGACGATACAAATCGGCAACAGTTTGCAGAGCATCCATTGTATCCTGAAAAATCACTGTTTGGGGTGCATTTTAGGCTGGCGGTCCATATTTATGTGAGGACTATATTGACCAATCAATCGCTGCCAACGGCGAGCACTATAGACGACAGTCATTTCATGTGTTAGTGATGTATTCAGGCCACTGGAAACGTATTTTTGAATAAGACATAAATCACAGCGGTCCTTGAAGCCATTATAACCAATGCCATCAAATAAATTCAGCCTAAGTTATGCCTTAGAGTCCAGGAAAATTGAAAATTTCGAATGCGCTACGCTCAGAGAAGCCAAGGTTTCGCTTTTAAGTAAAAACGTTTGCCTAAGCCTATAAGTACTGTGAACATTAAGTCCTTAGAGTATTTAATGCTTAAACTCTTTGCAAAATAATTGCCTGTCTTAAGCATTTTGTCTGCCCTGGCCTATATAACACACAACAATTTCCTGCTGGTTGACCAACCATATGCAAAGTTGTTACTCTTAATGCCGTCCTCGAAACCAGACGCAATAGCGCCTAATGGTATTACGCTTACGCAGGAAGTATTTTGTTGACAGTTAATGTCATCAACACCCATTTGCTGTTTTTTTTAACTGCAGCTACAATGCATACTCTGTTGCATTCTATAAAAAAAGAAAAAGTTGTTGATTGTCACTGGCAGCCAATTAAACACTTCTAGGTGAGAATGTGTTAAGAAATTACGCTGTATATGGTATTTATAATACGAGAGAGAGGGAGAGAGAATAAAAACAAAATGGTAATATGGGCTGACCGAACAAAGGATGATAAAGTTCAACAACAATAACAACAACAACAACAGCAGCAGCTACAAGGATAAAATTAATCAATAATAAAAAAAAATAACGTCATCAATATCATCAACTTTGGTTTTCTGCTTCAAAATATCAAAAAAAAAAAACAAACAAAACAACAACAGCATGTCAACGATAATGCAAAATAATGGTGATTAATGAAGAAAGGGAACGAGTACATAAAAATGGTGAGTAGTTGTGCTTGACTATACAACATATAATTGATTTTCATTGCACTCAGCAGAATAATAAGGGGTAGGGTGCCTTGGGTAGTGTCTACGCATAGGACAAGAGTCGTAAGTTCAATTCTCACAAGTGACTATGGTATCTAACAAAACCGTAAAATTTCAGTTAATTGTAATCGAATTGACAATTAAAAAATAAAATAAAAAACAGACGTTTAGACCCAACACGTCAACGTACGACAAGGTCTTTGATCGTAGAAGGAATTATGCTCAAAGACTGTAGATAAGCAGAGGTCAGTTTAGTCTACCAAAATAAATATTTGGCCTAATAAAAGAACTAACCAGAGCTCACAATAAAACCTTAGGCTGCCTGCTTCGGCAAGTTATTGTCTTTAACTGCACGATTGTGACTTCAACTGCATGAGAGTGACTTTAACCGCATGGTAGTGACGTCAACTGCATGATATTGACTTCAACTGCATGATAGCGACGTCAACTGCATGGTTGTGACTTCAACTGCATGATAGTGATTCCAACTATATGACTGTGACTTCAGCTGCATGATAGTGACTTAAACTGCATGATAGTGACTTCAACTGCATGGTAGTGACTTCAAATGTAAGATTGTTACTTGAAGTGCATGATAGCGACTTCAACTGCATGATTGTGACATCAACCGCATGGTAGTGACTTCAACCGCATGATTGTAACATTAACTGCAGGATTGTGACGTCAACATGCTTCAACTGCATGTTAGCGACTTCAACTGCATGATAGTGACTTCAACTACATGATTGTGACATCAACTGCATGGTAGTGACTTCAACTGCATGATAGCGACTTCAACTGCATGATTGCGACTTCAACTGCATGATAGTGACTTTAACTAGAGAATTGTGACATCAACTGCATAATTGTGACCTGAACTGCATGATTGTGCCTTCAACTGCATGACTTCAGCTGCACGATAGTGACTCCAGTTGCATGATAGCAATACGCGCATGATTGTAACTTTAACTGCATGATAGTGACTTCAACTTCATGATTGAAACATTTATATGCATGATAGCGACTTCAACTGCATGAGAGTGACTTTAACCGCATGGTAGTGATGTCAACTGCATGATATTGACTTCAACTGCATGATAGCGACGTCAACTGCATGGTTGTGACTTCAACTGCATGATAGTGATTACAACTATATGACTGTGACTTCAACTCCATGATAGTGACTTAAACGGCATGATAGTGACTTCAACTGCATGATAGTGACTTCAAATGTAAGATTGTTACTTGAAGTGCATGATAGCGACTTCAACTGCATGATTGTGACATCAACCGCATGGCTGTGACTTCAACCGCATGATTGTAACATTAACTGCAGGATTGTGACGTCAACATGCTTCAACTGCATGTTAGCGACTTCAACTGCATGATAGTGACTTCAACTACATGATTGTGACATCAACTGCATGGTAGTGACTTCAACTGCATGATAGCGACTTCAACTGCATGATTGCGACTTCAAATGCATGATAGTGACTTTAACTAGAGAATTGTGACTTCAACTGCATAATTGTGACCTGAACTGCATGATTGTGCCTTCAACTGCATGACTTCAACTGCACGATAGTGACTCCAGTTGCATGATAGCAATACGCGCATGATTGTAACTTTAACTGCATGATAGTGACTTCAACTTCATGATTGAAACATTTATATGCATGATAGCGACTTCAACTGCATGAAAGTGACTTCAACTGCATGATTGTGACTTAAAATGCATGATTGTGATATTTCTATGCATGATAGTGACTTCAGTTAGAAGTCGCCGTAGTCTAGTAGGTAGTGTGTTGGCTTATTAGACGTAAAGCCAGGATTCGAGCCCCAGGCCAAACATCAAAACAAGAATATAAAAAGTATTTCTTCGGCGACTTCCTATCAGCAGATTTCTGACAAAAACTCTGTGAGTAAGTAAAAATTGCAATGAAATGTTTCTCAAAAATCTGTCGTTCGGAGTCGACTTTAAACTGTAGGTCCCGCCACTCATGTATAAAATTAACACACACAACATGAGTGGTGTGAGAAGCTAGGCCGCAATCCTGACTGAAGGGTTATAATGGCCAGTTATGTATGTATGTGATAGTGACTTCAACTGTATGATTGTGACTTCAACTGCATGATTGTGAATTAAACTGCATGAAGGTGACTTCAACTGCATGATAGCAAATCCGCGAAGTTATTCCTTTTGTTACATAACATTGAGCATGTCTCCACTTTAGGTAGAAATTCGTAATCTCTGCGGTTTACACTTTATATGAAATCGTTTTTCATGAGTGTCAATGTCACACGCCAACAACATATAGGGTTTAAGCAGACTTTCAGTGCGTCGCATTATTCATTTCTGTTCACATTTTCTGCGTTATCTTGTTTGTACCCAAAGTTAACATTAAATAGTTTGCCTGGTCAACATAGTCAATTAAAATGTATAAAGTTTTTCTGCATGTTGTGTCATATCTGGTTAGTTCATATGCTCTGAAGTTACCTGGAATGTACGTATTATCAGAGACAACTTAATTTTGTTCTGCTCAAGCTATAGATCATTTCATGGAAACAAAGGGCTCTTACAGCTGCCAAGCTATTCGAAAGTACGCTAATATATCTGATGATATTAAGATCGTTACTGGGCATATTTTAACTGGTTATAGAAGGACTTGAACTTGGAACTTTTTATGCGAGAACATAATCAAGAGAAAGGACTCCTTCAACTAAGAACAAAAAGTACTTTAAAAAGCACTGAAGTCTATGTATGCTGGTTTATAAGACGTGAGGCCACGGTTCAAACTCAAGGTCAGGACATTTCCAACAATACGAAATATGAAAACATATTTTAGCGGCGACTTCTTCTCAGCAGAGAGGAGTAAATGAATATTGCCATGGAATGTTTCACAAAAACATTGTCGTCTGGAGTCGACTTTAAACTGTAAGTGGTGTGAGAAACTAGGTCGCAATCCTGGTTGAAGGGCCAATTATGTATGCATGATTGCTAAGAAGAAATTTCCGGAAAATGTTTTGTTTTTTTAGACATATTTGAGCCGGGGGTTGAACTGTGGACTCTCGTCTAATACATCAACACCCTACCTACCAGACTACTGCGACTTATAAGCACTAGTCCTTTCAAATTAACCGACGTGACTATACATACATACATAATTCGTCATTACAACCCTTCAGTCAGGACTATGACCTAGTTTCTCACTCCACCTATGGTGTGTGTGTTAATTTTAACATGAGTAGAGGGACCTGCTGTTGAAAGTCGACTCCGAACGACAGATTTTTGAGAAACTTTTCATGGTAATTTTTTATTTAGCCTTTGAGTTTTTGGCAGAAATCTGCTGAGAGAATTCGCGGAAGAAATACTTTTTGTATTTCGTTTTTAAGTCTGACCTGGGGCCTGAACCCTGGCTTTACGTCTGATAAGCCAACACACTACCTACTACGGCGACTTCTTGACTATACTAACCTTATTCTTTACCTTCGTGTCCTTTCAAAGAGAACATAACTTTCGCTTTTATTAAACGGCGATTTTTCTAGGACAAGGACTCATAGTCAATGGTTCTTTCTCTAACGAAAATAAAAACTCCATTCAATTGCATTAAGCATACATAAGATGTCTGTTGTTTACCAATCAAATCTTGCAACATATATTACCGATCTTAGTATAGCGACCACATCAATATCCATAAAAAATTAAAAAAAAAAATAAAATAAACATCATCAACCATGATGATGGCGTTGACAATGACAGCTACAACAAGGAAAATCGGTTAGTGAATGGTGTAGACTTCGAATCCTACATTGTATACGTGTACGTTTTACCAACAACTAACCACGAGTAGATGCAATAAGCTTTGCAACACAAAAAAAATAAATACAAAAACAAAATTAATAAAAAAAGAAACATAAGAAGGGAAAGCCGGGATACAAAATGCTTTATAAAAGAAACGACCGATCCATATCCATTTCATTATAATTTACTGCACTTTGTAAATTGTTGTGGTCAATTAATGTCAGCGTGTTACCATAAAAGAGAGAGAAAAATTCCCAAACTCTACTACCAATAGTTTTAGTGTCCTCAGAGTGTTTCCTTTAAGGTTTGGTTGATGTTGTTTGCCGTACAACATGTTGTAATACAATAACAATATTGGCAATGTATTGTAAATATTAATAAATAATGTTGCAACATTTTTAACATTTTTACTTGAATTTTATTTAAAACAAATGAATTCTGCATGAAGGAAATTTACTACATACAATATGTAGAGGAATGTCCGTAGTGGGGAGGTTGTAATTGGGAACATATTTTTATTTAAAATTTCAAGCATAATGGAACATAGTTTATCATTTAAAGTTCTTGGAACGGCAATATTTATTGTAGAAAATTCCGATTTTATTTCATTCTTGTTCAAAAACCACTTATTTGCAGGATCTACCAAAACCTTATGACTGGCAGACAATTCCATCAACATTTTCGTCATGACAGTTGTTAAGAGGAACTCAAATCTGAAATTTTTTCATGGCTCTACAATTGAACTCAACAAACATTTAATCTATAAAGAAACCGCACCAGAATATACAATTGAGGATACCAGACTGTGTTAACATTTGAGCCCAGTAAAGTGAAAGAGCCGTCATGATTCATTTAAAGCTAAAAAAGTTTCCAAACTATCTGGAGACCCTTTAAAAATGTAAATTTGTTCACAAAGTTTACAGAGCATTTCATCACTTTTACGGTCAACATACTGGGTCCTTGGGAGTACAATGTGCGTGCGCGCAAATAATATTTCCGATGTGGCATTCAGTTTTGAAGAAACGCCGGAATATTGATTTCTTGTCGTCCTTGACTTGTTAATCTTTCTCCTTCGACTACGTGAATAATTTAACGTAAGAATCTTGGCTTACATGCCTATAACTTCAGCACAACCCTCGATTGCGTAGCATCATTGATCACTAGGGGCTTTGAAAATGTCATTGAAAATAATATGTTTTACTCTTCTTCTTCAAGTATAGACTGGCTTTCCAAATTGTCGGCTTCATAGTTACGTTTTTTCAGAATATGCTTCATCCAGCCGGCTTATTGTAGCGTGTTGCAGGCGGAGGGAATGGCCATCTACCGAGCTGCTCAATGGATCCTCGTCTGCGGTATACCATACACCCGCATCTCGATTTTTTCTGATATATAGGCTGCCATAAGATCTCTGTCGAACGTTGTGAATAACTCCAGGATCGTCAGGGAATATAGCCGTTGCCTCGACCTTCTTTCTGGGCGCTTCAGTGTCACACTTATCTAGGTCCCCGGGCACAGCAATATTCCGGGAAACTGCCAAGCCGACGAGCTCGCCAGGGCTGGTGCACTGCTTCCGAAATCCTCTTCAGTCGGTTTGGGGATTTCACTTACCTCGATCAAGCTGGCCATCGCCCGGTAATACTTTCTAGACACCAAACTATCCTGGGTGAATGAGGAGTCCTGCTCCACAGCTAGGCTCACTTGGCTCTATATGGATAGAAGGCGCACCAACCAGTTACTCGGACTTGGTCGGATCATCATCTCAACCACTGTGGCCGCGCTTACAGGTCATTGTGTTATGGGAAGACACGCGGAGAAAACGCAACTCCCATCTAACGACTTCTGTCGTGGGTGCAGATCCGCTGAGGAAAAGGAGACTGTTATCGACTTTCTTTGTCAATGCCATCTCTTGCGAGGTGCAGATAGAGGTTATTGGGCTCCCCAATCCTTGTCAGCTTGACGGATCTATCGTCCATTGATGTCAAGGATATAACTTGGTTTAACAAATCTTCGGGCTGGTTTTCCAGCGTGGGATAGTCGTGCCTTGAATGTTCAGACCTTGCTCTGACAAATTTCTTCTTCCCTGATCTGGAGGAACTTGGTCAGTACAGAGTCTCAGTTCCGTCACCTGTGGCGTCACAACCGGCAGCTATGCGTACTCAAGTGAGCATTTGGCATCAAGGCTACCACTCCAACCTAACCTAACCTAACTTCATCCATCTCTATGGATTTGTGACAATTTCCATAATTATAGAAACTTGGTAGTGTCGTTAGCATAAGAAATATTATTAATGTCTCACTTATGGTCAGATATTGGAAAGCAGTTGGCAGAAATATCAACTTGATTCAGGTGTTTAAAATTCCTATTCACAGCGTATTGCGAACAACCATATGCAACCCTTCAGTCAGGATTATAATCTAGCTTCTCACACCACTTATGTTGAGTGTGTTAATTTCACACATGAGTTGTGGGATATATATTTCAAAGCCGACTCCGAACGAAAAATGTTCATGGCAATTTCAAGTACTCTCGGAGTTTTTGTCTGGAATCTCCCCCCCTAGGGGTTCTAGGGGCTTAAACCGCAGCCTCACGTCTAATAAGCCATAACACTACCTGCTAGACTACGGCCAGTTCAACATAATCAGGTTAAGCCCTGTGGCCTATAAATGCATTTTTCTCGAAATATTTAATTGGAGGCTATCGCACTAACATACCATTCCAATATTAGGTATATGAATCACATGCAGCTTTCGCCACCCGAGACTTCATAAAACTGAGATCCAATACGAATAAAAATTATATTATAAATATGTTTTTCTGCGAGGGTAATTCAATAAGCGCTGTAAATTTAAATCATGAGATAGTGTGCTTTCAATGGCTCTGAAACAAGAATTTAATGACGATGTTAGTTCAGCTCATTGATAGGTTTTCACCAAAAATGGTCGGAAGTACTCTCTCCATTAAGACGACAAGAAAGAAATTATTCTCAGTGTAAAGCGTAAGATCGATTAGCGATCTGATGATGCGGTACTATTTTTGGCAAAGACCATGCCGACAGACATATTGGTGAATAAAATGAGGTGTCTTGGGGTCTCATAATAAGCTGCGGCTATAAAAACGGAAGGGAAACGAATCTCCGTGTACGAATGGCAATCATGATTGGAGGACAATTTGAAGAGAACGGGGACATGTACTGTGAGTCGAATTATTACATAACCCAGTTTTTTGCCAGTCATGGTTGCTTCAGAAAACACTGCACAGATTTAGATGCCCAAGCTGTGTGGATGCGTTTGAACTAGAGGAACAGATTCCACTATCCTAGATGACCCAAAGAAAAACAATCATCTTATAAATGAGGTGTTGAATACAAAAAAATCTATGGAACCAGTACAGTACACATATACATACATTCATAATTAATTATTACAACCCTTTTGTTAGGATTACAACCTAGTTTCTCACATGAGTGGAAGGGCCTACAGTTTAAAGTCGCTTCCGAACGACAGATTTGTTTAGTAACTTTTCATTGCAATTTAATTACTTTCACAGTTTTTGCCAAAAATCTGATGAGAACAAATCACAGGAAAAATATTTATTTCGTTATGTTGGAGATTTCTGGCCTGGGGTCTGAACCGTGGCCACACGTCTAATAAGCCAACACACTACCTACTAGACTACCTTGACTACAGTCAACGTATAGCTGATGTTATATCTATACTTCAACCGTTGGAGATTCAGAGGCAGAGTTTGAGGGAGCTTTAAAGCTACCCAGCGTTTGAAAGATGGTATCTACCCGCAGCTTCGCAGAAGAAGAGTGGTTAACTGAAATAGTGAGTGGGTTTAGCCAGTTATGGTGAATCGTACACGTTTATGATGGAACATATGTAAGTGTCTTATGAATATTCGCCTGCTCAGAATAAAAAAACTTCATATAAACTTCATATGCTACAACCCCTAGAGAATATATTATCCAATGCCGCCAATTCTGTATGTATATACCTGAATATAGTGTAACATTCAAGTCTTCATTACGTTACCAACGACTAAATGAATGAACAACAATGAATTTAAAACAACCAATTTCAGTTCACCATGATAAAATCAACACCCAATATGTCCTTAAAACTGAAACATATTTCAAAACCACAGAAGCCCAAAGTAATTAATGTGGACAAGACAAGAAGGTGATTAAATGCGAAAAAAAGTATGTGAACTGTTATGAAAAACAAAAAAAAGAGAAGTGAAGTAAGAAAAATTAATGAAAAAATAAACAATAATTATAAACACTATAAAATTATATACATTTATGGGCCATATATGTACCTGTACATACATACATGTTCGTGGAATAATTTATTATGAAGTACGGCCAAAAAAGTTCACTTTAAAATAAATTCCGGTTTTAGTGAACCCAACGTTAATATTATTCTTTTAGCGAGTTTTTATTGTTTATGACTGGCAATTATCATAATGACAGTCTTGTTAACATTATGGACAGATCTTAACGTGTTTAAATAAAGAAAAAAATACGTTTTAATACTGCAATGAAAAGCTGCCAATTGGTATGTCCTATGTGTGGTTAAATTATAATCTCATGTGCAGAGATGAAGCACAAGTTAATGATGTTTAACAAGAATTCTCTAAAAAAAAAATAAAAATTCACTAGTCGACGACTCAAAATTACTTTCTTTAACAAGGTCATGTGTACGTAGACTATTCTGAAAACCTGCAAAATAAAATAGCATTTAGAGACGGTCTTTCGATTCAAAACTATAGGTAGGTAGGTTGGAGTGGTAGTTTCGATATCAAAACTCACTTTATGATGCCACATGTGACCTACTACGGCCTGAAATTTGTTCACAATTAGTTCCCAGTTATATTCTGTTGACCTCTAATTGTCGAGACACTAGCATATGATACAAGTTTTCCTCTTTGTCACTTTTAATTAGTCTTCGTCTTAATTTATGTATTCCAGAGTGGCTGTAGTTAGAGCTAAAGTTCCGATAAAAAAAACAGCCTTTGCGGGATGTTTTGTTGCGCCTCTTTTTTGCGAAGAAAATTAAACGTGTGTGCTATTGTCTCCTTATGGAATTACATACACCCAATTCTGTTTTTACACGGTCTTTTTTTACACGGTTTTGATATAACACGGTTTGAAAATAAAATATTTTTAATTTTTTTTAAACGATTCTTTTCCATTTAGCACGATTTAAAATTTTTTGTGCATAATTTTTTTTGTCAAATTTAATTTTTGCAAAGTATGTTCATATCACAAATTTAAGGGAATTCCCTTTTTGCGCGAACAAGCAAATTTACTGGTCAAAGCAAATGTAAATGTCATGAATTTAGGGGAATTCCCTTTTTGTGCATACAAGCATAAAGGTCAGAGCAATTGAAATGTGTTAATATTTTATATTTATTAACCTTTAACTTATGACGTGGTGGTAAATTTTACACTATCTTTTTCATTTTTCTTGTTTGCGTAAATGAGGCTTGTGAAATAAAGTACAATTTTTTTAAATAAATTTGAATTTGTTTACTTGTTTTTGTTAATAATGCGTTTAGAAGCAATCAAATTCGAATAATATAAGTATAACATTATTATAATATATACACATTAAAAATTATATGAAAAATAATTCGGGTGTATAATTTACACCACCTCTTCATATACGCTAAACAATTTCACGTCATAAGTTAAAGGTTAAGTTATTTATGTTTTTAATTTTGTTAAATATTTTATGAATCCCTAAAAGAAAATGTCAAATACAAAACTTCTTAAAAAATCCTTGTTTTTCACTAATTTTAATAGGTTTTAGAGATTAGGAACCAATCACCTATTTTTGCATACGACTAGTGTCTTTTTTTACACGGTTTTTTTTTACACGGTTTTTTCTGGAACCAATCTACCGTGTAAAAACAGAATTAGGTGTATACACTAAGCGTGCCCTATGGAGTCGCCTTAGTCTAGTACGTAGTGTGTTGGCTTATTAGAAGCAAGGCCACGGTTCAAACCCCAGGTCAGACATCAAAACGAAAATATGAAAAAAATATTTATTCGGTGACTTTCTCTCTGCAGATTTCTTGCAAAAACTCTGAGAGTAAATAAAATTGCCATGAAAAGTTTTTCAAAAATCTGTCTCTCGGAGTAGGCTTTAAACTGTAGGTGCCGCCATTCATGTATAAAATTAACACACACAACATGAGTGGTGTGAAAAGCTAGGCCGTAATATTGACTGAAGGGTTGTAATGGCCAATTATATATGTATGTACGCCCTATCAAGCAAACAGAGTATCGTGTCATTTGCGGCAAAGAGCAAGGCAAAGAGCATTCCGTACAGCTGAAAAGGGTTGAAAACCAAATTTTCATTGCTTGATCAAGATTCCTATCAGATGCAAGAAGAGCAGCTATTTGAAAGCGTTTGAAAACAGCAATATTCACTAGAAAGCATTGAAATTTAATGCAATATGAAGTGAGGGTTTGAGACGTTGAAAGACAATTTTACAGGTTGCAGGTGTTTAACCAATAAAACGAAATCATTTATTCTTTAAATTATCACTGACAACGTAAAATTCACCCATATGTGGAGTGCGGAAAATGAGTAAAGTATACAGCCAAGCAGAATATATATTGTGCCAAGGTAATGCTCTGTATTTGGCGTTATTAGAAGGGCGTGAGCTTCTAAGAGCAGGTCAGACCATCCCCTGATACCCGTACATGCAGGAATTATTTTGTTCAAAGCGAGAATACGTTGAAAGTTCCCCTAATACTGCTAAACTAAAACTACTACATTTTTTATCATGACAATACTCCCATATTGCCGAGAGAGCCTAAAAACTTTAGCAAAACAGGTTTAGACGAACTTGCTCCTTCTAACTACAATTTATTCCGATTATTGGTACGAAATTCAAAATTTGATGAGTGCTTATGAGTAGAGAAAAAACTAGTCTTTGCTGATCTTTGGTCGGAATGAAAAAAATTGCCAAAATGGTGAAAAGCAGCCGTAGCATCTGAAGGACAAGGCTTTGAGTTACGGAATGAACAAATTGCCAAAAGGTGGCAAACAGTCCCAGCTTTTGATGGGCAATACTTCGTATTACATTTTTTTTCAAATAAAATTATCTTAATTACGGATTGATTTCCAATAAAGATGACCGGTTTCAATTGTATACAATCGATATTTGGAATTGTATTATAAATTACTATCAGAATAAATGAATGTTAATATTCGATATTATTACCCGAATATATAATACTCTGGCCTCTGAAAATAACTTATGAATGCTTCACCTGACACAATCTGACCTCTTTTTCCTTTATCAATAAATACCAGGCATTGTATTAATAAATTGAAATTTGAGAGTTCTATGCCACATAGAGATTTTCTTTCTTTATTAATTATCGATAACATTGTTATTTATTGACAATCTATTAATTTTACTTAATTGCGTTCATTTTACAAATTTGATTTTTATTTTCCCATCATACCGAAATTCTATGAAAAATCCAATAAAAATAAATAAAAAAACCGCACATAAAATATCGATTTTTAACAGAAAATCGAAACAAATCAACCAATTTGTTCGTATTATTAATACAACAATCCACTAATTGTGAAACTAAAAACTTGTATCCCTAAGAATTTTATATTTACTCACCTTTACGTTTGAGTATTTTGGTTTAAAGGGGTTGTATCTCAAGTTTGTTTCTGTTGTTTTTTGTGCCTGATAATATCTTAATGGTTCTTCCACTTGCTTTTGATGTCACATCAAAATATGTTTTCCATAATTTCTGACACATGATGACATGTTTGTTGCATGTTTACGGAGTTTTTTTCCTTTTACTCAGTTGCCTTATGCAAATGAGTTTAATAACGGTATGTGTGTGGTCTAAACGATCAAAAAATAGTATACAAGGCAAGTCAAAACAGAAGACGCTTTAGAGAAAGAAAACGGTTGACCAAAACTAATTTCACAGTCTTTAAATAATTATGGGTATGGGGAGCAATAAAATTCCAGTTGAATATCATGTTTTAAGCTGCCATACATGCTAATATAAATATATATTTTCTTAGAAGCTTTTGTAGTAAAAGTTTAACCCTCTAGACTGTGGAGACTAGTTTGGGACGTTGAAATCATTCATTAGGAGTATGCCATTGGGACCAACCACAGGCTACTTAAAAAAATCAAAGTTCTCAAACATGCGGAATATCAAATATGGTATGAGTTTCAAACTCCCGATTTTTGTTTGTTTACCAATGAAGATGATTTTTCGACGAAATTTATGGTCAGTTTTTAACTTCTCCAAAGCTTATTCAGCGAACTTACGTGATTGTCTATAGTCATCTATGGTCGTCTATAGAGATTTGGCAAAACAGCTGGAATAAATGATAAATACGATGACCGTTAAATAGTTCGCAAGTTCTTCTTAAAAGACGCTAGGCCATATTGTTAAGTAGAGTTTTTGGGTAAAATTTATATATAAGTATACTGTTACGTTTTTACCTTTTAAAAACGTTTAAAATATGACCTCGTAGATTGCAAATAAAAATAAGTTTGTGTTTAGTTTTAATTAAATTCTTTATTGTTTAGACAATTTTGTGTGCCACTGTTCACAACTTGATGTGAACAACAACAATTGTTTTGTTTTTTATTCCTTTTTGCACTCTTTTGCATAACCAATAACAATTGTTCGACAGACCTTTGTAACGGAGATCAAACCACGATTACTCTTCTACACACACCTTCTTCACACAAGACTGACTGAATTTTTACTGACTCCGTTGCCTGCTTTGTCTTGCCTTTTATATCGCAAGGCACACAGTCTGATGAATGCTCTTGAAGGCGAATGACTTCGCCTTCTCGAAATCTCTAGAAATGTAAACATGTTGTGTATATTATTGTTGTTTGTGTATTTTATTTACGTTTATTCATGGAGTGTTGTTGATGCATTTTTATTTACTTATTTATCCCTCTTCTACAATGGTTTTTGTTGCTATATTTTTGTTTCCTTGTTTATCATGTAAACAAGTTCATTGTTTTTATTTTTGTAGCTATTGTTTATAATTTAAACTATGAGAAAGCAAAGCATCATTTCCATTTTCGTAACAATACTTTATTTACCAAAAAACAACTCATCATTGCTTGTCATTGATTTTTAATAAATAAACAGCACAATTATACAACGGCCAGCATTCTGTACATTACATTAAGTGCTCCTGTGTTCTGAGGACTAAAAAGAAAGAAAATTGACAAATTTTGTAAACTGAAATTAATTTCAATTAATTTTATTCATAATTCTAAATCATTCTTAATTTTTTTACATTTTTTTATTGGAAATATTTTTTAACCTTGAAAGATCATGATCGTGACTTTTTAGTTAAATGTTTGCATATTTACAGTCAAAGAAAAAAGTGTACATACAACGGTGTATGCTAATTTTTGTGTTTTTTCATATTCGATTTTTCTTCAAATATTCTTAATTATAAATGCCTTTAATAACGCTGTAATATCTTTTTCAATTTGATAAAAAAAAATCAGTGGGTAAAGAGTCTACATATAGTGGTGTATGTAGACTTTTTTCTTAGACTGTAAATACAAACTGTCCAAGTTTAATCAGTGAGTGGAAGCACTATCAATACAATGACACAAAGAGATATCCTGTTGGATATTTGGGACCACACATAATACAACAGCAACAAACAGAACAGGACACAATTCGCAATTCGTATACGAATATGATAATCAAATATGAGATTAGTATTCTGAGTGAATGTTGATTTTATTTAAATTGAACTTTAAACATCACATTTGGTACAGTCCCTGTCAGTGTAATAAATCCTACTTTTGAATTTCGAGTCACAGCATGGTACCCAGTTGGGGCTGTTCATAAGGCATAAACGTTGATGACGGCGCCAAAAACTCTATGACTGTTTCTTTTTGCTGTTGCATTTGGGTGCTGTCATCAAGCTAATGCTCCTCATTTTAGTTTTGAATTTATTCTGAAGAAATTTTTATCAACAGTTCTGCGTGTAATCCAAGGTAAACTTATCTGATACGTACATATTGTTGATCGAGTGTTGCTTTACTGTATGAGTACACACGCAAGTTGCTGGTATACTGAGAAGATACGCAGCTCTTGATGATATTTTAATTTCATTTACTTTTCATTATGATTTCCTTATTAATTTTATTCTTCATACTCTGTCCTATGCATGCTCGATATTCTGTTGTAATTTTAATGCTTCTTTCTGTCCATTTACAGACGTTTTATTATAGTTTTTGCAACTTTTTGTTTTCCTCTCTGTTAATCCTCTTTTCTTGTAGCAATGTTTCATTTACAAAGTATGCAAAACACAATGAGAATTTGTAAACAGTTTTTAAATACAGAGAAATACAATAATTTTTGATATATATTTTTAATAAATTTTAAAAAATTCTGCCATTTGATTTCAAAATTTGCGCAAATAATATTATTGTTACGTTTTTACCTTTTAAAATCGTTTAAAATATGAGCTCATAGATTGCAAATAAAATAAAAATAAATTTGTGTTCAGTTTTAAATAAAATTCTTTATTATTCGCAGAATTCATAACTTGATGTAAACAACAACAATTGCTTTTCTTTGTTATTCCTCTATTTATAATCTTTCCATAAACAATAAAAATTACTAGACAATTGTTCGACTGATCTTTGTCACGGAGATTTTCAAAACTCTCTTCATACACACGTCGTCTTCACCCAACACTGATTGAACTTCACTCACTATCTCAGTCTCTTGCTTTGCCTTGCCTTTTATATGACAAATGAATCTGATGAATGTTCTTAAAGGCGAATGTTCGTTGCTTCGCCTTCTCTAGATCCAAACATCGTTGTAAATGATGTAATCAACGTTGTTTTATTATTGTTGTTTGTGTATTTTGTTTACATTTAGTCTTGTAGTGTTTATTGTTGTATCTTTGTATACTTGTTAAAAAAATTTTATGCTGGTGTTTGTTGGTGTATTTTTGTTTACTTGTTTACCATTTTTTATGCTGGTGTTTGTTGTTATATTACACAGTGCGATAATTCGTAAACAAGTTCATTGTTTTGTTTTTGTAGCTTTTGTTTATAATTTTAATATTAAACGATATAAAAGCAAAACAGCAGTATCTAGATTTATTTTATTTGCGTAACAATATTTTCTGTATACAACTTTACTCAGCGTCAAAGTCTAGATTCACCTACAATATCATCAATCATAAACAATATATTTTTAATACAATGGCTGCCGACATAGCCATCAAAAATTGAGGAAATTTCTTAATGCTCGATGTTAGGGTATAAGATAACCGGGAAATCTATGTTTAAATATTCTATACATCACCACCACCGACGATATTAACGCGAGTATCACAAGCAAAACAGTTATGTCGACTCTTGGGTTCAGTTTAGCGATTCATATTGTGTTTTCAACAGGGCTGCGAAACTTTAAGGGCCATTATTACAACTTCCCGTTAAAGTTGGGGTTAGTTGAAGGTAACTTTAGTTAAAGTGAACTTTAAAGTCACCTTTAACTTCTTTTTGTTATTACAACCTAATAATAAAATAATGTAAACTTTTTCAAAAATATGGCAGTGCCGGAGCAATGTCAATAAAACTGCTCAATTAAACAAGTTTTTTTTACATATCATATATATTGATAATATATATATTGTATATATATATATATAATATATATTGTTTATATTTCAAATTGTCATATTGAAAATAATATATAATATGGCAAGTTCAAACATAAACTTATCTTCAAAAGTTAGAGGTATTATGATCCTCCATTTAGCTTAATGCTCATTTCTACCATATTGTCCACTTATAATAATGAAAAATTTTTACCTGCCCGTTAAAATCCTCCATTTAGTTAACGGTAAGTTGTAATAAAAAGAAGACTTAGCTTCATTCAGTCTCTTTTGGACAGATAAGGCATTCGACAAAATGGGTATTGTGTTCCAACGGGGACTTATGACTTTGAAAGTTAATAACGGTCATCTTTTTAAAGCTATATTTGTAAAATAGTTGTCATTTATTTAGTCTGTTCTATCAAATCACCATGGATGGATAAAGCATTCAGCAACACTTACCAAGAATAAAATTATTTCATTAAAATTGGTGCTTTACTCGGGCAACTTACCGCGCGTTTTGCCTATTTTACAATCGCCATAACCGTCCTAGGAGTCGCCGTAGTCTAGTAGGAAGTGTGTTGGCTTATTAGACATAAGGCTACGGTTCAAACCCCAGGTCAGACATCAAAACGAAATATGGCACAATATTTCTCGGGAACTTCCTCTCAATATTTCTGGCAAAAACTCTGAGAGTAAATAAAATTGCCATGAAAAGTTTCTCAAATATCTGTCGTTCGGAGTCGACTTTAAACTGTGGCCACTCATGTATAAAATTAACACGTTGTAATGGCCAGTTATGTGTGTATGTGAGTGGACTATGAGTGGTAATGCGCTGGATAAATTCGAATCCACTGATTTAATAAGCGATCGACTTAAGCCTGTTAGCTTACAAAATTCAACTGACACCATAAATGAGAGTAAACATCCAAAGACAATGATTTGTGTTCGATCAGAGAGCTCGGGAGTAGTGGACAATTGATCCTAGATTTCATCAAAATATCATCTTCAGCGCTGAGGCCTATTTCTGAATGAATGGCTACGTGAACGTACAAATTTATAGAATTATAGGCGTTGCCAATCCAAATAAGGTTTAAGAGCATCTAATGCATTCCGAAAAAGTCACTGTTTGGTGTAGATTTTCGGCTGGCGACGACATTGGTTCATAATTCCTTCGCAACCATGCTGGCCAGGCTTCACTGTCAACGACGAACATTATAGGTCGATTATTAACAAATTCTTGTGGCCTGAACTCGATGATCATCAACGATATACGGTTTGTGCTATATGCCACTTATCTAATGCTACATTGAATATTTTTCACGAGCGATTTGAGGGCATTAGGATCTCACGTGAAGGTGAAGTTAACTGGCAATCCATTTCGAGCGGTTTAACCACGTTCGATTTTCTTTTGTGGGGTTTCCTTAACTCGCAAGTCCTCAAACCTTAGTTGTTTTCAAAACCAGCCAACATAACCCATGCTATCGGTCTTACCCAGCTTAATGTATGAGTCAGCGCAATGGAAAATTAGACAGAGCGGCCAACCAGAGAAGCCAACGAAGCGAACGCATATAAACCTTATAATTCACATCAAGAAGTCTTTCAAACGAATATTATCACAAATGTTTAGTTTTATTTAAATTTAAAGATAAAAAGTGCTTTATGAAAAGGTTCTTACAGGCGTATTGTGTGAATGACTGTAGCCACTCGTCAAAACACTGATTGGACCTTATCAGCGCGGCTTCAGACTTGGCAAGTCCACCCTCGACCAGATCTTCACATTACGCGAACTCCTGGAAAAAACCCATGAAAAACAAGTCGACACACTCCATCTTTTTGTCGATTATAAGGCAGCCTTCGATAGCCGCATAAGGGATCGTGTTTTTGCCGCAATGTCCGAGCTCGGTATACCTGCGAAGCTGATAAGGCTAAGCAGAATGACGTTGAGCAATTCCTGCAGCTCCGCCAAGGTAGGAATGGACCTCTCCGAATCTTTTGATTCCGAGCCAGGTTCAGACAAGGCGATCCCTTATCATGTGACCTCTTCACTTTCGTCATGGAGAGTGTTCTGCGAAAGACTGGAGTGCATTGCAATGTCACTATTTTTCAAAAAAGCCTCCAGTTGCTTGCGTACGCTGACGACATTGACATCATAGGGCGTACCAAGCGAGATATTACTGCTGCCTTTAGTGGTATAGAACAAGAGTCTACTAATATGGTTCTGGCAGTAAATGAGGGCAAAACAATTTATATGTATCGACAAGTAGAGACGTGCGGGGTATTGATTCTCAGATTACAGCCGAAAACTTTACTTTCGATATAGTCAAGGAAATTATATATCTTGGCTCCGTCGTTACCACTAAAAATGATGTCAGTCTGGAAATAAAGCGCAGTATCACAATTGCCAACAGGTGCTACTATGGTCTCAATAGGCAATGGAGTAGCAGAGATCTCTCTTTTACGACAAAACTAATACTCTACAAGACACTCATCCTACCCGTGTTTCTTTATGGCGCAGAGGCATGGACCCTATTAACCACTGATGCAGCAGCCTTGACAGTATTCGAAAGAAAAGTCCTACGTAAGATCTTCGGTCCAGTGGGCTGTATGATCTCCTCAACGACATAGACGTGCTTTATAATTATCCAGTGCAGTGTATAATTATCCAGCGGCTGTGCTTGCTCGGCCATGTCGTTCGAATAAAGGAGAATGCTCCGGCGAGACGGGTATCTGATGCGGGGATTTGCTGAAGTCAGCGATGAGAACTACCTTGTATGCATTGGAAGGACCAAATCCAGGTAGCCCTATCATCGATTGGTGTGACCAACTGGCGTAGGCGCGCAAGAAGCAGAGGCGCCTGGAACGATGTATTGCGGCAGGCCTAAATCCGTTAATCGGGTTGTTAGACCCGACAACCGATCGATATGAATTTGGAATGTGTGTACTTTATTTATTTTATTTATTTATTTATTTATAGTAAATTCAATACAACAAGAACAAGTCTTATTTTAAACCATTGGTTAGGTAAATGTCATATAGGTTTTTTGAAATAATAATTATAATTATAATATAAAAGTGGAAATTTAAAGTTAATTTCAGTAAAATAATAAATTTAAGAAAAATAAAAGTTAAACTATATTATATAACATGTTGTTTTTAAAAAAGATAACATTTAGACAAATATAACATAAAAGAACAAAAAAAGAAAAAACATAACTATGAAAAGTGCTTAAATATGGCAGTTTTAAAATGGCTTGCATTTTATATTATTTGTAATTGTGGGGGTAGTTGGCTCCAAAGGCGAACAGAGTTTATGAAAAAGTGTTGCTCAGAGGTAGCTTTAGAATATTTCATACAATTTATCTTCTTTCCTCTATTAGACCTTGAAAATTTTATTTTCCGATATAAGTAGGGTGGTTCCTGATTATAGACAATTCTATGCAAAAGCAGTAGTACTCGGCACTTCAATAAATTATCAAACGTGATATTATAAATTTGTTTGGCATAATGTGATATGCTACTATTTCTTTTAATACCAAATACATATCGTGCAATGTTGTTAAAAGTGACATTAAGCCTGCGCTTACTAACAGCATCACAGCTAGCAAACAGCTCGCAACCGTAAATTAGAGTTGGCAACAAGTAAGTTTTAGCCAAAAGCATTCGGATATCGATTGGTGTGAAATATTGCGTCATCCAAAGTTTGCGAAGCATAGCAAACGTTTTTCCGCAGTTAGCTTTAATGTGATCCGACCAATTGAGTTGTTTGTTGAGAATTACTCCTAGATTTTTAACAGATGCAACAATGTTTATATCTATATTATTAATATGTATTGGAGGAAGATACGTCATAAAAGTTTTCGGTTGTCCAATAAGTAAAACAGCTGATTTCTTGGGGTTTAGGCTTAGTCCATTCGCAGATGCCCATAAGTAAATTTTATGTAAGTCCCGGTTTTTTAAAAGTATACAATTGGGCGCATCATCCACTTCACAACTAATGTATAGCTGCACATCATCAGCGTACATATGTATTTGACAATGTTCTACATTCAATGGAAGATCATTAGCATATATGGAATATAAAAGGGGACCAAGTATGGAGCCCTGTGGTACACCCCTTGGCATTGAACAACTTCTGGATACATTTGAATCATGATAAACACTTTGGCTTCTATTACTTAAGTAGGATGATAATAATTTTAACGCAGTTGGGGAAAAATTGCACATATGTTCCAATTTATGGAGTAAAATGGAATGATGTACTGTGTCAAATGCTTTTGAATGGTCAAGCAGCATGAGAAATGACATAGTATGATTTTATTATTATATTATATTATATATATATTATCAACTTGCAATCTGATTTCCTCAGTCACATCAACTAAAGCACTAATTCAGCTGTGCTTGGGTCTCAAACCAGATTGCTTTTCATTAAGCAAGGAGTTAGTATCTGCGTATGTATTAATTTTTCAAAAACCTTTGATAAATACGGCAAGATGGCAATTGGCCGAAAACTCTTATCCGGTTTCAAAATCGGAACAATTTTGGCATGTTTCCACATAGATGGGAAAGTAGATGTGGTAACTAGCGTGTTAAACAAATGGGTAAAATAAGTGAGTGTATAAGGTAATGTCATTTTAACAAACTTCGGATGCATTCCATCATAACCAACAGCATTAGATTTTACATTAAGAAAGGACTCCAGTACCTCCTCTTGAGTAAAGTTTATAAAATTGAATTCATATGATTGTCGTTGGCTTAGGATTACGTTGTCATAAAAGTTAATATTTATAGGTGGCATGGGAATATTTGAAAATTGATATTTTACTTCGTTTACATCTATTATCTCCGCGCTGGCATTGTCACGATTTACTAAACCCATTCTATGAATTTCTCTCAATTTTCTTTTTGAGTCAATACAGTCTCGAAACTTATTTCCATAAAACATAGACTTGGAATTTCTTATCTTAGCATTTACAGCAGTTCTCGCAGATTTAAAAATTTCATAAAGCTCTGGAGTTTTAAACCGTTTCCATATACTTCACAAGAAGTCGCCGTAATCTAGTAGGTAGTGTGTTGGCTTATTAGACGTAAAGCCAGGGTTCGAGCTCCAGGCCAGACATCAAAACAAAATACATAAAGGATTTCTGCGGCGACTTCCTCTCAGCGGTTTTCCGGCAAAAACTCTGAGATTGAATAAAATTGTCATGAAAAGTTTCTCACAAATCTGTCGTTCGAAGTCGACTTTAAACTGTAGGTCCCGCCACTCATGTACAAAATTAACACACACAACATAAGTAGTGTGAGAAACTAGGTCGTAATCCTGACTGAAGGGTTGTAATGACCAATTATGTATGTATGTACTTCACAATTGTTAAAGCAGAAGTGACGTTTACAAAATTTATAGCATCTTTCAAAAAAGTAGTCGCTTTTGTGCAATATTCTATGGATTTTATGGATTTTACGGGGGTCCCTTATTTTATTTAATTTACTGGCAACTCTATTTTCTTGAGCAGTTATAAATTGTATGTGTCTTCTGTGTGTGTTTATTAAAACGTGCGACTAAAAATATAACATTTTAATGCTGATTTCTTTAGTTGTGTTAATGTTTTATAATTACACACATATACTATGCAGTATCCCATGTACATACATTCCTTCTTTAGTAGTTTCATATGTCGACAGAAGATTAGCGCAAATATTTTTACATCATTAATCAGTAAATCATTTTGTGTGTTAATATTTAACGACGGGGATAAGAAAAATGGAAGCAAATCTGTGTACAGTCTAGTAATGCAAGAAAGTGAAAACGTAAATAAATAGTTCTTGTAGATGGATTGCATGCTATTAATATTCATTCTTAACGATGGCAATTAAGGCAAACATTTTATGTATAAATTTATTCGTTGTATTCAGTTTTATTAAGATGTTATATTTGCTAAAATGTACATATACATATG
This sequence comes from Sarcophaga variegata, assembly GCA_932273835.1. NCBI lineage: Eukaryota > Metazoa > Arthropoda > Insecta > Diptera > Sarcophagidae > Sarcophaga > Sarcophaga variegata. The sequence goes on along the minus strand of OW026360.1, from coordinate 85,809,089 downwards.
CCTGTATACTATGGTTATGTTAATGGGATACAAGTCTAACACGATATAAAACAGCAGCCGCCATGACAAATTCAATGACTGTCAGCTCCTCCCTTAACGGTGACATACATAGTACTAGTATACTCTATGATTTTGAGAAATACTTCGTAACAAGAATGACCTCTTCTGTGGTATGTGGATGGCTCACACACATTCATATTGTTACGAAAATGGAAATGGTGTTTTGGTTTTAAATCGTTTAACATTAAAATTATAAACAAATGCCACAAAAAGAAAACAATTAACTTGTTTACATGATAAACAAGTAAAGAAAAATATACTAACAAAACACCAGTGTAAAAACAAGGTGATAAACAAGTAAACAAAAATGCAGCAACAAAAAACTGCAATAATAAATGTAAACAGAAATACAACAATAAACCAGAATAAATGTAAACGACATGTTTACATTTATAGAGATTTCGCGAAGGCGAAGTCATTCTCCTTCAAGAGCATTCATCAGTCTGTTTACCCTGCGATATAAAAGGCAAGACAAAGCAGGCATCGGAATTAGTAAAACTTCAGTCAATCTTGTGTGAGGACGCGTGGTTTGAAGATCTCCGTTATAAAGATCTGTCGAACAAGTGACTAGTAATTGTTACTGTTTATGCATAAGAGTGCAAAGACAAAGCAATTGTTTTTGTTTAAATCAAGTTGTGAACAGTGGCACACTGAATTGTGCGAATAATAAAGAATTTTAATTAAAACTAGACACAGATTTATTTTCAATCTACGAGCTCATATTTGAAACGTTTTTGAAAGGTAAAAACGTAACAATACATATAGTAGGACAATACCGGAGTGAAACATTCAGAGGACCTACAGTTTAAAGTCTATTCCAAACGAAAGATTTTTGAGAAACTTTTTCAACACAATTTAATTTTTTACCCTCAGAGCTTTTATCAGAAATCTTCTGAGAGGAAGTAAGCAATTTTTTTATTTCGTTTTGTTGGAGATGCCTGACCTGGGGTTTGAACCGTGGCCTCACGTCTAACAAATCAACACACTACGTACTAGACTACGGCGACTTCTAACATTTGTTTGATTAAATAGATTCGACAGGTTATGATCCAATAATATATAATATTGTCACGGGTAAGTAATTTTCCATTGCTGTTCTGATAATCGTGAATAAACTGTGAATACCCTTGCATAAGTACGAATACATAGTTTAACTTACTTCAATATAATGAACCTAAATAAACAATATTTAACAATATTGAAATATATGTATGTATGTTCAAACATATGTGTGGTATATACGTTCCACTATCATTAAAATTCTAATTATGATTGATTTTTAATGGATAATTTGATTGGTATTAAATTTTTTTTAATATTTTCTTTTATAAAAAGTTTTTTATTTATTTATATAATAAAAACCAATAAAAAATAACAATAAAATTGTTATTGGTATTAACAAGGTCTACACAAATGTCCAAATGATTTCAATAAATCTTCATTTTGAGGACTTTTCTGTCAAAAGGCAATACGTTTATAATGGCAATATAATATGTAGAACAATGCGTGTTCGTTTTTATAACAGCTTGTCTATTCCCTTGTCAGTATTGATTGTGTCTGTGCTATTAGAAATGATTTATAAACTCAACCAAATGCATATTAACATAATAAGTACCAAAGGTTGGTTGGTAAATGGCTCAAGATACGCTCTGATTATTTCCCTTAAGGTGTAGCAATAGGCATTTGAGAGAGGTTAACGCCGTTTTTACTTCATTTGCCCAGCATAATGGTGTGAGTAGCCAGGTTGTAATCTTGACTAAAGCATTGTAACGCCCAATTAAGTAGGTGAAATAGGTTGTTCCTTCTTCCTTTTTGATTTAAAATTATGGATTGGAAAATTTGATTTAAATTTTCCGGAAAACTCGCTCGTGTAACTGTAAGGAAAACTTAATTTAACTTTGTGAAAGGATATCCAGGGAAATGTTGTAAGAATAAGTTAAGGGGTTCGTTGTGAAAACTGTTTCATAAATCAAACTGAATTTGACTGATGGCATGGATAATGTTGGCTTTAAAAACTGCAGCGGTTTGTGGTTTATTTGAATTTATATTCGACATAATTACATAATCGCACCGCTTATGTTATATCATTCAATTCAGGCCAAAAGAAGTTAGTAATCATTGACCCAGAGTGATTTCTATGCACTTACTAATGTTGTGAACTATGAATGAACTATGCACTGCTGACTCGAACAGTTTAAAATCCACACGGAATTGTGACTTTTTCGGCATGCATTGGACACTCTTGCATCTTATATGGATTTGTATCGTTCCAAATTCGAATATTTCGAAAACCCATTTTGATAGAATCCATTTTATTATGCAAGTGCACGTGTTGGTGATTTCACAAATGTAGACTGAATAGACAGAATGACAGCTAATGTGACAATTGATACTTCAAGAAGATGTCTGTTATCACATACATATAGACATACATTACAACTGTTCAGTCAAGGTTATAACCTAACTTCTCGCACAACTTATGTTGTGTATGTTGATTTTATACACGATTGGCGAAACAACTCCGAACGACATATTTTTGAGAAATTTTATTTGACTCTCAGAGTTTTTGCTTGAAATCTGCTGAGAGGAAATCGCCAAAGGAATATTTTTCGTATTTCATTTCATTAGACCGGGGGTTTGATACGTGGCCTCACGTCTAATAATCAAAAACTACCTACTAGACCATGGCGACTTCCATGTACATATATTGTTACGAAAATGGAAAAATCTAGGTACATTTAACATTAAAATTGTAAACAAAAGCTACAAAAACAAAACAATGAACTTGTTTACAAATTATCATACTGTGTAATATAACAACTACCGCCAGCATAAAAAATGGTAAACGAGTAAACAAAAATACAACATCAAACACTACTAGAATGAATGTAAACATAATATACAAATAACAATAATGAACGCAAACAACGATATTTAAAATTACAGAGATCTCGAGAATGCTAAGTCATGAACGTTCGCCTTCAAGAACATTTATCAGACTGTTTACACTGCCATATAAAAAGCAAGGAAAAAAAGCAAGTGAGTCAGTGAAGTTAATTCAGTCTTGTGTGAATACGCGGTGTGTTTGAACAGAGTAATCGCTGTTTAAAGATCTCAGTTACAAAGACCTGTCGAATAATTGCCTAGTAATTGTTATTGTCTATGTAAATGGTATAAACAGAGGAATAACAAACAAAGCAATTGTTGTTGTTTACATCAGGTTGTGAACAGTGGCACATAGAATTGTGCGAATAATAAAGAATTTTTATGAAAACTAAACATAAATTTATTTTTATTTTATTGAAAATGCACGTTTTTAAAAAGTATAAACGTAACAATATATTTTATGAATAGAACAGCACCAGTGAATCCGAATAAATATGTAGATATTTTTAACTTAAAATTCGCAAACAATGGCGCCGTACATATGGAGTAAGTACCTCTACTAAAAGTCTTTTTTTATTAACTTTTAAAATCACAGTCTATTGTCTATTTTGCAAATACTAACTTCATTAACTTTTAATATGTGAATGAATATATTTGCATTGGCCATTGACCACCAGTAAGCATGTGTATAATTGGAATTGAATTTAAATCGTATAACAAATAATATTTATTTTTAATTGCATTTATTTATTCACACGTTTTTCGCCCTCTCAATACTAGACAAATATAAAATAAACAAAAAAAACATAATAAATAATATACCCCCCAATACAATACAGAAAAGTCTTAATAATATATTATCAATTAAAATATTTTCTATGAAATAATTTATTATTATAAAATATAAACCAGTTTTATGAAGAAGTTTGAGTAAATTTTAATTATATTTACGCTTTTTTTCCGGCTGCAGTACTACAGTTGTAGTTGAATATACATACATACATACGTTTATTATATGCAATTAAGGAGACTAATTTAAAAATTTTAATTAACATTCCAAATTAATTAAATTAAATTGCATACGGTTTTGTTTTTGGTATTTAAATTGAATAAAATAATAATTACAACAATATTAGCATATTCAATGCATACACACATACATACATACAGCAAACACATAGGCTACAATTATATATCATAATTATGAAAAAAAAATAAATTTTGAGCCTTCCAGCAGGGCCTTTCGAATTTTGCGAGTTCATAACGGCAATAATATCGAAGTCGCCATAGTCTAGTAGTTAGACTCGGTGACTTCCCTTCAGCAGATTTCTGGCTAAAATAAAATAAAATAAAATTACCATGAAATCTTTCTGAAAAATCAGTCTGTCAGTGTCATCTTTAAAATGTAGTTCTCGCCACTCGTGTATAAAAATGACACAAATAACATAAGTGGTGTGAGAAGATAAGTTGCAATCCTGACTGAAGAGTTGTATTCAAAAAATGAGTAGAATCGCATCATACTCATAATTTGTGATACTTACACGCATTGATACTTATATTCAAAGTTTGAAGTACTCATCATATTCATACTTACCAAGACGTATGATGTTGTTGATTTCGACTCTCCATAACTCAACATATACAAGAATCACAAAATAAGTACGATTCGCGTACGAACCTTAATACTCACTAAATGATTGTGTCTTTCCTCTGCTTGCTGTTCTGACTTTTTTGCTTATGTGCCTTTTCTTCTTTTTTTGTAAATGCAACAAAAACTAAGACTGTACGCATTTTGATGAATGATTCGAATCACTCGAATCATTTATAATTATTATAATTATTTTTCTAAAGTTATGAATCTGAATGAGTAGGCGTATGCATCAAACATATTTCGAAAGGTATGAATTTGGTGTCAACGTTGCACTTATACTCATTGTACTCATACTTATAAATCAACGTTGTAGTGAGTACGAATGAATTAGGGTAGTTAAATTTCAATATTCTTGAGTAGCGAAAAAACGATTCAATGCTGATCTCTGGTACATATGTAAGTATCTGATAACGGCCATCTCCTTGAAGTATCAACTGTCACATTAGCTGTAATTTATTCAGTATTCTTTTGTTAAATCACCAACATGTGCATATACATAATGAAATTGTTTTATCAAAATGGGTATTTTGTTCGGACAAAGTAGAATACGCCATTGGCAATGTGGTGGGTAATTTCGAATCCACTTGGTCAGAAGATGATCGGCCAACACCCGTACGTCGACGAAATGCAAAATCTGCGTAAACATCGCCCGTCGTTCCGCAGACCGCAACTTGGCGAATTTTGCGATGTGGCTAGGAACTGAAGTTAAACCACGTAAACAATGGCATGGGTTCGCGAATAAGCTCGGGGCAGTTAGCAACTGTGATTAATTTTCCTTGGAAATCATCTTTATCGATGAGCCCCATTTCTGCATAATGGGTACGTAAACAAAGAAAATTCTCGAATTTGAAACGATACCCACCCATATAAGATTGCAAAAGTGTCCACTGCATGTCGAAAAAGTTAAGATTCCGTTTGGATTTTAAACTGTTCGAGTCAGCAGTGCATATTTCATTGAAAATAACATTAGTAAGGGCATTACTCTCAATAACAATCAATCTGGGTCAATGATTACCATTGTTTACTTCTCTTGGCCTGTCTGTATTGAATGAAAATATGAGCAAACAAAATAAAAATAAATTGATGTCTGGGTTTAATTAAAATTCTTTATTCTTCGCACAGTTCTGTGAGCCACTATTCACAACTTTATGTAAACAACAACAACAATTACCAATTAACAATACCTTTTTTTGTTATTCCTCTATTTACACCCTTTGCATAAACGATAATAATTACTAGAGAATTGTTCGACAGATCTTTGTAACGGAGGTCTTGAAACCACGATTACTCTTTTAAAACGCACCGTGTCTTCACACAAGACTAACTGAAACTTTGCTAACTCAATTGTCCGCTTTGCCTTGCCTTTTATATGGCAACCTAAATGACTGATGAATGTTCTTGAAGGCGAATGTTCGTGGCTTTGCCATCTCGAGATCTTTATAAATGTAAACATCGTTATTTGATTATTGTTGTTTGTGTGTTTTGTTTACTTTTATTCTGGTAATGTTTGTTGTTGTATTTTTGTTTACTTGTTTACCAATTTTTTATGCTGGTGTTTGTTGGTATATTTTTGTTTACATACTTGTTTATATTTTTTTATACTGGTGTTTGTTGTTATACTGCGCAGTGCGATAATTTGTAAACAAGTTCATTGTTTTTGTTTTTGTAGCTTTTGTTTATAATTTTAATATTAAACAATGTAAAAGCAAGACACCAGTATCTAAATTTTTCCATTTTCGTAACAATATGGATACCAACGACATACGGTTTCAACAGGACAATGCTACATGCAACATTAGGTTTTCTACACCAGATATTGCAGTTATGATGACAACCAGAAACTTAACCTGGCGTACAATAACATAGCCAGGTATGTTTTCCTTAAGGGGCGTCGGGATCACATTTCTCATTTAGCTTACCTGATTCTTGGTATCAAATTTGATAATCTCCTGAAAATTAGATGCCTCCTTCTACTTCATAAAATAATTTACACGAAACAGCCGAAGTATCTATATTGTAAAATTAAGTTTGCTAGATCCCACCGGGGTGTGGGGATTATACAGCAACGATTCAGGACTCTTCTGTCTCAGCGACAGTTCTTTATACACACCATTAGTCTTTGGAATTCCTTACCAAATAACATCCAAAATCTGGGCAATGCAAACGCGTTCAAAAAGGAGTTATTTAAATTATTTTCATAATTAAAATTTTTACTCTCATATTTGTAAATTTTGTGATTTAATTTTTTAGGTCATCATTATTATTGTTATTATTATCATTATAATTATTATTATTATTCTTATTATTATTATTATTATTATTTTTATACTTTACCTTCTTAATTTAATTTAATATTTATATACATAAATTAACTTTCTCTAATTTTTTATATTTAATTAATGTTAATTTTTTATACCTTATTGATTGTAAACATAGCACTGTCACTTATAAGATTTAGTATCTTGTTGTGCTATGTAGATCATTATAAATCAAATAAATAAATAAATAAATAAATATTTAAGGGCATGGGCATCTCACTTAAAGGTGATATGGATTGTTTATATGCGAATAAGCTGAGGATGATCTTTCTCAATGAAATTTTTGTTCTACTCTGAAATAAATCCCCTAAAAAATATAAATTTTCAGTGTTTTGACATACGTTTTTGTGTTCAATTCTACAGTTTACATAACAAAATTTATGTATGCGTACATGCACCATAAGCATATATTGTAACATTTATTTTGTTTTGATTTTTTTTAAATCACGTCATGGAATATAACGAAAACCCAAAAAACAAAAAACAGCATATGATACCATTTATACTTCAGTAGGAAGTGATAAATGATTTCGTTCCATAATATTGATTATATTGCGGCAAATAGATTCAATTTATAAGTAATCAACACAATTATTGGGTGTACATGTATAAACAAAACATGAATAAATAACAACGCCAACCCCAAAGATACATGGATTCTGTAATCTACAAAGTACTCTACAGTTTGTATGACAGCATCAAACAAATAAAAATATATTCTCATGGTTTATACACACCAAACAACATATGATTTCTGTGTGTACGTAACTTAAAAACCCATTTGAAAATTTCCTCTTCAGAAATCTAGAACTTTCAAAGCCATGTAGTTCATCCACGCTCTTCTCATCGAAATATATTTCAATTGATTGGATGGTCCATTGCATTGAATACACACAAAATGATTCATGAATTTGTTTGTAAAAGGCACGCATATTTGCATATATTTATCGAAAATCTTGTTCTAAATTCAACCATGTTTTGTTGTGCATGCATTGCAAGCCGGTTCCTTTCACAATCCATACAATCAATGCAATTTTCATTACATTTAACACAAGTATTATCAGCATGATTGCCTTACAAACAGTAAGTAAACGGACATGTTGCAACATGCTCGATATGGTGAGGCGAAATTAGTTTTTTATAACCCGCACTGACATTAATGAGAAATCAACACGTTTATTACACTATTTTTAGCAACAAAACAGACATTTATGGGAACAAAGTACTTCATTATAGTCGTCGTAGTGTAATAACTAGTGTGAAGACTTACTAGAGTAACAGCTTTGTTGCAAAAGCTCTGGTAGTAAAGCCATTGCCATGAAAAGGCTTCTCAAATCTGTATTTAAGATTCGAATTTAAACTGTCGATCTCACCATTCATGGATAAAATTAATACACACATCATGTTTGGTGTGAGAAGCCAGGACGTATTCTTGACTAAAGGCTAGTTCCGGCCAATAATAAACGTCTGTATGTAAATAAATTATTCAGTAGAGTGATTGCAAACGACGTTCAATGATTGTGTACTTCTTTTGGTCCAATTTAAGTGATCTGGATACCAATCACTTATGGTTTCAACAGGCCGGCACAAAGTCCCGTATAACTCACGCCACAAAGAATATTCTGCTCGAGGGATTTGAGGGCATAGTAATCTCACGTAGAAACAATGTGAACTCGCCACCAAGATCGTGAGATTTAGGTTATGGACGTTAGAGGACGTGTACTGTCAATTAAGACAAGTACAGTACCCAGAGGACGAATTGACACATTGTACAACGTTTATGAGTGGTGGGACCTACAGTTTAAAGTCGACATCGAACGACAGATTTTTGAGAAACTTTTTCACGGCAATTTTATTTACTCTCAGAGTTTTTGCTAGAAATCTGCCGAATCTGAAGTCGCCGAAGAAATATTTTTTGTATTTTGTCTTGATGTTTGGCCTGGGGCTCGAACCCTGGCTTTACATCTAATAAGCCAACACACTACATACTAGACTACGGCGACTTCGTGAGGTTTGATTCCATTACACCTTTTCTTGTGGTGTTTTCTTAAGTCGCAGGTGTTTGCGAATAAACCACAAAATACAACCGGCCTCAGGGCCAGCATAGTCCATGTAATCGGTCAAATTCAGCCTGATTTATGCGCCAGAGTTATGGAAAATTACTCAAAAAAGATACGGCGGACATTTCAGTGAAGTTATATTGGATACATATGGGCATCAATAGGCCTTTGATACGAATAAAAAATGTTCGGTAATAATTCTCGCACACTTTGTTTTATTTACATTTAAAGATAGGAAGCGCTTAATGTCTGACGTCATTGTATTCAAATAGGTATTGTGTTGGTTTGTAAGACGTGAGGCTACGGTTCAATCCCCAGGTTAGACATATTTCTTCGGCGACTTCGTTTCAGGTGGCTTCTGACAAAAACTCTGCGATTATATAGCAATTGCCAAGAAAAAGTTTCTCAAAAATTTCTCCTTCGAAGTCGACTTTAAACTGGTGGTCTCGTCGCCACTCAGGGAAAAAATTTACACACTTAACCTAAGTGGAGTGAGAAACTAATTTTTAGTCCTAACTGAAAAGTTGTAAAGACCAATTATGTATTTGTAAGCAAAATAGAATACACCAGCAATGCCATAATGACCACAATGTCCTTGCAAGAAAGGCAGAGTGGTAGAAATGCAGCTACACAAAGTAATATAGCATCGGGTGTCCAAGAGGAATTTTTGAACTTTGATAACAGCCAACTAGTTGTCTGTTTATTCAGTCTGTTTTAAACATACATTGTTTTCTATGGCAGTTAGCCTTCAGTTTCTGGGTCAATTGAATTTTGTATAGCCCAAGTTACGGGGGGTAGTATGATTACAGTGATAGTGGTATGGGTAAAGCACCCGGTACTTTGCCCGAACAGACCAGAAATCTTTATGAAACAATTAAATTTTTGCAGGGCATTGTTGAATGATATAACTTTCTATGGAGGTTTGTGTGAAACTGCTGAGTAAATGACACATTTGGTTTGACACCTTTGGTTTCGGCAAGATAGTCGTTATCAATCAGAGATCAGCAATGAGTATTCAAAAAGATGAGTAGAATCGAATCATACTCATAATTTCTGATACTTATAAATATTCATACATATTTTAATATCATACTCATACTACTCATATTCAAAGTTTGCAGTGCTCATCATATTCATACTTAACAACACGTATGATGTTGTTGATTTCTATTCTCCATGACTCATCATAAATATACACGAATCACAATATAATTATGATTCGCGTACGAACACTAAAAAAAAATACTCACTAAAAGGTTGTGTGTTTGCTCGGCTTACTGCTCATGCTTATGTGTCTTTTTTCTTTTTTTATAAGTATTATAAGAGTATTTTTCTAAAGTTATGAATCCAAAAGAGTAGGGTTATGAATCAAACATATTTCGAATGGTATGAGTTTGATGTCAACGTTGTACAACGTTGTAAATAAACGTTGTAGTGAGTACGAATGAATCAGAGTAGTTAAATTTCGATATTGTTGACTCATTTATATTCAAAATTTGGTGAGCGCTTATGACTAGCGAAAAAACGATTAATTGCTGATCTCTGTTATCAACTGACAAATATCGGATATCATTTTCGGTATATTTCAAATATTATGTGGGCATCTGTTGGGTTTTATTTTTAAATTTTATTCTGCGTGCTCTTAGTGACCTGGAGAAGGGAAGTTTATACCAAGTACAATGCAGCTGCTCAAATACTATCTTAGAAAACACTGGCAGCGTGATTCTTAGAGTTTAAATCAAACTTCTTGCTAATATTTAGACTCTTATGGTTTACTGATATGCATTCTTTGAGATTAAAGGGTTCCAACCGAACTCTTTTAGTTGATTAATACGTCTCTAATATATTTTCCAATCACACAACGAACGGATTACTTAACGTGTACTTCAGATCAGTTAGAGTTTAGCTGATAGGCCTAATAATATTTAAAAAATTTTTTCAAACACAAAAAATAATACTTTAAAGAGGACTTCTTTGGAATTTTTATAATGACTGACATATTCTGCGTATACTAAAGAATGTACCACGACTGTTATACTATTTAAGTAATAACTACGGTAATTTTTGTCCGATTTGATCAAACGAAGTATCACTCTCTTCACAAAATAATGCACTTTCAGAACGTTGCCACTTATTTTATATTTTTTAATTAAATTTTGGAAATAAGAATGGCCAAACTTGAAAAAATAAGACAAAATAATATTTTCTTAGTTTACTCGAACAAAACTCATTACATATAAGTTTGAACTATATGCTTATGTATACCATCTTATCTTAAAGGCTCATCTATCCCCTATTCAAAAAACCTTGGATTTTGAAAATAGGTCAAAAAATATTTGCGTAATCAATAATTTAGTGAGAAAAGATTGTAAATACCGTTTTTTGTCAAACAAAACAAGTTTGGAGAGTTCGAGAAATATGGAAAAATATTTTTCAGTTCTTCTCAACAAAACTCACAACCTACACTATGTCAGTAGCTGGGTGTATTTTGACTGTCGCACCGTTTTATGTATGTTTGTATGTATGTAGCCTCAATGAGACGGCCGTTATCAACCGTCAATGTTCGTAAGTCCCTATTGAAAGACACTATATTAGGTTTCCGATTCCTCCATAAATATCTACACATGAATATTATGGGGGGGTTTGACGAAAAACCTCTTCAATTTTTATTCGAATTTATTACCAAATTTATTCTCTTTTTATTCCAAAGTCCAATTAAAGTTTATAAATAAAAACAAAAGAAAACAAATTAAAACAAAATTATTTTTTACTAGTATTACGGTCCGATAAAAGTTTTAAAAATTAAATTTTTATATAAAAAATATATAAAACTTTTTCAAATAGTCATGGTACAAAAATTTAGGAAAAAAGCAACAAAATCTATATAAAAAACATAAATTTTTCAAACATATTGATCCCTAAAGATTTGAAAATTTTTCTAAAAATTGAAAACGAAAACCTTTGGAAAGTATTAAATGCATCGTAAAATGCATGTAATAAATGAAAAGAATATTATTTGAAAACAATATTTATGCACGAGTATATTGTGCAGTTTTCTGTTCAGTAACATAAATAATTATATTCTTCTAAAAAAAAGAAGAAAAAAATAATTTTACATGTGATCACATATTCAAAAAGTATTGTTTTATGAAACTTTTCAGAAGCAAAATCAGGCGTTGCAGGCTGAAGGCTGCAATGAAATCAAAATCAAATGAAACTTTATATAAGTACTAACATATATACATACATAATTGGTCATTATAATGCTTCCGTCAGGATTACGACCTCGCATTATCATCTAATAATGTTGTGTGGGTCTTAATTTTAAACACGTGTGGTGTGACCCACAATTTATAGTCGACTCCGAATGACAGATTTTTGAGAAACTTTTTCATTGCAATTTTTACTTACTCTCAGATTTCAACAATACCCTGCAAAATCTAAATGTTTCATAAAAATTTCTGTTCTATTCGGGCAACGTACAGGGCACTTTGCCCATACCATCATCGCCATAATCATACTACCTCCAGTGACTTGGGCTGTAGAAAATTCAACTTACCCATGGCTAACTGCCATAGAAAACAATGTATTCTTAAAACAGACTGAATAAACAGACAACTAGTTTGCTGTTATCAAAGTTCAAAAATTCCTGTTGGACACTTTGCCTTTCTTACAAGGACATTGTGGACATACATACATAATTGGTCACTATAACGCATCAGTCAGGACTAGAAACTAGCTTCTCATTCCACTGATGTTATGTGTGTGCATTTTTCTTCCATGAGTGGCGGTACCTATAGTTTTAAAGGCGACTCCTAACAACATATTTTTGACAAACATTGCATGGCAATTTTTATTAACTCTCGGATTTTTTGCAGGAAATTAGGTGAAGGAAGTCACCCCAGAAATTTTTTTCGTATTTTTCGTTTTGTTGGAGATGTCTAACTAGGGGTGTGAACCGTGGCCTCATGTCTAATAAGCTTACATACTACCTACTAGACTACAGGAAGTTTGAACAAGGCATCATGCATTAAAACTTCATTTGTTGAGAGTGCAAGACGTAGTATCGTCGTTCCTTAAGTGTGTTTTATTGACACTTGCAGTTGTTTAATTTTTACAACCAGGCCAACCATGTTGGTCGTTTGGATTTTTGTGACTATTTGTTGCTACATTCATTATTTATTATTTAAATAATATAAAAATAGAAAATAAAAAGGAACTTTTTTTTTAAATTTTATTCATGTACCATATTACTCTGGAGATAATAATCCACAATCATATGAACAATACGAAATGTATGAACGCACATACATATGTGTGAATAAATAAAATGATATAAAAAATAAATCAAAGAAAAAGTGTTTTATTTTTCCAAAATATTTTAATAAAAAGAATGCTTCAACTGAGTTCGTTATGTTATTAAATTTATAAAATAGAAGTGAAAAAGTAATATTTTTAAAAGAGTCTAAATATGATAGATATTCCAATAATAATATTTACGAGTTCAAATATAATATTTTTAAGTAACAAACATTGGCTCAAATGTATTTTATGAACAGGCAAAATAATTTATTACAAAATAGGCTACTAAAAACCACTTTTTTCAAAACCCATCATATAAATCGAAATCCTTCGCAAATTTATTACAAAATAAGGCATGTGCAACAAATTTGCAAATACGCACGCAATATTCCAATGGAAATTTTAATTATTTTTTTATTACAAATTACACACATACATACATAATTGGTCATTACAGCCCTTCAGTAAGGATTACAACCTAACTTTCTTACTTATGTTGTATGTGTTAATTTTATACATGAGTGACGGGACCTACAGTTTAAATTCGACTTCGAACGCTAGATTTTTGAGAAACATTTAGTGACAATTTTATTAGGGTTTTTGCCAGGAGACTGTTGAGTAGAAGTCGATAAAGCAATATTTTTTCATATTTTTTATGTTGGAGACGACTGAACTGGGTTTTGAACAGTGGCCTCACATCTAATAAGTCAGCACATTATCTACCAGACAACGGTCACAACAACAAATTATATATATTAATTATTACAAGTGTAGTGAACACATGCTGGTTACAGTGTAAAATACAACAGTCTCTGCTAGACAAAGGATCCACTAATAGCTACACTAGCGCACTATCGTCTCGACTACCAGGCCGCTAATTTGATATTGTAATTTGATGATTTCCACAAAATTGTCGAATTTGCTTCGATACCAATCCATTTGAGATCCAAGAGCATCTAATGCATCCCGAAAAAGTCACTGTTTGGTGTAGATTTAGTGCTGGCGGCATCATCGGTTCACATTTCCTTGGTCAAACCATTACTGTCAACGGAGAGCACCAACTAACTAACTTTGAACAAATTTACATTTACATTGTGCAAGAATGTACAGTTATACACCTCGTATAAATAACATTAATCACAGTGCGTACATGTTGCTCATACCACCGAATGTAGACTTAGCGTCACAGTTACCAAAACACCCTATACATAGAAGAACTCCGGTTGCATTACATTTTATACGTCTTTTTTGTATTTAAGTGTCATGTGCTGCCATACATTTCATGGTCTTTCTTTGCTTTCTATCTCATTATCTTCATTACAGAATTCATTATAGAATTTTAAAATATTGTTGCGAAAATGGAAAAATCTAGGTACTCATGCTGTTACGGATTGTCGAAGTTAGAATTGCAACTTTTACTCCCACCCTTTTATTTGCATGTATGGTTGGCAATAATGCACTTTATTGCAACCCTTTTTACTGATGCAATTGCAACTCTTCGATTATCTTTATCCCTTTTGCTATGTATGTACTTCGTTATATTTTTTTTTTGCGCGTCCTGATCGACCAATTAGATTCTGACACCTGGCGTCTGTTTCGTTAAAAATTTTACCGTTAGACAGTTTAACCAATCAGAATGTGCCATTTGTCAGAAACAAGGATGAGGGATATAGGTAGAGGAAGATAATGCGTTATGGCGGGAGAAAAGAACATTCCAGAAGAAAAAAAAAATTAAATATAAAAGAGGAATGTTGAGATGCACAGGGAGTTCACGTGTGGTACTCGAACCGAACGGTTCGCAAAAGTTTTTTTTCTCCTTTCAAATAAAAAAAAAATAAAAAAAAACAAGAAGTGTAATAGAAATTAATAAATAAAAATTAACAAAAAAAATTCTAGAAACAAGAAATAAAATACAAACTAAATTGTAAAATAGTGAATTAATAAAAATTAACAAGAAATTTTAGAAACAAGAAATAAAATACAAAATCAAATTGTTAAATAGTGTAAGCTGATATATTTGTGAATTTATTGTAGAAATTAATAAAAATTAAAAGAAATTCTAGAAACATAAGAAATAAAATACAATACGAGAAGTAAAATACAAATTAATTTGTTAAATAGTAAACACAAGAAATAAAATACAAAATTAAATTGTTAAAAAGTTTTTTTCGGTTCAACGTTGTCATCTATGTGTATTAAACTTAAAAAATAAAAAAAAAGGAAAAAAAAAAACAAAATAATAATAATTTGAAAGATTTTAATCAACTATTCAAAACCTTCTGTCTATTGTAATAAAAAAAATTAAACGTGAACATGAAAATTTTGTATAAATGTCAATTAAAATAACTAAATTTAATTGCAATTTGTGACTAAAAAGAATAGAAAAAAAATATAAACTTTGTACATATTTAAAGCCAGCAAAAATTAATTCATTTGTAAGAAAACTATAAAAGAAAATTTTTTTTTTGTTTAAAGAAAAAAAAATATGAAACAATTGAATATTGGATAAATGATTAAATAAACAAAATCAATAAGAACCTAAACAGTTAAATGGTTAAATTTAATAAATAATATTAAAAAAAAAAATTTTTTTACAAGAAAGAGAAAAAAAGGGGGTGAATGCGCACATATGTACATACATACGTACATTTATATTAAATATATAGTTATATGTTTAATATAAAAAAAAATTTTAGTTAACTAAGTATCAGACCAAGACATAAGACAATTCAATAATCAACGACTATGAGAAGTTTTTTTTGTGAAAAAGAAAAATAAAAAAAAATATAAAAACTAAAACGAAACAAATTATAAAGTCTAAATAAAAAGTAAAACAAGCAAAAAAAAAAGAACTTTCAAAAACCAAGACTTACCTGATAGTGCAACCCAGCAACAAGACTTACCTGATAGTGCAACCCAGCAACAAGACTTACCTGATAGTGCAACCCAGCAACAAGACTTACCTGATAGAACAACCCAGCAACAAGACTTACCTGATAGAACAACCCAGCAACAATACTTACCTGATAGTACAACCCAGCAACAAGAGCGACAACACCAGCCACCATCGACACCCCCAACTACAACACCAACAACCCAAGAGCCATCATCGTGGGAGCGGTGCACCGCCGAGATAAGACAGGCAACACATTTATTTTTTTTTTGAATTTCTATTTTATATTAGTCCACAATTTATTTGAATTCATTTTTTATATTTCTATTTTTGAATTATTATCACACAATTTATTTGAATTCATTTTTAATATTTCTATTTTTGCATTATTATCCCGCATTTATTTGATTAAATAAACCTAAATATTTTTATAAAATGTATATATATATATATATGATATTCCTTAGTGAGATTTAAGAAATATGATTCGCTAATCTGCTGTTTCGGAGGGAGGGAAACGCGGGGAGCATGGTAAGGTAAGAGGCACGTGGTTATATTAGGGACAGATGTAGTATTTGATTAGGGCGTCCGTCTGTCATGGCGTGTGACTTTGTCACTGGGAGGGAACTCATGCCCTAGGCGGGATAACACCTAACCGTTAAATCGTTTTGACTCGGGTTTTTTTTTGTGTCCGGATACTTTCGCGTTTCAACATTGTTGTATGTTTTCTTTATATTACCACAGTCTTTTTTATCTTGGTGGCATGCAGGCTGTGTTTATATGCTTGCGCGTCGTAAAATACGGGTTGAGAACCACTTTAGTCTGAGCTACCGGGGAGATCTTTGCATGCCCTTAACCTCGATATTTTATTCGGGTATAACCGGCGCGTAACATATATGGCGCCCAACGTGGGGCAATGTAGCGTGACAGAGCACGTGTTCTAAATGACGTAACATATATGGCGCCCAACGTAACATATATGGCGCCCAACGTAACATTTATGGCGCCCAACGAAACAATGTAGCGTGACAGAGCACGTGTTCTAAATGACGTATAACGGTGATTCGCACCACGTGGCGACCGAGCCACTGGCACGTGCTATGTAACGGGTTTCGAGTCTACGATGGTTACACGTGATCGACATTATCGGATAGTACAGTTAGGATAATTTTAGTGCACATTACTGGACAGGTTTCGGTTAGAATTATTACTTGTTTTCGTGTATTTGGTGTAAGTCATGACATCTGGATTTGATTGCTCTGGATAGTTCATTTGCGACATCAAATGGGGAAAACGTTTAATTTTATCTGATTTTACATGCCTTTGTTGGTTTCCTTCATAAACCGGCGTAAGTCATGCCATCTGGACAACAAGTCTGGAGGTTTCATTTGCGACGTCGAGGGAGGGTCACCCTCAAGTTGGTCTTGACCGAAACTCTGTCAGCTTTCTAGCGATATTTGCTCTAGATTCAGGGAACTATAAGTCCGAACTGGCGATACAGGGTCGAAAGTTTTCGTTGCGATAGGATCCCGGGATCTTATCAGGTATCGCGCAGTGTTTTTGCTCGCGGGAGTCCTTGTCCGTAGTGATGAATGACGAGTTGCACCACGATGCGGTAATAGGAAGGTTTTAGTAATGTGCAGGTTGAAGTTAGTCGTATCACGTGTGAATCTATGATGAGGTTTTTTTTTATATATGAATTTTTTTTTTATAAACCACGTGCCTATTTTACCATGTTTCCCAGCAGTCCTCCTTGAGAACACATGTGAACAGCTTCATTGAAATTGTTGAATTTTATTTTATTCTATTGTCGGATTTAAATTTTAATTGCTAATCTGGAATTTTCTTTTGCTTGCGCTTATCTTAGTTACAGGTAAAAGTACTTGTTTTTTTCTTCTTTCCTTTCCCTACATTTTTGGGAAACGAACGTTTTCTTCCTTTGCCTATCACCCCTCTTCCTTGGGAAGAGACAACCTTTTTATTACACATAATTATTCTTATTATTTTTCCAGCTGATAATTTCAAATTGTTTTTTTTTTTGAATCGGTGTCGATTTTCTTTTATTTGGGTCTAATTTACTTCTTTCATGCGTTCAATGGCGCATTATGTCCAAGCCTAACACTCGGGGGAGTAGCACTACTGGGGCTTCCTCACGCGAAACAGCCACAAGGTCAAATTTAGCTAACGTACCAGGAAAAGTAAGAGTTGCATCTCGTAGTTCAGTATCAGCGCAGGGTAGAGGTAGGGGTACAACTCCGGTGTCAAAGAGACCTTCGCTTAGTCCACAGTCAGATTCGAGTATTAGGGCATTAAGAGGATCATCTGCTTCCCGTTTACTGGAATCAAACCCATCTGGCGAAATAGAGGGAGACAATCTTGGTCACGAGTCGTTAACTGGATCTTTAGCAGCGCTAGGAACGAGTTTTTCAGGGAACTCAACATCGGGCAACCAAGCTTCAGTGGAAATGGCGCCAGGGGAAGGGGATAAAGAAGGGGACAACCAGGCTTCAGGTGGCAACACAATGGAAAGCTTATTGGACTACTTCCAGGAGGCCATGCGTAAGACTCAGGAGGAATTTAGGAGGGAACTAACAGCTCTTAGAGAATCAATAGGGAGTACAGCTGACACCAGACCCAATTCTGCTACGCCCGGACTGAATGTTCAACCGTCTGGATCTCAGGAATATTCTCCGTCGTACGCTACGTCTATCATGAATATCAAGCTAAAGGACTGGAAGATTTCTTTCAGCGGAGAAGGCAGTGTCTCAGATTTTCTCTTCAAATTAGATACTCTTGTTGCGCGCTCGCAATGCTCACAGGACCATGTTATGTCGAATTTCCACATTTTCCTGACAGGTAAAGCTGAAACATTCTATTGGGATTATATTAAGCAACACCAGAGGGCGACGTACCAAATGCTGAAAACTGCACTATCTAAGGAATTCGGCTCAAGTGAAAGTGACCATAAAATTCTGCTTAAACTCTCGACACGTAGACAGTCACCGAGGGAGTGTTATGATGACTACCATTCATTTGTAACTCGATTAAATTTACGTCTAACAAACCCTTTGACCGATGCAGCTTTAATTGATATAATAAAGAAGAACGTACACGCAGAACTAAAAGTGATGCTCTTGATAGCTAATCCAAATGATTTAGATGCTCTTCGGGATCTGGCGAGGAAAGCAGAGAAAATTCTCCTGGAAAACAAGAATACTGGCTTTAGTCGACGTCAGGTGAATGAGATCTCTGTCGAAACCACACCAGGAGATACGGACACGGATTTTGACCCTCAAGTGGAGGCACTAAAGGTGAATAAAACTTGGGTAGCAGGCGATTATTCAAAAATCAGGTGCTGGAATTGCCTAGAGCTCGGTCATAGTTACATTTATTGTCCTGCCGAGAAGCGAAACGTTTTCTGCTATAAATGCGGCCAACAAGGAGTAACTACAGTCAAGTGCGATAAACCTCATGGGGGAAACTTGCGTCGGGGCGAGTGGGCGACCGGGGATGCTCGTTCCTCAAAATAAATCCCGAGTTACACAACACAGGAGCAAAGCCTTCACAGAAGGACATACTACCTGATAGGACAAAATATTTACCGGATATACAAACATATACTCAGCTAGAACATGAAAATAAACCTAAGCGCAGTGGACGTAAGTCAGTTGGTCATAGAATTTCGCAACGAATTTACAAGTGCAGGCAAAGATACCGTATGAGAAGGAAATTTAGAAAAGTAACAGAATCTTCACGCTTGCCAGACAACGATGATGGGAGGCCTTTTGTAAAGATTAGAATTTTGAACGAGGAGTTGCTGTGTCTATTGGACTCCGGTGCTAACGTGTCTGTATTAGGAAAGGGAAGTCTTGATTTTGTCAATAGGAACAATATACGATTGGAAAGATTTAGATCTAGTATTTTTACCGCAAATGGTTCCAGAAATGATGTGGTGGGGTATTGTAAATTGCCAGTGACGTATAAGGGAGTAGAAAAGTCGATAATTTTTTATGTAGCACCGAACCTCTCTCAGCTTGGATACCTCGGTGTGGACTTTTGGAAAGCCTACGACATTGCTCCTCAGATTTTTTCAGATTTGTCCTGTTCGGAGCTTGTCAAGGAGACTGGATCTAATTTTCACCAATTATCTCCGGAACAAAAATTGCGTCTGGAAAAGGTTGTGGCGAATTTTCCATCTTACGAAAAGTTAGGGTTAGGCCGTACCCACCTACTGGAACACCATATAGATACAGGTGGTGCTACACCGGTAAAGCAAAGGCACTACCCTCTCTCGCCACCCAGACAAGCCGAGGTCTACGAAGAGTTAGATAGATTATTAGCACTCGGTGTTATAGAAGAATCGAATTCCCCCTGGTGCAGCCCAATCATGACAGTTCGAAAACCCGGAAAAATCAGACTCTGCCTGGACTGCAGAAAACTAAATTCTCTAACAAAAAAGGACTCGTACCCCTTGCCCCACATTAATGGACTTCTTAGCCGACTAAAAGACACCTACTTCATCAGTGGCATAGATCTAAAAGACGCCTTTTTCCAGATCAAATTGTCAAACACATCCAAGGAGAAGACAGCATTTGCAGTACCCGGTAGGTCCTTATACCAGTACACAGTAATGCCATTTGGTGTGTGTAATGGACCACAAACAATGAGCCGTCTGATGGATAAAGTAATTCCGGCGAAATTGAGAGATAACGTATTCGTCTACTTGGATGACCTACTAGTGTGCAGTCATAATTTCGACACGCACCTGGAATTACTCCTCGAAGTCGCGAAATGTCTTAAATATGCAGGCTTGACAATTAATGTAGGCAAGAGCAAGTTTTGTCAGCGCGAGATCAGATACCTAGGTTACCTTATAGGTGGCGGACATTTGAAAGTCGATCCTGAAAAGGTCGAGGCCACATCTCAGTTCCCGATTCCTAAAACACCGCGTCAGGTTAGGCGATTCATCGGGATGGCAAATTGGTATCGCTCATTCATAGGTTGCTTTTCAGATCTTGCAGGCCCACTAACGGATTGTCTGAGAAAGACAAACAAGCCTTTTCATCACCTCAGGCTGTCGAATCATTCGAAAAATTAAAGATAGCATTGTCAAAGGCACCTGTTCTTGCCGAACCAGATTTCAATAGGGAATTTATAATCCAATGTGATGCATCCCGAACTGGTGTAGGGGGCGTTTTATATCAAATAGATAATGATGGGAAGGAGCGACCTATTGCATTTGTATCCCAGAAGTTAAACAAGGCGCAAAGGAACTACACAGTTACGGAGCTGGAGTGTTTAGCGGCCATTGTGAGTGTAAAGCGCTTCAGACAATATATTGAGGGACTCCCTTTCAGAATTATTACGGACCACTCGAGCCTCCGATGGCTTATGAGCCAAAAAGATTTGAATGGCAGATTGGCCCGGTGGAGCCTGAAACTCCAGGCTTTTAACTTCACTATGGAACACCGAAAGGGTGCATTGAACGTGGTTCCCGACGCGCTCTCCAGATTCGATACCGATGAACTTGAAATGTGCAATAATCCACCTGAAGTCGACTTGTCCTCACCGGAATTTGAAAGCCCAGAATACAACAAAATAAGAGACCATGTAAGGAAAAACTCCCGGGAACTCCCCAACCTATGTATATCAGGGAACTTGATTTATAAACGCGAAAACATCCAGAGCGGATCAGATAACCCGGAAGACACCTGGAGGTTATGGTTACCCGAATCCCTAACTGGAAACGTGATTAAAAACGCGCACAGAGAAGGATGCCACGGTGGATCCGAGAAAACGCTTTTCAGAATCAGGCAAAAATACTTCTGGCCAAGGATGACACAGGACGTGAGGGCATACATTAAGCAATGCGATATTTGTAAGGAAATTAAACCGACCAACCAGATATTACGCCCTCCCATGGGTAAGCAGTTTCAGACAAATCGGCCGTTTCAACGACTTTTCTGTGATTTTCTAGGTCCATACCCGTGTAGTAAGTCGAAAAATACTCAACTTTTGATTGTGATCGACCATTTTACCAAATTTTTGTTTTTGAAGCCCATGAAGTCGGCAACCTCTGTAAATGTAATGGAATTTTTTCAGGATGACATATTCTGCACTTTTGGAGTACCACAAGTCATTCACACCGACAACGCCAAGCAATTTACTTCAAAAGAGATAGAAGACTTTTTCTTGGCACACGGCATTACTCACATAACAACAGGATTTTATTCGCCACAGGCGAATGCCTCTGAAAGAGCTAATCGAGAAGTGATCTCAAAAATACGATATTTTCTTAAGGATCATCCTAACCATACAGCCTGGGACAGGAAAATAATTCAAATATTACAGATTCTCCGCAATGATTATCATTCGGCTATCAGATGTTCTCCATATTTCGCACTTTTCGGGCAGAACATTATGACGAGCGGAACGAGTTACGATGTATTGAACCGACTTAACATTCTCACCGACGATACATTGGTTCTACGCAATGACCGACTGGATGTTGTGCGAGAGAACATTCGCAGGAATCTCGATAGGGCTCATGAAAAAGGAAGCAGAACTTACAACACGAGGTGTAAATCCACAAATTTTGTCGTAGGACAGGAAGTCTTTAGAAGAAACCATGCACAGAGTGATTTTAAATCGGCTATTAACGCGAAATTCCTCCCCAAATATATAAAATGCAGGATTAGAGAAAAGTTAGGAAATTCGCTGTATACGCTTGAAGATCTGAGAGGAAACTACATAGGGAAGTATCACGCTTCAGACATAAGGCCCTAAACTATGGAGATTACACTGACTGGGAAGCCCGGCTAATTTAGTAAGTAGAACATGAGACCTCTTTTCCTAGGGTCGTGGGTCGAGCCACACGTTTTTTCTTTCCCCCTTCTTTTTTCTCAGCCTGTGTAGTTTAGATTGGCTCTTCCAATCCTGCCTGTTCACTTGTCGATCATAGACCTCCAGATGAAGCAGGTTTGTTACGGATTGTCGAAGTTAGAATTGCAACTTTTACTACCACCCTTTTATTTGCATGTATGGTTGGCAATAATGCACTTTATTGCAACCCTTTTTACTGATGCAATTGCAACTCTTCGATTATCTTTATCCCTTTTGCTATGTATGTACTTCGTTATATTTTTTTTTTGCGCGTCCTGATCGACCAATTAGATTCTGACACCTGGCGTCTGTTTCGTTAAAAATTTTACCGTTAGACAGTTTAACCAATCAGAATGTGCCATTTGTCAGAAACAAGGATGAGGGATATAGGTAGAGGAAGATAATGCGTTATGGCGGGAGAAAAGAACATTCCAGAAGAAAAAAAAAATTAAATATAAAAGAGGAATGTTGAGATGCACAGGGAGTTCACGTGTGGTACTCGAACCGAACGGTTCGCAAAAGTTTTTTTTCTCCTTTCAAATAAAAAAAAAATAAAAAAAAAACAAGAAGTGTAATAGAAATTAATAAATAAAAATTAACAAAAAAAATTCTAGAAACAAGAAATAAAATACAAACTAAATTGTAAAATAGTGAATTAATAAAAATTAACAAGAAATTTTAGAAACAAGAAATAAAATACAAAATCAAATTGTTAAATAGTGTAAGCTGATATATTTGTGAATTTATTGTAGAAATTAATAAAAATTAAAAGAAATTCTAGAAACATAAGAAATAAAATACAAGTAATCTGTTAAATAGTAGACACGAGAAGTAAAATACAAATTAATTTGTTAAATAGTAAACACAAGAAATAAAATACAAAATTAAATTGTTAAAAAGTTTTTTTCGGTTCAACGTTGTCATCTATGTGTATTAAACTTAAAAAATAAAAAAAAAGGGAAAAAAAAACAAAATAATAATAATTTGAAAGATTTTAATCAACTATTCAAAACCTTCTGTCTATTGTAATAAAAAAAAAATTAAACGTGAACATGAAAATTTTGTATAAATGTCAATTAAAATAACTAAATTTAATTGCAATTTGTGACTAAAAAGAATAGAAAAAAAAATATAAACTTTGTACATATTTAAAGCCAGCAAAAATTAATTCATTTGTAAGAAAACTACAAAAGAAAAAATTTTTTTTTTTGTTTAAAGAAAAAAGATATGAAACAATTGAATATTGGATAAATGATTAAATAAACAAAATCAATAAGAACCTAAACAGTTAAATGGTTAAATTTAATAAATAATATTAAAAAAAAAAATTTTTTTACAAGAAAGAGAAAAAAAAGGGGGTGAATGAGCACATATGTACATACATACGTACATTTATATTAAATATATAGTTATATGTTTAATATAAAAAAAAATTTTAGTTAACTAAGTATCAGATCAAGACATAAGACAATTCAATAATCAACGACTATGAGAAGTTTTTTTTTGTGAAAAAGAAAAATAAAAAAAATATAAAAACTAAAACGAAACAAATTATAAAGTCTAAATAAAAAGTAAAACAAGCAAAAAAAAAAAGAACTTTCAAAAACCAAGACTTACCTGATAGTGCAACCCAGCAACAAGACTTACCTGATAGTGCAACCCAGCAACAAGACTTACCTGATAGTGCAACCCAGCAACAAGACTTACCTGATAGAACAACCCAGCAACAAGACTTACCTGATAGAACAACCCAGCAACAATACTTACCTGATAGTACAACCCAGCAACAAGAGCGACAACACCAGCCACCATCGACACCCCCAACTACAACACCAACAACCCAAGAGCCATCATCGTGGGAGCGGTGCACCGCCGAGATAAGACAGGCAACACATTTATTTTTTTTTGAATTTCTATTTTATATTAGTCCACAATTTATTTGAATTCATTTTTTATATTTCTATTTTTGAATTATTATCACACAATTTATTTGAATTCATTTTTAATATTTCTATTTTTGCATTATTATCCCGCATTTATTTGATTAAATAAACCTAAATATTTTTATAAAATGTATATATATATATATATAATATTCCTTAGTGAGATTTAAGAAATATGATTCGCTAATCTGCTGTTTCGGAGGGAGGGAAACGCGGGGAGCATGGTAAGGTAAGAGGCACGTGGTTATATTAGGGACAGATGTAGTATTTGATTAGGGCGTCCGTCTGTCATGGCGTGTGACTTTGTCACTGGGAGGGAACTCATGCCCTAGGCGGGATAACACCTAACCGTTAAATCGTTTTGACTCGGGTTTTTTTTTGTGTCCGGATACTTTCGCGTTTCAACATTGTTGTATGTTTTCTTTATATTAGCACAGTCTTTTTTATCTTGGTGGCATGCAGGCTGTGTTTATATGCTTGCGCGTCGTAAAATACGGGTTGAGAACCACTTTAGTCTGAGCTACCGGGGAGATCTTTGCATGCCCTTAACCTCGATATTTTATTCGGGTATAACCGGCGCGTAACAATGCTTTTATATCGTTTAACATTAAAATTATAAACAAAAGCCACAAAAACAAAACGATGAACTTGTTTACAAATTATCGCACTGCGTAATATAACAACAAACACCAGCATAAAAAATAAACAAGTAAACAAAAATACAACGACAAACACTATAAGGATAAACGTAAACAAAACACACACTAAACGATAATGAAACAACGATGTATACTTTTATAGAGATTTCGAGAAGGAGAAGACATGAACATTCGCCTTCAACAACATTCAACAGACTGTTTATGTTGCCATATAAAAGGCAAGGCAAAGTAGGCAACGAGTCAGTAGAAGTTCAGTCAGTCTAGTGTGAAGACGCGGTGTATTTGAAGAGAATAATCATGGTTTGAAGATGTCCGTTACAGAGATCTGTCGAACAATTGACTAGAAATTGCTATTGTGTAAGCAAAAGAGTGCAAAAAGGAATAACAAACAAAGCAATTGTTGTTGTTTACATTAAGTTGTGAACAGTGGCACACAGAATAGTGCGTATAATAAAGAATTTTAATTAAAACTAAACACAAATTTATTTTTATTTGCAATCTACGAGCTCATATTTTAAACGTTTTTAAAAGGTAAAAAGTAACAATATTTTTCATATTCGATCAAACTTGATGGTAGGATTAATAGAAGGAAAAAGAATTAAAAATATTTCGTACGAAAAGTGGGGGAAAACATGTGACAAACAAGTGCTTACTAAGACATTATAAAAGCTAACTGTAGCTAAATATATCAGATCTAGAGATATATTGAAGATACTTCATAGGCCTCTTTAACATATAAAAGGCAAAAAATGCTTTCCTACATTTGACAAGATTTTAAGTAAAAATCCATAACTTTTGATGAAGAGAAATAGATATAAGGTTAAATAAATGGAAAAGAAGAATGTAGTCGCCGTAGTCTCGTACGTAGTGTTTTGGCATATTAGACATGAGGCCTCGGTTCAAACCCCAGGTCAAACATCTCCTACAAAACGAAATACGAAAAAATATTTCTTCAGCGACTGTCTCTGAACAGATTTCTGGCAATAACATTCTCAAAAATCTGTCGTTCAGAGTCGACTTTAAACAGTAGGTCCCGCCACTCATAAATAAGATTAGTGTATGCAACATAAGTGTAGTGAGAAGCTAGGTTGTAATCCTGACTGAAGAGTTGTAATGACCAATTATTATATCAGCAATGAATCGTTTTTTCGTTACTTATAAGCACTCGTGAAATTTTGAATATAAGTGCGTCAATAATATTGAAATTTGACTGCACTGATTCATTCGTACTCACTACAACATTGATTTATAAGTACAGGTTGCCTCACACTCATACCATACGAAATATGTTTGATTTATAAGCCTAGTCATTTAGATTCATAACTTTAGAAAAATACTTTTAATACTTATAAATGATTCGAGTGACTCGAATTCATTATCAACATTTATTTACAGTCTTAGTTGTTATTGCATTTACAAAAAAAGCTAAAAAAAAGTCAGAGCAGCAAGCAGAGTACACACAACCTTCTAGTGAGTGTTTTAGTGTTCGTAGTCGAATCATATTCATTTTGTGATTCTTGTATATGTTGAGTCATGGAGAATGGAAATCAACAACATCGTACGTGCTGCTAAATATGAGTATGATGAATACTTCAAACTTTGAATATGAGTAGAGCTTCCATGACATTAAAATAAGTATGAATGCGTATAATTATCAGAAATTATGAGCATGAATCGATTCTACTCATCTTTTTGAATACTCATTACTGATCTCTGGTATGTATGTGAAGAAGGAAACCATAAATTAAAAAATTATCTGCACCACATCAACGGCACCAAACTGCTGAGCCGAACACATGATATTCTTTTGCACTAACTGCACTAAACTTTAATTCAAATAAAATAAAATTCACACACTGTGTTTATTTTCTAGCAGACTATAAATATACGTTTTAATAATTAAACAATTTTAGTAGAAATTTATTGACATTAACATACAGAAAATAAATATAAACAGCCCTACACAACTGCTACAACAAAGATAGGCTTGTATATATACATTATCTGAGCACTCTAATGTAATAATTGAGTGTTTAACTATGAATGCTGCTGGTAAGTAAATGGTTAATGACCACAGTTAATTAAGAGTCTACTAAAAGCAATTGTAAGAAATACAAGAAATCATCTGTAATCATGTTTTGTATTAAACGGAAAATACGAACGTTTAAAGCACAGTATCGGTTAATTTCTGAAGCAAAAGAAACAAAAATTAAATCAAATTCAGTTTAAAACATTTAAAAGCAAAATAAATGAAAAACCACAGTTTTAGTGCATACATACGTGCATTTCTACGTTCTGTATTACACTCCCTAGAGGTACTTAGATCATTAGATTTGCGGACGATATTGCCCTGGTGATAAGGGGAAAACGTATGGATGAATTGGTGAGAACGTGTAAAACTGCGGTTGGCATGGCCAGAAGCTGGATAACGGGAATAGGTCTGAAACTTGCTGATCACTTGTGAGTAGTAGGAAGAGGATGGAATTTATTACCATAACAGTGGGCGACCAGCACATAACATCAAAGCAGGCAATTAAGTATCTGGGAGTAATGATTGACAATAGGCTCACTTTTAGGGAACACCTGTCGTACATAGGTGGAAAATGTGCGGCGACGACATGTGCACTTGCCCGAATAATGCCTAGTCTAGGAGGCCCAAATCAGGATAAGAGACGGATACTGATGAAGGTAGTGACATCGATCGCTATATATGCATATGGCAGAGGCTATGAATAAGAGGACATATAGAGAAGCGGCCTGCAGGAGATCCGCTCTCAGGGTAATTTCTATATTTCACACGGTGTCTACTGATGCAGCATTGGTGATTGCGGGGATGATGCCCCTGAAGCTAGTAGTGGACGTAGAGAGGAGGAAACATAACACAGGAATGGGAACAGATCTTTTGAACCCTATTCAATTAGTGGATCATGATATGGATAGATGGCAGCAAGACTGCTCCAATTCCACCAAGGGAAGATGGACCTACAGACTCATAAGGAGTATAGGCGAATGGACCAAAAGGAAACACAGCCAGGTGAACTTCCACCTGACACAGTTGCTTACCGGCCATGGATGTCATAGAGCATATCTCTATAAGCATGGTCATGACATGGATGAAGCATGCCCTGAATGCCGAAATGAAAGGGAAACGGCGGAGCATGTTTTCTTTACTTGCCTGCGATATGATGATCAACGAAATTGCCTGGAGAGGGCAATAGAATATCAGATAAAGGGCGATAACGTGGTTAACCTGATGTTAACCTCATATGACAATTGGAACGCAGTATGTGTTTTCGCAAGGAAGGCACATCATGCCGATAGCTGGTATGCTAATGTAACGCCAATCATCAAAAAAGATGTGAACTACCTTTCAATAGCAATATGTTCGTCACTTTCCAAATTTACATAATTGATGATAAGGAACAAACTTGTAAAAATCTAAAGTCCAACAACTTGATCATTAAGAGGCGGTAAGGTGTCCGTAAAGTTTGTTCTACTTGTGACATGTTGAAGTTACTTTCAGAAAGGTAGCAGAACGCCTTTTTGTTATCATTTATTTAAACTGTCAATTAAGACGTTAAGCACCACCTGGGATGTTGCACAAGTGAATGCAACAAATGCCGTCATTGATAAATAATCGACGACAAACACAAAAAATCTCCAAAGAAAACATAATTTTAAACGTTAAAAAAGCAAAGACATTAAATCAATTTTGTTGTCAACCCACACAGGAATATGGAAGACAAAAAATGTAACAAAAATTTCATACAAAAAAGTACCAGCAAATAAAAGTATTTTCATGCATTTGATAACTTGAGTTAAAAGCACCATAAGAAAAAATGTTGAAATAAAAAACTAAAAATAAAAAGAAGAACGGCACAGAATACAGAAATTAAAAATTGCAACATCAACAATCGTATTGTCAATGTGAGACAACAGCAACAGAACATCGAAGACAAAAAAAAAAGGGAAGAAAATATGCCAACAGGACAAAGAGAAGTCAACTGACAGCAAACCGTAACTGCTTTTGACTCGTGTATGATGTTTGTAGTTGATGTTGCCAAAAGCATACAATTGTTTTGACTGCTTTTAGGTTTTAGGCATTTGGCCAAAAAATACCAGCCAAAAATAAGAATAAATAAAATGGAATTCAACAGAAACTACCAAAAAAAGAAAAAATTCAACAAAAATGTCTTGAAAAAAATTTAATTTTAAAGGTTTTTAATCAAACAAATCAAAACAGTATCGCTATGTCAGTATACTGACAGGCAATTATGGTTTTCGATGAGCTTGATCTACAGACAACATGCAAAAAAAGAGGATTTTGTAAAACTGAAAGTGAAATTATTGGATAAAATGGCCCAAAATTTCAATATTCAATTTCAAAATCACTCGCGGCTAAGCCACTGCGCAGTAGAGTTAAGCACTCCTTCTTGGTCCTAAGACAGTGTTAACTGACTGAAGAGAAAACGAACGAAAGGGTAATCATTCAAAAGAAGTCATATTGCGGATGCTGCAAGCATATCGGATCTGAGCCTATTTCTAAATAACCAAGAAACACCTTAACCACCATGCTTGGGTGGCTTCTTTGAAGAGGAAATCATTTCAAAAGAAATCTTCCCATCGTAGAGTACGTAAACATATCCTAAAATAATACATAGAGGTTTCTAAACAGAGTATGCGACATGGAGTTTGGCAACTATTTAACCCCCTTCGTTTATACAGTGGACTTTACTACAATATACTTTGACGAAAAAACAGTCCCCACAGGCTTAATACTCTTACACAAAGTCTCGATATGACTTCAAGAGAGTATTCTTTCATTTGAAAAAACGGTTACGTAATCGCTAAACATCAAACAAAAGTCAACCAAAAAACTTGCTCATGGTGCCACCAGAAAACACTACACAAAACTTGTATATTTAATTACAAATGGGTTAAATTGAGTGATTGACCTTAAGGGATATTCTACTAAATACAAGGAGTAACATTTTCATATATTAGGCCTTTGAATTTTAAATTTACTCAGGGTTCTCCTTGGGAATGCCTATGGAGTCATCTGAAACTTTTCCTTATTTTTCTCTGGTTTTATGAAAAACATTAAAAAATTGTTTGTTTTATAATAAAACAGAAATAAATTAATAAAATAAATATAAAAATCTTAATTTTTTTTATACAAACTGTTTGTTAAAATTCATGAAAATGTCAAAATACATTGGAGTACTAAGACTTTTGTTGTCCACTGTAGGTGTGCTAAGCATTCCTTATTTTTTTATATTTTTTTTTGGGTGACAACTGTTCTCTTTAGAAAAACTATTTGTATGGATTGTATGTATATATTATCACTATATACTCTTACTTAGCTTGTTGCCTCATTAAGTAGGTGGTATAATGACCTGCAACCCAATACAAGGAGTGCCCCACATCTTTAGATAGTTTATTCCATGCACATGATGAAGAGGCTATCAAGCAATGGATTTATATTCATTTGTTCCGACTGCTAGCAATCACACTTTAAACTGTTTAGTGAATCTATTGTCACGAGATTACAGAAACAATCCTACGATGCCCTTACCAGCTAGTAGTACACAATAATTTCTCGCCACTAAGTGAATTCACAGATGTGACAGCCATAAATAAAATTGCCATGAAAAATTTCTCAAACAATCTATTGTTTGGAGTTGACTTCAAACTGTAGATCCCGTCACTCACTCCCAACACGGGAGGTGTAAGAAGCTAGGCTGTAGTTCTAAATGAAGGCTTGGCTTCTAAATGAATTGGCCATTAATTAAGTTGTTGGCAATGGCAAAATAGATTGAATAAATAATAACTAATTGGACGGGTTTGGTTTAAATAACACTTTTTGTATACCACAAAACAGTTTCAGAGACCAATGAAAAAACAGACATCTGATGGCTATGACTTGTAGTTGTGAATGAAATTATGTCAGGGGTTCTGATAGGCAGTTTCCGCAGTCTAGTAGGCAGTGTGTTGGCTTATTTGACGTGAGGCCTCGGTTCAAACCAAGGTCAGACAGCTCCAACTAAACGAAATATGAAAAAATATTTCTTCGGCGATTTATTCTCAGCAGTTTTCTGAAGTCGTCATAATCTAGTAGGTAGTGTGTTGGCTTATTAGACGTAAAGCCAGGGTTCGAGCCCCAGGCCAGTCTTCAAAACGAAATACAAAAAGTATTTCTTCGGCGACTTTCTCTCAGCAAATTTCTGGCAAAAACTCTGACTAAATAAAATTGCCATGAAAAGTTTCTTAGAAATCTGTCGTTCGGAATCGACTTTAAACTGTAGGTCCCACCACTCATGTATAAAATTAACACACACAACATAAGTGGTGTGAGAAACTAGGTCGTAATCCTGACTGAAGGGTTGTAACGTATGTATGTATGTATGTAGTTTTCTGACAAAAACTCTGAAAGTAAATAAAAAATTGCGAAGTAAAATTTTCTCAAAAATCTGTCGTTCGGAGTCGAGTTTAAACTATAGGTCCTGACACTCATACGTCGTGTCAGAAACTAGATCGTAATCATGACTAAAGGGTTGTAATAACCAAATTATGCATGTACCTATCAGATATCAGCGATGAGTATTCAAAAAGATGAGTAGAATCGAATCATACTCATAATTTCTGATACTTATACGCATTCATACTTATTTTAATGTCATACTCATACTATTCATATTCAAAGTTTGAAGTACTCATCATACTCATTTTTAGCAGCACGTATGATTGTTGATTTCCATTCTCCATGACACGTACACGAATCACAAAATGAATATGATTCGAGTGCGAACACTAAACTACTTACTAAAAGGTTGTGTGCTGCTTGCTGCTCTAACTTTTTTGCTTATATGTTTTTTCTGAGTCACTCGAATCATTTACAAGTATTATAAGAGTATTTTTCTGAAGTTATGAATCTAAATGAGTAGGCTTATGAATCAAACATATTTCGAATGGTATGAGTTTGATGTCATCGTTGTATGCATACTAATTGCAACCTGTACTTGTAAATCAACGTTGTAGTCAATACGAATGAATCAGGGTAATTAAATTTAAATATTGTTGACCCACTTATATTCAAAATTTCATGAGTAACGAAAACACGATTCATTGCAGATCTCTGGTACGCATATTCTGAAGGTGCCCAGGGACTTACCTTTTTAGATAATGCATACATGCATACATAATTGGTCATTACAACCCTTCAGTCAGGATTGCGACCTAGTTTCTCACACCACTTATGTTGCGTGTGTTAATTTTATACATGAGTGGCGGGACCTACAGTTTAAAGTCGACTCCGAACGACAGATTGTTGAGAATCTTTTCATGGCAATTTTTATTTACTCTCAGAGTTTTTGCCAGAAATCTGCTCAAAGGAGGTCGCCGAAGAAATATTTTTTATATTATAAGCCAACACACTACCTACTAGACTACGGCGACTTTTTTCGATAATGTCTTCCTTTAAAATATAGCTCTTTTATACAATAAGCAAATTCAGAAAGTAATTAAAAACTTTTTTGGAATTCGCAGGTAGTTGTACTTACTAATTCTGTCATGTGCTACACTATTATGTACTACACCCCCTGTAATTAAATCCCTAACTTGTGTAAAAATCACGCCACAATAAAAGAAGTTTTTTACTCAATTAAAATCAACGGTTTTGCTTCGTAAAAAAACAAAAGAATTTCGTTAAATTGCAATTGTATTGCCTATAGTGGCCGGGCTGAGTGCCAGCAATTTATTTTAACACCATTTAACGTTTCTCTTACATTCTTGAGGCATTTTTGCCTTGTTTCTGTTGTTGAAATTTTCTCATCCTTCGTTTGTTTTCATTTGTAAATAATCACTGTAAATTACACAACAATTATCCGATGGTAGTGTGGTAACAATACAATGAAACATCAGCAAACAAATCAGCAACAATCAAAACCATCGTTTAACCAATGTTTTACAGGCTGTCTTATAGGCTGAGAGAGAGAGAGAAAACGATTCGTTAAACCCTTTTCACTCGGAGTAGCTGTAGCGATACTAACTGGTATTGTATTGTTTGTAAGAGCGCTACAGTTTGTAAAGAATTTCAATCTGAAATAAAATCTTAAATCCTACATAACGGTTAGCCTTAAAGCATATGCACTGATAATCATGCATTTAAGTAAACGTAGTATGAGTATTAGGATCCTTCTTGAGAATGGTGTGTATAAAAATTTGTACAGATTTCTAGACTCGAAACACTTGTTACTAGTCGCTGGCAAAATGCTTAGAGTGCTTATGCAGTTGCTATTACTATCCAGTAACTCTATTAAAAATTTATTTTTATTTTTAATCTGATGCTGTTGTTTTTGTTGTTCCTGCCACAGCGCGTAAGAATCAATAATTTATTAAAAACGATTATTAACGCTCTTGTTTGCGTGTTGGAGGCAATTTGCTGCCCAGCCTGTTTGACTGCCGTACATCCACCCCAATTGTGGTGGTGGTTGTTTCTTTATTACTGTTGGTTACTGCCTACATTGCAGCATAATAAGGCTGTTTTTGTGTTGAGTTGTTTAAAGTAATAATACGATGCTATTGCTTGGGTGCTAGTATTTGCATAAAAGTTTTAATATTGTAGAGTAGAAGAGACGGATTTAACTTAAGTTTTTAGATGATAATTCTTGACCATACATAGGCTTGTTATAATTTTAATTTTTTTTCAATTAAGGCCTTTAGGATATTTAAGCTGTTAAATTTTATATTTAAAAAAGGGGTTCAAAATGCTTGGTTAAGAGTGCTGTAGTTACGCAAATAGTATGAAGCAAAATATTGCGTACAGTGAGCAGACAAAAGTTAGGTGAGACTATGCACATTTAATGGTGAACTAGTTATGTATGCAAGTTTCGCTAGTGTAAGCAGATAAACCGCAAACCACAGTGATTCTCAAAGCCAACATTATACGGTGTTCAGATATGCACCTTTATTGCGTAAATCGCAATAAACGCCATTATTGAGCTCAAAATTTCATATAAAGTTTCAATTAAATACGAAAATTGTTATAATATTGAGTAAAAAATAATATGCGGCACTTTCATAAGTACGTTCAGAGCGGATATTACAATTATCCGAACAATTTCTGTTGATATTTGACAATTCAAATGTTGTTCGAGTGTGGACTGGGTGATGATGTTGTGATGGAGGTTATGGCGACTCCTTGGAATCAAATGTTTGTTGTAATATCTGCTACTAATAAAAAAGGCGAAAGAAGAAAATTCTTTCGAAGAGTATATAAAAACCAACACTTCCCTGTTTCTGTTAGTTAGACACACAATCCAATTCTTTTTTTTATTTTCAATAGTTGATAAGCACAAAA
The DNA here is from genome assembly GCA_932273835.1 of Sarcophaga variegata. NCBI lineage: Eukaryota > Metazoa > Arthropoda > Insecta > Diptera > Sarcophagidae > Sarcophaga > Sarcophaga variegata. Next base: position 85,774,077 of record OW026360.1, on the reverse strand, counting down.
ACACCAGTTCTATATATTTTGTTTATTCTGTCTTTTATTTTAATTGCAAATATATTTTCTTTTTTTTTTAATTTCACCTTTTTTTTTGTTTTTATATACAATATGTAGAATTAATATCAAATTTAACAAATTTAAGAATGTTCTTTTATATTACAATTGATCACTACTAACTAATTAACAAACGAATGAAAAAAATAGAAAAAATTATATAGACTAAAGACCTAATATTACATTAAATTACATTTCATGTTATTTACAGAAAGCTTAAATGTAATATATAGCGCCCTCTGTTGGTGACTTTCGTTCAAACAATCCCGTTTATGTCACCATTAATCGGAAGTGTGGATTGTCAGACATAAACAAACGTCAAAAACGCCAAAAAAAAAAAAACAAAAAAAAAACAATGTTGTTAAAACAACCTGCTGTTTTGTTTATGTTTGTCAAATGAATATTGAATAAGCAGCTGAACTGCGTATATTATTATGTCTAAACACCTAAAATATTGTACTCCATAAACCGAATATTGACTCAATAAAAATGCATATCTGAACATATTATAAGCCATGCCAACGCTCAAATTCTACCTTATTTATGTGCCAAAGTCATAGAAACTTGAATATTTCGGAAGAGCACATTTGAACGAGGATATATTCGACACAAAAGGGCATCATTAGTTTTTTTATACGAATAAAAAATTTCGATAAAAGGAAGCGCTTAAAACTGGACCCATACATACATACATACATACGTAATTGGTCATTACAACCCTTGAGCCAGGTTTACGACCTAGTTCCTTACACCACTTATGTTGTGTGCGTTAATTTTTATACATGAGTGGTGGGAACTACAGTTCAAAGTGGACTCAGAATAACAGATTTTTTGGGAAACGTTTTAATGGCAATTTTTATTTACTCTCCGAGTTTTTGTCAGAAATCTGCTTAGAGGAAGTCGCCGAAGAAATACATACATATATAATTGGTCATTACAACCCTTCACTCAGGATTACGACCTAGTTTCTCACACCACTTATGTTGTGTGTGTTAAATTTTGTACATGAGTGGTGGGACCTACAGTTTAAAGTCGACTACGAACGACATATTTATGAGAAACTTTTCGTGCCAATTTTATTTTACTCTCAGAGTGTTTGCCAGAAATCTGCTGAGAGGAAGACGCCGAAGAAATACTTTTCGTATTTTGTTTGATGTCTGGCCTGGGACTCGAACCCTGGCTTTACGTCTAATAAGCCAACACACAACCTACTAGACCACGGCGATACATAAAGACACACGTGATTTGTCATTACAACCTTCAGCCAAGATTACAACCCGGTTTCTCATACTACTTATGTGGTGTGTGTTAATTTTATACATGAGTGGGCGGGTCCAAATGTTTAAAATTGACTCAAAACAACAGATTTTTTGGGAAACTTGTTAATGGCAATTTTATTTCACTAACAGAGTTTTTACTAGAAATCTGCTGAAAGGAAATCGCCGAAGAAATATTTTTGGGGAATCAGACTTCCCCCTGTCTGTGATTTATCAGTCTGCGGATGTACACAAAAAACAATTATTTAAACCCGAAATTTTAGTTGCGCTAGTCAACAGCGAATCAAATTTTATTATTTTCTGTAAGAGTAACATTTCTGAATAGGCAGGTAGTTAGTTTAGCTGGTAGCTTCCGTTTACAGGCAAGTTCAATCGGTGGCCCATATAACCCATTTTGTTACAGATAAGCCCCCTTGTCATGATCCGTTAGTGGTGGCCATTTCGAGCTCCGGAATAAACCGGCCAGTTCCCTTGGTGGCATATTGCCACTATGTTAAGATCTTTAAACGTTCTGTCACATAAAAACCGATGACGTCTTTTCTGGTGCGATTACGTCTGTTAAATAGCGCAGTGTCCTGTTAGAATTCATACTAAAATGCGAACCGTTCCCTTGTTGAACTCAAGCAGTTCCCTGGTTCTCCCGCAGAAGGTATGTTGGACCACCCATGGTTTGTTGAATTTCATGCTGCTGTAGTCTAGTAGGTAGTGTGTTGTAGGGCCACGGTTTAACCCCAGGCCAGACATCAAAACGAAAATATGAAAATATTTCTTCGGCGACTTCCTCTCAGCAGATTTCTGGCAAAAACTCTGAAGCAAATAAAATTGCCATGAAAAGTTTCTCAAAAATTTGTCATTCTTAGTCGATTTTAAACTGTAGCTCCCGCCACTCATGTATAAAATTAAGGCGCACAACATAAGTGGTGTGAGAAGCTACGTCGTAATTCTGACTGAAGGGTTGTAATGACCAATTATGTATGTATGTTATGTATTCTTGTAGAGACTCATATATCCCCTCCATAGCCTACTGCTTGGACATATCCGATCCCTTTTAGTAGTAGTAGTAGAGTATCAAATAATAAATATTCTCACAGTTATGCTTCCCCTTTTATAGATATTTTCACCTTCTACTACACTTTTATAACTGAATGAATGTATGTATATGTTTCAATACTTAGCTTCTCGTTTGTTTCAACTTTTATCGTTTTTTGCTTTATTCTTTTTTGTTTAACTCGTATCTTGTCCTTTATCTCAAGTCATTTATTTTATTTGTCTTTACTTTAGCGGGGCCAAGCTGCTGCATTCACTGACAGTGTAAAAGGGAATGTGAATGAATGAAAGAAAGAAAAGTCATTGATGGACTTGGTTTTAAAAGCGTATTTAACCTTCCTGCGTTGTAAAGTAATTCATCATTTATATTTAAATGTAAATAAATTGCATATTTATGTACTTAAATTATTAATTTAAATATGACGTCCATTGATTACACATACAAATTGAAAAAGAAAACAAGACATTCGCAGAGAAGAAAGTAAAATGATTGAAGGAAAAACAAAAAATTTACTTTTTTCTTTTTGAATTCAATTGTAAATTAAAATAAAAATTATTGCCTGACTGACCAACAAGCAGAGTAAGAAAAAGTGTAGAATAATTACAGATGAGCATCAGCAAAGATCAATAATATGAATGAATATTAAACAATGAACGTTTATTGTCACCTGCTTTTGCAAATACCCAGCGGCTGCGCTGGCTCGTCCATGTCGTTCGAATGGAGGAGGATGCTCCAGCGAGACGGGTATTTTATGCGGGGATCTGCGGAAGTCGGCGAAGAGGACGACCTTGAATCCGTTGGAAGGACCAAATCGAGGAAGCCCTGTCATCGATTGGTGTGACCAACTGGCGTAGGCGCGCAAAAAGCAGAGGCGCCTGGAAGGATGTGTCGCGGCAGGCCGAAATCCGTTAATCGGGTTGGTATGGCCAAATTGCTTGCAAGCAAGCTTTTGCAAATACTAACAGACAGTGTAGGCCAAAGAGCAAACCACACTTTAAACCTTCAGAAAACTGAATGGCTTCACTGTAGTAATTATACTATGCAACAAAATAAAAAGAATTAAATACACCCAGCTAATGACATAGTGTAGATTGTGAGTTCTGTTGAGTAGAACTCAAAAATATTTTTTTTGTATTTCTTCAACAATCCAAACTTGTTTTATTTCACAAAAACTGTTTTTTTTTTTTTTTACTTTACGCACAAATTTATTGATTACACAAACATTTCTGAACCCATCTCACAAATTTAAAGTTAGAAAGGGATGGTGTGGGCCTTTAAAACGGTATACATATGTTTATATATTATTCGACTTAATATTTTATGAGGCTTGATGAGGCAAACTTGACAAGTGCGAATTTTGTTCTAATTTTTTTAAGATTGTCCGTTCATAGTAGCAAACTTTAATTAAAAAAAAAAGTTTTGATTGATCTTGATTGTTTATCACAAAATGTGTCAATTTCACGTTTGCACGACTACCGGAAGTCCGCTAATGTTTGTGTTTTTTGAAAGCATTATTAAAAGTTCATTTGAAAAAATATATATATGAAAAATATAACTCGACTGTTAGCCTCTTTATATAATAACTACGGTAATTTTTGTCCGATTTGATCAAACGAAGTGTCAAGCTCTTCACAAGATAATGAACTTTCAGAATGTCATCACTTGTTTTATATTTTTTAATTAAAGTTTGCTACTATGAGCGGACAAACTTAAAAAAAAATATGAGAAAAATTCGCATTTGTCAAGTTTATCTCATCAAACCTCATAGCATATTAAGTCAAATAATATAACGGGTGATTTGTTAACTATTATCTTTTTGGCAACACTGGTTTAAGCAGCTCACACACGTTTCGTGTTTTGTTTCACTGTCACACATCTTCAGTTTTGTCTATAATTTAACCATGAATCGTCTTACAAACGAACAACGCTTGCAAATCATTGAATTTTATTATCAAAATGCGTGCTCTGTTAAGAAAGATCATCGTGCGCTTCTTCCATTTTATGGTCAGTTTAATCGACCCACTGAAGCGGCAATTCGGGCTATTGTGACTGTGATTTTTTTGCCAAAAATGCAAGAGATTGACTTGCATGACATGTGGTTTCAACAAGACGGTGCCACATGCCACACATCACGCGTAACAATGGACTTATTGAGAGGCGAGTTCGGTGAACATTTTATTTCACGTTCGGGACCGCTCAATTGGCCACCTAGATCGTGCGATTTAACACCTTTAGACTATTTTTTGTGGGGCTATGTTAAAGCTCATGTCTATACGGACAAGCCCGCTTCAATTCACGCATTGGAAGACAACATTGAAGCATTTATTCGTGAGATACCGGCCGAAATGTTGGAAAGAGTATGCCAAAATTGGACTAAGCGGATGGACCATTTGAGGCGCAGTCGCGGTCAACATTTGCATGAAATAATCTTCAAACATTAAATTATACGGACCGTACTATCGATTCAAATAAAGATTTCATGCATTTTTCTGAATTTTATGTGTTTTTTTTTTAATTTTTTTATAGCTCTTAAAAAATCACCCATTACATATGTATATCATTTTAAAGGCCCATCCCTCTCTTTTCGAATAAGGTTCAAATTTTCGCTTCAGAAATATTTTTGTAATCAATAATTTTCTGCGTAAAGTCAAAAAAAAAACAGTTTATGTCAACAAAACTCACAACCTACATTGTGTCATTAGTATTTTGACTGTCACACCGTGTTATCAGAGTTAAATTTTAAATGAAAAATTGAAAAGAAAAATTATTTCCTACTTCTTTTAGTGCTTATATAGATAGGGTGGGTGATTTAAAAATTTAAATGTGAAAATACAATGAAACAAACACGGTTTGAAACTTTGCTAAATTTGTTTTTATTTTTTTGTTGTGAAGTACAAATGTTCCGGTTAGAAAAGGAATATTATTTCACACAAACAGCTGCCGCGACTGGCCTTACAGTGTCTCATTCGTTCGAACCAATCTTTGTCTACTTTTTTGAGTGTATGCTTAGCAATATCATAACTAATGTTGGCGTCAAATGCTCAATTGTCTCCGGTTTGTCGGCATAACAATTTTCTTTAACAGCGCGCAACAGAAAACAGTCCAATGGTATCAAATCGTAGCGTCTGAGTGGCGAATTAACATCAACATTTCGGTTAATAAACGGCCATCAAACGTTTGACCAAATAAATCGATTGTGGCATGAGATGTGTAGTAAGTTGCATCATCTTGTTGCAATCAAACATCGTTCTCATCAATACCATGAAGAGCGAGTATTAAAAACTCGGTTATCATGTGCGATAGGTATCTCTATTGACAGTTATGGTTGCGCCGTCCTCATTTTCAAAGAAATATAGGCCAATTATGCCTATGTTCCACAGGCCACAATGGGTGCATTGGCTTCTGTAAGACCACGTGTGGACTTTTTGAGCCCCAAATACGGCAATTTTGTTTATTATCGTACCCACCAAGATGGAAATGAGCTTCATCCGAAAAAATTATTTTTTTTTTGGCAAAATCGACATCATCGTGCAGTTTCTCGTTGGCCCATCTAGCGAAGTGAAAACGGATGGTCATAGGGCTTAATCTCTTGAAGAAATTGAACTTTGTAAATCGCCATACCGAGATCTTTTCGCAAAATTATTTTGATGTATACTCAGCCACAAACTGAGCCACAGCTTCGATATTTCCAACAATGAAACCAGTTTTACGAACTTTAGCAATAAACTTGCGTACACCGGGCATTGTTGGTCCTTCTTTGCGACCAGATATTGTACGACATTTTCAAGCAATTTTCCGATCAATTGTCATTGTTTTGGAAATATATTTCCAATAACGTTCCCAACGTTGCTCAAGCCTAAATCGATTCATTACGTTAGAGATAATATATTGAATTTTGTGACAGAATAGAATGATACAAGATTCGAAATAATTGATGGTTCAAATTTAAACCGATAGATGGCACACCTGATATATCAAACATAGAATTTCAGAACTTTATTTAAGAGAGTTTAGGTGTACTTTGTAGTAATCCAAAAGAAGTCTCGAAATACTCATCGTTGCCAATATAATATTGGTTCTATAGGTTTATATGCTACCTGCGCAATTCAATCTGAAGAAGAAAAACAAAAAATGTTTCCTTTTTATATGCCTTTTCGTCTTTAATTTACTGCCGTTTTAAGTGTTGAAAAATTTGCTTCATAATCATTTTGTATTTTACTAATGATCTCAAAGCCAAGATAATTCCAGCACTTCCTGTCACTCCCAACTGCAGGTTTTTTTTTGAACTTTACTCTCCTCTTACATATACTCTTGCTATTGTGATATTATTCGCAAGCAAATATTATTACAATTGTAATGCTAAGCATGATAAATGAATTTTTATTGTAATTGCAACTATAATTTGAACAAAACAAATATTGTTTCAACTTCTTACACAAGGAAAGAGAAATGCAATAAGGAATGGAAAAATAAAAATGCTGAATAATGTAAGTCTTCAGAAAAATGTAGACATTCATTTGACTTCCTTCCTGAGCATAAACAAGAAAGTTTATTTATTCGTTTATTTGAAAGCAAATTTTTATCTCAACTCTCTCTCTCTCTATATGCACTCGTATATCGGTATACGCATTATTGTTGTGGCACTTTGAAAGCAGTTTAACGAAAAATAATTTCTTATTTTTTATAAAAGAAAAATATGAATGAATATGGCAATAAGAAATTTTTTTAAGAAATTATTGCCTTTAAACTTTTCAGAACTTTCTTTTCTTTCTTTCTTTGTGAGTCAATAATATTGCATATTTACTACTCTGATTCATTCGTACTCACTACATCGTTAATTTATAAGTAGAGTTTGCAATGAGTATGAGTACAACGTTGACATCAAACTCATACCATTCGAAATGTATTTGATCCATAAGCCTACTCATTTACAATCAGCCACAAAAGTATACATAGGGATAACAAATTTCAGAAATTTTTTCACTAATCCGTTTTCGTTGAAAATCTTTGTAAGTGTCTGAGAACTTTCCTCGATTTTAAGACGGTTTTGGTTAAAAAATTTCTGAAATTGGTTTACTTTTGCGGGCCTGATGTTCACTTTTGTGGGCCTGTGCAGGTCCACAAAAGTTAACATATTTTAGAAATTTTTTAACCAATCCGTTTTCGTTGAAAATATTTATAATTGTCTGACATCTTTCTTCGATTTTAAGACGGTCTTTTGCATTGGTTCAGAAATTTGTGAAATTTGTAAATCGGATGGATACTTTTGTGGGCCTGTGCAGGGCCACAATTCAGTTCAATTTCGGAAATTTTTTAAACAATTCAAATGACCGTCTTAACATCAAGGAAACTATAAAGATTTTCAACGAAAACGGATTAGTTAAAAAATTGCAGAATGTATAATTTAGTAACTGTGTGTAGATTCATAACTTTAGAAAAATACTTATAATACTTATAAAATATTCGAGTGACTCGAATCATTCATCAATATTTTCAGTCTTAGCTGCTGTTGCATTTACAAAAAAGAAAAAGACTAAGGCAGCAAGCGGAGTCATCAAGAGTCGAAATCAACAACATAATACGTATTGTTAAGTATTAATGAGTACTTCAAACTTTGAATATGAGTAGTATGAGTATGATATTAAAATAAGTATGAAATTATGAGTATGATCCGATTTTACTCATATTTTCGAACACTCATTGCTGATCTCTCAAGAGAGTATTCAGGTACAAGTGTTGCATTTATAGATGACGTTTATAGATTTTCTTTTCAACAGACATAATATATTTTATACGGTTTAGCCTTTTTCAGTTGCATTACAATTGAATTACTGCTTCCCATCAAATACAGTCAAAAATCAACGAGTTAGAAACATGGTCACAAAGATGAAAGATTGCAGTCAAAGCGAGCAAATCTACTCATCTTCTTTTCACACTCCATAGAAACACATCCACCTAAATAGATACGTATATAACACACATATTTGATCACAACAACCCTTCAATCAGGATTACGACCGAGCTTATCACACCACTCACGTTGTTTGTGTTAATGTTATACATGAGTGGCGAGATCTGCAGTTTAAAGTCGACTCAGAATGACAGATTTTTCGAGAAACCTTTCATGGCAATTTTTTTTACACTCAGGGTTTCTGCTAGAAGACTGCTGAGAAAAAAGTCGACAAGAAATATTTGTCTTACTTCGTTTAGTTCGTGATGTCTGGTTTCGGGTTTGAACCACGGTCTCACGTCTAATGAGCTAAAGCAAAGTCGTATTTCCAAGCTTAAGAACACTATTGAAACTATTGGACATACAGCATCCAGCTTTGGGAAAACTATATGTGGAATCGGAATAAATAAGATACAGAGGAGACCATTAAATATAATACGAACTATTGTTTTATACGAAATGAAAAGATTGGCAAGAAATTCAAAAGGGTGTACTGTCTTGCAGAGAATTCAAATAAATTTTAGAGACTACAAGCTCCACATATCAGTTCATATAGAACGGATGTTTTATTAAATGTATTGTGAGACAGTCGAAATTTTTTATTCATTTTAAAGACCTATTGTTGCTATTATGTGTCGTATATAGCATCGTTTAAATGTCCGCCAAGGCTTCTATACTCTAAATTTGACTGATAGGTTATGTTAGCTTTAGGGACCTCTGTAGTTAATGGCTTATTAGCATGACTATGAATTCTAGCGGCCTCAGAAAACCGCCACAAAAGTCTTACGTAATCAAATCGCAGGATTTCGATTGCCAATCTAAATTTTCTTCACGTGAGATGAGCATGCCCTAAAATAGCTCGTGTAGAATATTCAATGTGGCATGAGCTGTGTGGCACAAAACGGCGTCCTGTTCAAATCACTTGTCGTTAGTGAACAGATTATCCAATTCACGCTTGTCATATACTGTAATGATATAAAAGATGTCCGCACCACAGGCTTTTCATAAGCACTCATGAAATTTTGAATTTAAGTGAGTCAAGAATATTGAAATTTAACTGCTCTGATTCATTCGCCTCACTACAACGTTGATTTATAAGTATAAGTACAATAAGTGTGAGTACAATATTGACATCAAATCGGAAATCGGAAATATGTTTGATTCATAAGCCCACTCATTCAGATTCCTAACTTTAGAAAAATACTTATAATACTTATAAATGATTCGAGTGACTCGTATCATTCGTCAAAATTTACAGTCTTAGTTGTTAGGCATTTACATAAAAAGGAAAAAGACAAATCAAGCCGAACAAAAACACAACCTTCTAATGAGAATTTGAGTGTTCATACCCGAATCATACTTATTCTATGATTATTATAACTGTTGAGTCATGAAGTGTCGAAATCAACAGCATAATACGTATTGTTAAGTATGAATATTATGAGTACTTCAAACATTGTATATGAGTAAAGGTTCCATGATATTAAAATACGTTTGAATGTGTATAAGTATCAGAAATTGTGAGTATGATTCATTCTACTCATTTTTTTAATACTCATTGGCTGATCTCTGGTCCACATCAAACAGTGAATTTTTTCGGATCTCTTGGATCTCATAAGGATTTTCTAATTTTATTTGTTCACGTACACTTTCCTCCAGAAATAAGCCTCGTTATTTGTTAACAACTTCAGACCTTATTCAGAAAAAAGTTGGCTTCAGTTGGCCTTCAGTTGGCCTTCAGTTTCTGGGTCATTGAAATTTTTTACTGGTGTAGGAACAAATCACTAAGCAGAATTCGTAAAATTGTGGTTTACCGACCTACATATATTGATCGATAGACCACATTCTGAGAATGGCCAAAACTCATAGTATGTTGCCCGAACAGAATATCCATTGTGTAGGTGTTGTTGAATGCCATATTCGTTCACAATGCTTTGGCAAAACTGACCGAATAAATGACAACTAATTTTATAGATACGTAACTTAATTGGTCATTACAACCTTTCAGTCAGGATTACGACCTAGTTTCTCACACCACTTATATTGTGTGTGTTAATTTTATACATGAGTGGCGGGACCTACAGTTTAAAGTCGACTCCGAACGACAGATTTTTGAGAAACTTTTCATGGCAATTTTATTTACTCTCAGAGTTTTTGATAGATTGCCATTATAATTAATAGGCCTCAGTTTAAAAAACCTACAAAAACGCCAAAAAACGAAATTTAAATTTTGTTTTTTTAATTTTAAAATTATTTTAATTATAAGAATACTTTACCATTCCTCTTTGGCCTCAAGCCATTTCTGTGGAAGTGTTGAATATTTTCCAACACAAAATCACCCACAAAATGTATTTCATTTGCTATTAAAAATTCCGAGTAAACTGAAACACTGGAAATCAATAAAAAACAAAATTATAGGAAGAAAGCACATAAAAAAATATAAAACCATCAACAACAAATAATAAAAAGAACTTTTACAAGAATAAGAAAGAAAATAAAAAAGGAAAATAATAATAATATCATGGAATGCGTGCAACATCATTCATTATTATGATTTTTCATTATAAAACATTGCATTATAAATCCATCCATTTTTTGCATTGACTTATGGCTTGTTAAATACATAAAAAAGGAAATGAGGGATAAAGGATGAAAATTAATAATGGCATGAAAAACAAACACTGACATCATCAATACCAACTCTGAAATTCAAGGATAATGATGTTTAAGTAAATATGCATGCAATGTGGGTACATATGTTACAATTCTTATCAGTAATAATAATAACAAACGCCAGCATAAAAATTGGTAAACAAGTAAACAAAAATACAACAACAAGCATTAGAAGAATAAATGTAAACAAAATACACAAACAACAATAATGAAACAACGATGTTTACATATATAGAGATCTCGAGAAGGCTAAGCCACGAATATTCGCTTTCAGGAACATTCATCAGACTGTTTACGTTGTCATATAAAAGGCAAGGCAAAGCAGTCAACTGAGTTAGTAAAAGTTCAGTCAGTCTTGTGTGAAGACGCAAGCGTTTGAAGAGAGTAATCAAGGTTTGAAGATCTCGATTACAAAGATCTGCAGAACAATTGTCTAGTAATTGTTATTGTTTATGCAAAGGGTGTAAACAGAGGAATAACATACAAGCAATTGTTGTTGTTACAGCCAGTTGTGAACAGTGGTACACAGAATAGTACGAAATAAAGTTTTTTTTAAAGAATTTTAATTAAAACTAAACATTTAAAAAACTAAAATTTATTTCTATTTTATTTGCAATCTACAAGCTCATATTTTTAATATTTTTAAAAGGTAAAAACGTAACAATATTTTAACATGAAATTTAATGTGAATTTTCAAACCCATACTTCGCGGATTTCTGCCATTTTAAAACTGTGTAGATATAACCTTCATGGGGATCATACATTCCAGTCGTGAGTCAGGATTACGATCTCACACTGCTTATGGTGTGTGTGTTTATACATGAAAGTCGGATTTTTGGTAGGTATCAGCAACATGGCTTCAGCAACATGGCCGCTAGCTACATACATGGCCAATAGCAACATAGCCGCTAGCACCATGGCCACTAGCGATATGGCCGCTAGCAAAATGGCCAATAGCAACATAGCCGCCAGCAACATGGCCACTAGCGATATGGTCGTTACCAATATGGCCGCTAGCAATATGGCCTCTAGCAATTTGGGTATAGCAATATAATCTATAGAAAGTCAGATATCTCCAACGAAAGGAAATATGAAAAAATTATTCTTCGTCGATTTCCTCTCAGCAGATTTCTGGCAAGAACTCTGTGAAAAAATAAAATTGCCATGAAAAGTTTCTCAAAAGTCTGTCGTTCTGAGCCGTCTTTAAACTGTAGGTCGCGCCACTCGTGTATAAAAATAAGTCACACAACATAAATGAGAAACTAGATCGTAATTCTGACTAAAGGGTTGTGTAATGATCAATTATATAGTATGTATATATGTATTTCAAGTTAAAATTACAAGTTTTTAAATTATACTACCATTAATAGTACACCATATAATATATTAAAGGTTAGGTTAGATTAGGTTAGAGGACGTGTACTTGTCAATTAAGACAAGTACAGTACCCGGAGGTTAAATTGACCCATTGTACAACGTCCTAGTTTCTCACACCACTTATGTTTTGTGTGTTAATTTTATAAATGAGTGGTGGGACCTACAGTTTAAAGTCGACTCCGAACGACAGATTTTTGAGAAACTTTTTCATGGCAATTTTATTTTACTTTCAGAGTTTTTGCCAGAAATCTGCTGAGAGGTAGTCGCCGAAGAAATACTTTTTTGTATTTTGTCTTGATGTCTGGCCTGGGGCTCGACCCTGGCTTTACGTCTAATAAGCCAACACGCTATCTACTAGACTACGGCGACTTCATTTATTATAACCCATAATGAATTTTATTGTATTCACGTGAAATACACTTTGATTCACTGCTAAACTATTTATGGCCAAAACTATTATGCGAGGTAATAAAAAGCAAAAAATTATTTTGACAAATATTTTCCATTTGAACAACAGCGTCATCATTATAAACATAAGCAAAACAAAAAAGCGAGATGCGTTTATTGACAATAAATAATTAATTTTTATTAAATTTTAGAAATTATTTGACATGCAAATTGTAAAAACACAATAAAAAATATATAATGATAGACAATTTGAACAATCGCGCACCGTCAATGCAGTCAACACAGAATCAGTTCTTCTGCTAATAAAATTTTTTTAAATTTAAATCGCAAGTACTCCAAAAGATACATGGCCAAATATTTATTGGGTTTACTTTAGTAGTTTATGGAATATTTGAAAGGAAATGAATTAAAATTGAATTTTTTCACATTAAAATTATTGGAAAATTGTTGCAAATTGCTACTAAAGAGCTGGGAAAAATTGGGGAAAAACTTTAAATTTATTGCACATGAATTTCATGTAAAAATCATCACCATATTCACGATGCGCAATCATTAAATAAATTTGTTTACATTGACTAGAAAAGAAAAACACCGATAAAGCACAAGTGAACAAACCATTGTTCTCCTTGTAGAACTGCAAGTATAATGATTACAACAACGTATACAATGGAAATTTTTTATTCCCTGTATTCCCTGTATTTCCAATTTTTTTTAAAGTCAAGATCGAGACAAATTTTAATTCAGTTACGTACCGTTAAGGTTTTTTAGAATTTTTAAAGATTTGACAGGTTAAAGTCTCCATAAAAAATTCTCACAAAAAAGTCTAGCAAGGAATAACACGAGTTAGAACATCCAAAGGACAATATAGTTTCCAGTACCTCCCCCTGGAAACCCCAGAGGATTATTTCCCTGCATATTAGACGGCACAGATGGCTACCATCATCATCGAAACAAATCTTAAATTTTAAGAGTCCAAAGAGCTGGTTGTCACAGTTATCAAGCAAATGTTTTCTCAATGTGCGTTGGCTGTCGTAATTCTACTCGCTTCATGAATCAGCCCTTGTAAACATAATTGTATTTTGCTGTGACCCCACTTTGTGATTGATTTTCAACCAATTTCCTTCAGTGATAAAAGAATAATACCATGGAGTTGGTTGAAAAGGTCAGAATCCAATACTCTTATAGCAAATCGACTATCTTGGTCAAATAGATCCATGGAGATATGACAGGACTGGATGTCCATAAAGAAGTGGAGTGGACCATGGATAATATGATCTGTAACCATTTGTTAAACTTGACATATAGGGACTTTAATATCTCTACAGATAGTCAAATGACAATTCGAGCAATAAAATCTAGAAATACGGGATCAAAGATCGACTTATAAATAAATAATAAATTTGTGTTTAAATTTATTTAAAATTCTTTATTATTCCCACAATTCTGCGTGCCACTGTTCACAACTTTATGTAAACAACAACAATTGCTTTTCTTTGTTACTCCTTAGTTTATCCCTTTGCATAAACAAGAACAATTACTAGGCAATTATTCGACAGATCTTTGTAACAGAGATCTTCAAACCACGATTACTCTCTTCAAACATACCGTATCATCACTCACTTGCCTGATTTGCCTTGCCTTTTATATGGCAAAGTAAATAGTCTGATGAATGTTCTTGAAGGCGAATGTTCATAACTTCGCCGTCTCGAAATCTCTATAAATGTAAAGATCGTTGTTTACATTTATTCTTGTAGTGTTGTTTGCGTATTTTTGATTACTTTTTTACCATTTTTTTTGTTGGTGTTTGTTGATATATTAAGCAGTACGATAATTTGTAAACAAGCTTGTTTACTGCATTGTTTTGTTTTTGTAGCTTTTGTTTATAGTAGGACGAATTACAGAAATACTTTGGAGTGATCCTAATGAAGTGGTTGGATTTTAATGTAAAACAAGGACATTCTGAATATGCTAATGAGCGTATTCACTGGGCATTCCTCCTTACACATACACTTTAATCGTACTGTAGTGGTGGAAAATTATGAATGCAAGGCATGGGCTGAAGAAAATGACGAAATATTACTTTTGTTTTATTGACAAGCTTTCGGAAGTTTAAATTCCCAGCATTTTAGTGGCGACACTATATTGGATATAACTTGTCCCAAAGGAGTGGACTAATAATAATGATTGGTAAATACAACCCTTTATTCAGGATTACGACCTAGCTTCTCACACCACTAATATTGTGCATGTTAATTTTATATATGAGTGGCGAGACTTACAGTTTAAAATCCACTTCGAACGATAGGTTTTGTTTAAGAAACTTTTCATGGCAATTTTTTATTTACTTCAGGGTTTTATTCCAGAAATCTGATGAGAGGAAGTCGCCGAATAAATATTTTTTCATATTTGATTTTGATCGAGATGTCTGACCTGCGGGTTGAAACATGGCCTCACGTCTAATAAGACAACACACTAACTACTAGACTACGGCAACTTCAAGAGCACTGGCTTTCAAGAAGTTAAGGAAGTTTGTAAAAGCTACAGGCTTCCTATAAAAAGTAAGGTGATGGCTGAGCTGTATGTCGATAAGTATGGAACCCTTTGTTGGTCTCCACTCCTTCAACTCACATTGTGGAAGAAAATTCTAAGTCTGCCTGTGATGGTTTAGTTAGTAAGGGGTCTAAAAAAGATGTGTAAAGTTCTTATAAGACATGTTTTGTAATAACCTGATAATCATTCCGCGTAATTTTAATGATATACACCAAAGTGTTGTCTACCTTATCTTCTACTACATCTGTAATCGTCCAGTATATATCAGAACACTAGCGACGGTTCATGTGTAGGCTTGAATGTGCAACATAATTGCACATCTTTGAATCACAAATAGAGTTTTTAACAGGGACTGTTATAACTTTTATCGTAAAAGTCAGAAAATAAAAGTTATTTTTTGACTTTAATTTTTTCGAGCACAAATAAAAGTTATATTTTGACTTTTATTTTTTCGAGCAGAAATAAAAGTTATTTTTGACTTTTATTTTTAAGAGCAGTAATAAAAGTTATTTTTTGACTTTTATTTTTAGGAGCAGAAATAAAAGTTATTTTTCAACTTTTATTTTTTCGAGCAAAAATAACAGTTATTTTTGACTATTATTTTTGGGAGCAGAAATAAAAGTTATTTTTTAACTTTTATTTTTTCCAGCAGAAATAAAAGTTATGTTTTGACTTTTATTTTTTCGAGCAGAAATAAAAGTTATTTTTGTTTTAATTCATGATGAATTCATAATATTTATTAAAAAATTCTTTCAAAGAATTAAAGTAATTTATGTTAGAAAATGATTAGAATTAAGTTTTGGGTATATTAAACACTAATCTTTGTGTAATAGGGTTTGAAAAAACCGAAATAACTTTTATTTCTGCTCGAAAAAATAAAAGTCAAAAAATAACTTTTATTTCTGCTCTTAAACATAAAAGTCAAAAAATAACTTTTAATTCTACTCGAACAAATAAAAGTCAAAAATAACTCATATTTTTGCTCGAAAAAATTAAAGTCAAAAAATAACTTTTATTTCTGCTCGAAAAAATAAAAGTCAAAAATAACTGTTATTTTTGCTAGAAAAAATAAAAATCAAAAAATAACTATTATTTTTTTTCTAAAAAATAAAAATCATGTTTTTAAAAAGCATCGCATTTTATAAAAATTTGTTCCAAGACAATCAAAATGGTATACTTGGTTTTGTTCTCCGACATTTCCTTGCGGTTGCTTTTTTTAATCAAAAATTCAAAAATAACAGTTATTTTCGGTCCCTGGTTTTTAAGCGTCTGATAAATTAGACTTCACTTACCACTAAGCCAACCAGACAAAAAAATAATATGGACAGCAAAACTACCAACCAACAAGCAGTCATACGGCCAACAGATCAAAACCAAAAATGGAACAGAGAGTTTCTTTAATAGATACGTGCATATTGTATTAACAATTTTACACATACTTATACGGACATAATTTATTAGTCCACCAAACCAAACGATAGGTTGTTAAAAAGTAATAACAACAGGAGGAAAAACATGAAAATCAAGTGGCAAAAATAATAATGCCTGCAATGATGATGTTATTGATGCCCAACACTGGTAAGCATGGAAACACAATACTTTAAAGGAAAAAAAATTTAAGATGTATGTATGTGTGTGTCTGCGTAGCAAATTATAGTTCTACCATGGTTTTCAATTTCATGGACTTACTTTTATTGGCAATATTTGCATGACATAAGCATGGATTTTATAACATAAGCAGACATATGTATGTAGAAGACAGAAATAGTTGCCATTATATGTGCAAGCATTTCCAATCTGTTTTTAATTTATATTACATACGTATGAGATTTTATTACATGAACGTAAAGTAAGAATTAAATTCACGTTGATGGGAAATAAATAGAAGCATAAATCGCCAGTAAATGTGTTACATTTTGTATCATTTCCAAGGAAAGGAGTAAAATATATGGGAATGAGAATATAATGTCTAGTTTAGTGGTGTACAAATGACACTTTATGATACTAATTATGCTTACATAAGACATAAAGCTGCTTAAAATATGATGCCGGCATATAAATTAGTAGAGAACAGGGAGAATTTGACTTCATAACATAATATTTTAAATATTTTTGTAGGATCTTTTCTTTAGCGTTTTCTAGTTTTAAATTGAAATAAAACAATTAAACAAAGTGTGTTTGAGATAGCATGGAGGAGTTTTTATTCGTTGGAAGTCCTATTGATACCACTTTGTGTGAGATAAAACACATACGGCTTCTCTGGGTAGAACTTAATCGAAATGAAAAATTTTCCAAAACTCTGGCACATAAATCGGACTAAATTTGATCGATGAGAACATGTGTTGTGTTGACTATGAGCACCGCTATGGCTGATGGCTTATCTCACACACTTACGACTTCAGTTATCCCACAAGAAAACAATCTGTCGGGGTTAAATGGCATAATCTTGATGGCCAAAATCAACTACACGTGGTATAACCAAGATATTTGCTCGTGCAGAAAATAAAAAGTTTTGTTGGGCCAAATCTCATAATCTCGGTAGCAGATTCACATCATCCCCATGTGAAATGACCATACATTTAACTGCCTCTTATACATACATAATTGGCCATTACAACTCTTCATTCAGGATTACGGCCTGGCTTCTCACACACTTATGTTGTATGTGTTAATTTTATCATGAGTGGTAGGACCTACAGTTTAAAGCCGACTCTGAACGACAGATTTTTTTTGAGAAACTTTTCAAGACAATTTCTTTTTACTCTCAGAGTTTTTGCCAGAAATCTGCTGAGGGGAAGTCGCCGAAAGAAATATTTTGTAATACTTGGTTTTGTTGGAGATGTCTGGGATGGGGTTTGAACCACGACCTCACTAATACACTAGACTACGGTGATTACAATAACCCTTTATTCATATTGTTATGAAAATGGTGATACATCGTTTAACATTAAAATGATAAACAAAAGTTACAAAAACAATGAACTTGTTCACATGATAAAAAAGTAAACAAAATATACCAACAACATCATTTATACTGATGAGGTTTACTGAACAAGTAAACAAAAAAAACAATGTAAGCAAATGCACAAACAACAATGAAACAACGATGTTTACTTTTATGGAGATCTCGAGAAGGCGAAGCCACGAACATTCGACTTTAAGATCATTCATTAGACTGTTTACGTTGGCATATAAAAGGCAAGACAAAGTAGGCAACGGGTTTAGTAAAAATTTAGTCAGTCTTGTGTGAAGACACGTTGCGTGTGGAGAGATAATCGTGGTTTGAAGATCTGCGTTACAAAGATCTGCCGAACAATTGTTAGAGTTTACGCAAAAGAGTGTAAAGAAGAATAACAAACAAAGTAAATTGTTGTTGTTTACATCAAGTTGTGAGCAGCGGCACACAGAATTGTGCAAACAATAAAGAATTTATTTAAAGCTACACACAAATTCATTTTTATTTTATTTGCAATCTACAAACTCATATTCTAAACGTTTTTAAAAGGGTAATAACGTTAGCAATACTTAATTGGTCATTACAACCCATTAGTAACTTCTCACACCACTTATGTTGTGTACGTTACTTTTTATGCATGCGTGGCGGGATCTACAGTATAAAGTCGACTCTGAACCAGATTGTTTTTGAGAAATTTTTCATGACAATTTGTATTTACTCTCAGAGTTTTTGCCAGAATACTTTGCCATACTTGGTTTTGTTGGAGATGTCTGGAATGGGGTTCGAACCATGGCCTCACAGTTAATAAGCCAATACTATACTATACTACCTACTATACCGCGGCGACTTAATAACACTTTATTCATATGTAATTTCTATCGGCATTGATTTTTAACGAGCATTTATGAATGTGTTCCATAGCACATAAATATCAGGAGCACATAGGCAACATCTTTCCATTTCCATTTCTATTTTTTAAAATCATTTAAGCAACTTCTTCAGCTTCAGTCGATTGCAAATCTTAAATTATGGCTTTTACTGTATTATACTTGAGCTACACCTCTAACTAGGTAAGCTATATTGGCAAATGTATTGCAATTAACATCGCGTGGAATGTATAGTGTGCTCTGTTTAATGTAACAATACGTCAACAACTTTTCAGAATTCATTGTAACATAAGAAGAAATACAAAATAATTACAGGCGCTTTAGGTAGACTCTCTCTTTTCTATTCGATTCTATTGAAATAAAAAGTTCGATTACTGAAATGGCATCATCTGTTTCATCCATAGCTACAAAAGTTAGCGATCTTTATGAAAAGGAAGCTCAACAGGAGTTAAAAATATCCAAAATAGATACTAAACTCAACCAACTGGAGCAATCCATGCTAGAAAATAATATAGAAATAAAAAACGTATATAACCCGGAAATAAGCGCTAATGAAATAATAGCCAAAATAGCTAAGGCAGTAAACGTTGAAATTAACAATTTTAACATAAACAATGCTTATCGTTTAACAAAATCCACAAATAAAACTATAATTGAATTTACTACTCTAAGGAAAAAGATGGAGTTCATGAACAAAATCCAACGTCACCGAATTGATGCAAAAATTTTAGACCAAGTAGATGATGGCAATAAATATATATACATCAATGATCAACTCACAGCATATAATCGCCGGTTGCTATGGTCTGCTAAAACCAAAGCTAGAGAATGTGATTGGAAATTTGTTTGGATTCGATCTGGCTCTATATGTGCAAGAAAAAACGAAACATCTACTATAGTCTTAATCAATAATATTGCCGATATTGAATTAATAAAAAGTAACTAAAAAAAATAAAAAAAAAAAATAATAATAATAATAATAATTGTAAAGCTTAAAATTGAAAAGTATTAAATAGGAACAAACTAATGAATGAATATTTATACCAAAAAAGTGAAAACATCTAGCAAAATTAATAAGTAAATAAAAAGACAATTAAAATGAATTCTCAAAACAATATGTTAAATAATTACAATGAAATTAATCAAAATCTCTTAAGTTATCCGTTATCGTTAATATTTATGAATATCCGTTCGCTTAGAACAAACTTTTCCGGATTATTAACATCAATACACAAAATAATAAACTATATACAAATAATAGTTCTAGTTGAAACGAACATTTCCGATGACGAAACTGATATATACAGCATGAGTGGGTTTAATTCTATTTTTTTAAATAGAAAAGACAATGCTGGTAACAACATAGGTGGAGGTGGTGTTGCAGTTTATATCAGAAACACTCACACTTATACTCAAATTGCTTCACCTAGCCAATCATTCGAACATATACGATTAGATTTAAATATCAACAATAAAATACTTTCACTTATCTCAATTTACCGACCGCCTTCTCTTAACGTCAATGCTTTCATTGAAGAACTTGATATAACAATAAACAAAATAAACAAAAAACAAGAAGTAATAGTGGTTGGAGACATAAACATTGATATTTTAAGAGACAACATTACAACAACAAACTATTTGAATATGATTATGTCAAACGGATTACAATGTATGATACAAGAAGTTACACGTGAAGATATAATCAGAAAATCAAGTACATGTATTGACCATTTGTTCTTTAAAAATAAACAAACAGGTTCGAACACGTATGCTGGAGTTGTAACAACAACAATATCAGATCATTATTCTCTTTTCTACTGTATCGATGATGTAAAAAGAAGTCAGAGATCGGAAAATGTCTATAAACGGGTAGAGTTAAATAATAATAAAGTTAATAAACTAATAAGTAAAACAAATTGGAATGTTCTTATTCAACAAAAGACAAACACTAATGGCATTTGTATGGAAATTATTACTAAATTTGCAGAAATTTACGAAAAATCGTCAAAGACAAAAAACAAGATAAGCAAACCAAGAACACAAAGTCAGTGGATAAACGAAAATATTATAAAAAAATGTGATATACGTGATAAACTTTATAAAAAATGGCAAAATAATAAAAATAATAAACTTTATGAAAATAATTACAAAAAATATAGAAACTCTTTAAATAGAGAAATTATCTACGTGAAAAATAACTATTATAGGAATAAATTCATAGAAAATAGAAATAACATACGCGTTACATGGCAAATCATTAATGAAATAATTGGAAAAAAATCAAAAAGTATAGATGACAACATCTTACAAAATTTTAAAAATGATAACATTACAAGTATTTTAAAGAACTTTGCGACAAACCTTAAGGAAAATGTAAATAAAATAATTCACAAATGTAACATTAAAACCTTACACAATGTGGAAATTACAACACAAAATTCAATTTTTATGGAACACACTAATGAACAGGAAATATTTAATATACTGAACAATTTAAACATTAAAAAAGTGCTGGACTCGATGGAATACGAACAAAAGACATCAAGAATAATGCTGTAATCTTAACTCCTACAATAACTAAACTAGTAAATTCAAGCCTGAATAATGCTATGGTGCCAGAAATGTTGAAACCATCTATAATAAGGCCAATATATAAAAGTGGAACGAAATCAGACTATAATAACTATAGGCCAATTTCAATTTTACCTGTGTTAGAGAAGATTCTGGAGGAAGTAGTGGTTAGAAGACTAAATAATTTCATAAAAAAATTCAATATAATGAATAGTAATCAATTTGGCTTCCAAAAGGGAAAAAATATTAACAATCTATTAGGAAATTTTGCTAATTATATAAATAACTGCTTAAGTAATAAAAAACATTGCCTTGTATTGTTCATTGATTTCAGTAAAGCCTTTGACACTCTGTTACATACCAAACTCCTTCAAATTCTAGAAAGAAACGGTATTAGAGGTAATACTTTACTGTGGTTTAAAAACTATCTTGAATGTAGGTCATATCAAGTAAAAATAAATAATGAACTAAGCGAAGAAGTACGAATAGATTGTGGAGTGCCACAAGGATCCAAACTCGGGCCAATTCTCTATATACTGTATGCTAATGACATGCTCAACGCTTTGCATAATAGCCAAACTTTTGCATACGCTGATGATACAGCAATTGTGGTATCGAGTGAGTCTATCCAAGATGCTACAGAGGTAATGCAGAGCCAATTAAATATTGCATCCAAATGGTGTCACGATAACGGTCTTATCATAAACGCCCAAAAAACAAAAGTTATGCATATAAAACCACCAAATTTTACTGACTCTAAGGTTGTAATTAAGTTTCATGACACAAATTGTCTGCATACTAGCAGCAGCAACAATGATACATGCGTCACGCTAATAGAACTTGTGACATCTTACAAATATCTGGGAGTCTACGTTGATAATAAATTTAAATGGAATATGCATGTCGATTATTTCCAAAAGAAGCTGAGGAAAGCCGCCTACATGCTATATCATCTAAGCAATTGTGCCATCTATGTTGTATTAAGGCAGGCGTATTTCGCAATTGCAGAGTCGCACATTAGGCATGGGATTGCAGCATGGGGAAGTGCTACCCACTGTAGATTACTACAAAAAACTCAGGATCGACTATTAAAAATTCTAAAAAAAAATCAACGCTTAAACATAAACAATAATAATTACACTGCGAGCAACATCATCAATAATAATAGCATGGTCAGCAACAACATAGTTAGCAACAACAGCTTCATTAACAACAACAGCAGCATCATCAACAATAGCAACAACAATTTTAATAACCATACAAATAACAGTATCAATACCTACAACATACACAGTAACAACCATAGGATTAACATTATCGATACCAACAACTTCTTGCACAACATCTCCACAAACAACAGCAACAGAATATACAACAATGACAGTCATAATAGTACCAATAGCAACAATATTAGTACCCACAACTACAACAACAATAATAATATCGCCAATGGATCCAGATACCTCAATAACAACAACAGAATAGTCAACAATACAGTTCAAAATAGTAGCCTAGCAAAGGAGCAGCGTATATTAAATATTAAATCTATTTTTTATACAACATTAGCAACAGAATTCTATAATGATTCAAGGTTTCTCAAAAAGATTGATCATCAGCACAACACGAGGCGAAGAGCGAGAGGTAGATTTAAAACTGGTAGCTTCCATAATAATTACGGCAAAAACACATTAGAAGTAACTCTGCCAAAAATTTTCAATATGTTACCAATAGAACTTTTAAATATTCAGTACAAACAAAAAAGCAAAAAACTTTTGAAAAACTTTTTCGTAAGCTCGCAAGATTAACTTATGTTATTTCATTTTATTTTGTATAATTTTCACTTTTTTTTCCATTTAGTTAGTATTTTATTATTTACTTTTTATTTTTTATTCTATTTATAAATATCACTTTTAGTGGCAAAACCTATTTATTTAATACTTCTGCAGACAAGCTATATTGCTTCGCGGAACTTAATTAATAAATAGTAATGAATTAATAATTTTAGTTTCTTTTTTATTTTATTTTAATTTTGTTATTATTTCGATATTTATTGTTATAATTTTAAATTGTAAACCTAATACAAGTTGTATAAAACATGAAGTAATTAAATAAATAAAATAAATAAAAAAAAAAAAAAAAAAAAAAAAAAAGAGTTCAAATACAAAACAAAATTATCGCATGCAATATATTTTGTAATGTGGGGTAAGGTTTTTACGATGTGTAAGGAATGTGGTATGAAAAAAACTACAGCGGACGGACGGACATTGACAAGTCGATATGCAAATTTTCTGTCTGTCCTTTTGCAGTTTACACTTTAGGGCATCATCCAAAAACTAAAGCAATTACGCTGAATGAAATTGCGCATACAATGGCGGAATATTTCTTTCTATATTAGGAGTTAGCAGTGGTGAATGTATGTGTCTATGCGTTGTGTTTCGAAATCCAATTAGTCCACTGAATAATTTAAAACAGGAAATAGAAACGGTGTGCTATAGAGTTTTATCATGGAATTTCTTATACGCGTTATTAATTATCGATGAAGTGGCAGCATTTTAGTTATTTCAGCAACATTTCTTCTTGGGTAACGAATAGTTTTTTATGTGGAAACATGACAGCTGCATGCTACTGTAAAGGCCATCGAAATGTTTACCATTAACAATGAACACACTGTACATAGTGTTTGTGTTGTTGTGTTTAATGCAAGAAAACAATTTGAAAACTCCGACGTTGTGAAACTAAACTACTTTAGTTTTATTTCAATAAAAATGGAAAAAAAATCATAATTTTTATTTAATTTTTAGAAAAGTGGGGCAAATACACCCATTCTTACAGAAATGGGACTC
This sequence comes from Sarcophaga variegata, assembly GCA_932273835.1. Classification (NCBI taxonomy): domain Eukaryota; kingdom Metazoa; phylum Arthropoda; class Insecta; order Diptera; family Sarcophagidae; genus Sarcophaga; species Sarcophaga variegata. The sequence continues at coordinate 85,749,486 of OW026360.1, read as the reverse complement.
ATTGCTAAAGACAATTTTTCAATAAAAATAAAAAAAAATGCACCAGACCCAAATCAAAGACCACATAGAGCAAGTCATGGCGCCAGGTGCTCCAAGTTGTAGTCGAGTTCTTGTGAGCGACATGGAATCAATTGCCTCGGAGTCGCCATTTTACGGGCTGAGAATGTTGTTCGATGGTTTACTGAACCAGTGGATTATAATTTATTGATGATATCGCTTATAAACAAAACAGACTCAATAAATGAGAACTAATTTAACAGATGTACCTTCAACAAGAAGTCGCCGTAGTCTTGTAGGTAGTGTGTTGGCTTATTAGATGTGAGGCCTCGGTTCGAACCACAGGTCCGGCATCTCCCGCCACTCATGTATAATGTAATGAAGATTGATGTAATGAAAGTCTAGCAAAGTTGTTTGCTGTCTGAAATTCAAATGCATAATTTTATTCTTTATTAAAAATTTCTTGCTTAAATACTAACAATGAGAAGTTCTATTTTCTAAAATTAAACGTATACATATAAACATATTTTCTAAGCTTAAACGTATTTACAATTAACATTAAAAAATATCATTGACATTATATTGGAATTTTGCATACGAATCATATTTTATCAACTTACAAATTATTGTACGCGAGCGATCAGTGTGTTCTTTAAAAATATCAGATTGCATTGAAATATCGAACAAAGTTTGGTGCTGACCTATCTTAACACAACAGTTTATTCGTACTTTGCTTTTTTTATAGTTTGTTGACTCTTCTTTTGTTCTTTGTTTTGCCTACTTTTAATTTAGTTTACTTTGTTTACAATATACATTACACAACAAAGTGTTCTTATATTTTGTTTACAATAAATGGTCAACATAACTTCATTAATACAATACACTATACTACACTACACTACACTACAATAAAAATTAACGCACACAACATACATAAGTGGTGTGAATAACTAGGTAGTAATTCTGACTAAAGGGTTGTAATGACAAATTATGTATGTATGTATGTACCTTTAACAAGATGATAGTTAAATTTCTGAATACCCTGCTGAAAGACACGCCGTAAGATTAAAAATAGAATAAATAACTATGGACCTTTGTTCAATGAATGCAGTGACCTAAAACTGCTACCTTTTTTAAGAATTTAAAGCTGGAGCTTCATTATAAAATGGATGACAAGTGCAGCATTATACAGATGGTATTGGATTTTGGGATTGCCTTGGTACACACCTCGGTAGAAATGGGTTAAAAATTAATGGCGGACTATAACTGAGGGTTTCAGGTTTTGGTTTTATTAAAGAACAGATGACAGTAAAGTAATTTATTTTAGGCGACGTTGTTTGCCTTGTGAAAGGCACTTAACCTCGCTCTTTCCAGTGGAAGTTCTTATGTAATTTTCGTTGATAGTCAAGCGTCTCTGAAAGCGATTATATGGCGGATAATTTGTGAATGCAAGAACTCTACCAAAACTTTAAAACAAATCGTATTAGTTTGCCTCAGGGTCTTGAAAAGCGATCATGTTGTGTGCTTTAATTTTTTTTTCCAAACCTACAGTCAAACATAAGTGGGCGGCAGTGCTACGTAAATGGAAATGGTGTTACATAGTTAAAACGATAAACAAAAGCTACAAAAACAAAACAAATTTGCTTTGCTTGCCATTCTTCTTTACACTCTTCTACGTAAACACTAGCAATTGTTCGACAGATCTTTATAACGTAGATCTTCCCTTCGTACGCAACGTGTATTCACACAAGACTGACTGAATTTTTAATGACTCCGTTGCATGCTTTGCCTTGCCTTTTATATTGCGACGTTATCAGTCTGATGAATGATCTTGCAGTCGAATGTGCATCGCCTTCTCAAGATCTCCATAAAGTTAAACATCGTTGTTTCATTATTGTTTGTGTATCTTGTTTACATTTATTCTGGTAATGTTTGTTGTTGCTCTTTTTTACTTGTTTATCTCTTTTTTATACTGATGTTGTTTTTTATGCTGTTTTATTTATTTGTTGATCATATAAACAAGTCCATCGTTTTTGTTTTTGTAGCTTTTGTTTATCATTTAAATGTTAAACGATGTAACACCACTTCCATTTCCGTAACAGTAGGCTCCGAACGACAGAATTTATTGAAAAACTTTTCATGGCACCTCTTATCTTAGAAATCTGCTGAGGTGAAGTCGCCGGAGTAATATTTTTTCACATTTCGTTTTGTTATTCCCTCTCGCGTAATAAGCCAACAGAATATCAACTAGGCTACATCAACATCAGGAAACTAAATAAGTCGGCAACAATACATATAAACAATATATTTTTCTTTCTTTGGGTGTATCATATTTAAACTGTAGCATAATTAAAGTGCAGCATATTTAAAGTACAATATATTTTAAGTGTAGCATATTTTCCTTATTAGTTTTTTATCTGACATTTTTTCGCACATTTTTAATGACAATTGTTTTATAGAAAAAATAATTTATTTTTATTATTGCCACCCATATCAAACACATCTACACAATTTGTATGCTGCTTCTGTTTTTGCGTTGAACATATTTTTGTATGCTACATTTTAGCAAACAAATAAAATATAAAGAATGAAAAACGAAAAACATTATTTTTATGAACTCATAAAATTGGACATTTTTATGACTGCAAATTGCAAAGTTTCTTTATAAGAATTTATAAGGTTAAAATGCCCCCTATAAACTTATTAAGTCTTTTCAAACACTAAGAATGTAAATTATTTCCAATTAGACAAGGCGCGTGATGCGCGGGGTCGGTAAGAGAAGAGATAATTGTCAACATGAAGTAAAATAATGCAAAAGATTTAATTACCCACCACTAATGGGTCCGAATGTTAAGAGTTATTTTACGATTTCTAGTGAAATATACATAAAACTGATGAATAATTGGCGGAATTAACGAGAAAAATGAAATTTTTTATGATTTTATTAAGGAAACACAGACAAAATGTACAAAATTACAACATAGCACAGCATGGGTGGTGAAAAATGTAAATGCGTATTTGCTTCAATATTTTATTATTTTTGAAAAAGATAACGTATTTTATAATAGCCAGAGGAAGAAAATTATGGATTAGGTGGATTAGGTAGGTTAGAATATGATCCAGCGGTTTTAATTGCCCGTAAACCTACCTGATAGACGGAAAATATCGTAGTATCACAGCCAGATATGTTTAAACCCGACCTTATGAAGACTGAAATTACTCAAGTGGTCATTACAACCCTTTAGTTGGGATCACAACCAAGCTTCTCGCAACATTCATGTTGTAGGGTCATTTCAACGCATTAGTTAGTATCACAATGTAGCTTCTCGCACCACCTCTGTTGTATGCTTAAGTTTATAATTTATAGAAGACCGCTGAGCGGAAGTCTCCAAAAGAAAAAAGTTTTCATATTTCGTTAGGTTTGCGATGCCTTGAGATGGCTTTCCTCAAATAAGCCAAAGCACTATCCACTGGACTTCACTGACTGCTAGACTATCTGAAGTGGTATTATTATTGAGTAAATGGGGAATATAGGGGTTTTACCTTGAACTACTAGGTACTCTCATTGCTACCAACAATTCTTAACCATTTAACCGCTGTTACGAAAATCGTGAGTTTCAGTGTAAAAATATGTCAGTGTCAGAATATGTCCCGCAGTTTTCGAACGTTCTCACCAGAATCGCTTAGCAGTCAAACGGTTAACATAGTGATCCGGAATCTATTTGATGTCAGATGGTTGCATCGATTTCCCTGGAAAGTAATGGTCCTAAACTATTGAAATTTTATGACCAAACAGACTGATACTGTGCTGAAATTCAAAGCAGAAAGTTATATTTGGGTTAATAATCAGAAACTATTCTTTTACGATCTCCAGCTAATGTAAGATCAACTTAGCCTAGGCACTACAAAGACAATTCCATGAGTTTGATATAGTGGTCACAATAATTATAGTCCCCTAGAACTCCTGTAAAGCATTTTTCTATAAAAAATAAAAATGTTTTAGAAATTATTCATACACATATAATTTGATCATTACAACCTTTCAGTTAAGATAACAACCTAGCTTCTCAATCCATCTACGTTGTGCGTGTTACTTTTATACATGAGTGGCGGGGACCTACAGCTTAAAATCGACTCCGAAGGACAAATTATTGAGACATATTTATTTACTTTTGCAGAGTTTTTTTGCCAGAAATCGGCTGAGAGGAAGTCGTCGAACATATATTTTTTCATACTTCGTTTTGATGTCTAACGTGGGGTATGAACCGTGAGCTCACGTCTAATAAGCCAACACACTACCTACAGGACTATGCTGAATATGTAATCATTTCATATTTCTTTGAAAACAACATTGGCCGAGTCACCACTATCAACGGTGAGCACCAGAGGTTGATGAATTCGATAATCTGGACACCAAAGACATGTGGTTTCAACAGAAGAGCAATATGGCGCAGATACCTCACCGCCCAGGGTTTGAATCGTGGGATCATATCTAATAAGCCAGTACACTACCTACTAGACTGCTACCAAACAGAATCTAATACTTAACAATCTCCAGCTAATATAAGCTAAACCTAGCCTAAGCAATACGAAGAAGATTCCATGAGTTTGATATCCTACTCACAATAATTATCGTCACAATAATTATAAACAGCGATTTTCATCCAGAACAGCACTTTTGGAAAAAAAATTCTATCAAAATAAAAATGTATCAAAAATTATTCCTTTATCCTTACGAGTCCTGTTGGTCATTTTCTCCTCTTTAAAATCGTTTCTTAAAGTGTTACATTAGTCATCATCAACCTAATATACTTTAATTCGTATACAAATGGTGGAAAAAGATTTATTTCACAAGAATGTGAAATGCGGCAAAGGTAGGTCATAGCCAGCTGTAGTATTTATGCACATACCATCTATTGCTAACCATATGCGACCTAGCATTTCAAAATTTTGTTTTTTGTTATCAAATAAGCATGACTAACCGAAAAATTCAATACCAAATTCAGTCTGGATATGCTGGCATAGATCAGCCAATTGTTGCCAGGCTGTCTGCTACAGCCATTACAGCAGATTACACTGGCTTAGTGGTGTTTAAAGCAATACTGAGACACTGTCAGATGTCAATAGTCAACCAATAACAATAAAAATTATTTCCATTTAAATAAAATGATTATCAGTAAACATTTGGAAGAAAATAAAAAATAAAAACTGAATACATTCATGGGTTTTATTGTCTATAAATGGCAGTGCGAATATCAAATTTAAACGGCAACAAATAAAATAAATTTTTCTTTGCATATTCGCAGAATATTTTTACTGATATTATGTGTACCATTTATTGTTTTAATCATATAATCTACAAGCACTCGTACTTTTAATACGTTTAATACGTACGTTTAATATTTTTTATTTTTTAATTGCAATTGAAATAAAAGAAATTATTTACTTTGAATCATTTTTTAATTCATTATTTAAACAAAAAACGAATTCAAGCCATAGCTTACTAACCACTAGACTACTGGGCTATCCAATTCAAGTTTTTTCCTTTTTTTGATTCACTACATGCTCATGTTACGTTTATGATTTGAATGTATGTTTTTGTCTGATAAAAAAAAACTATTTTTAATATGAATTATGATATGCGAGCATTAAATTTCTTTATTTTCAGGACTTGTTTCCTTATACAGTGGGCATCAAAAGAAACTGTACACTATGGATTAAATTCTACGTACTTGCTTACTTACGTTAGGTTAGGTTAGAGGACGTGTACTTGCCAATTAAGACAAGTACAGTACCCGGAGGTCGAATTGACCCATTGTACAACGCCCTAGTTTCTCACACAACTTATGTTGTGTGTGTTCATTTTATACATGAGTGGTGGAACCTACAGTTTAAAGTCGACTCTGAACGACAGATTTTTGAGAAACCTTTCATGGCAATTTCATTTACTCTCAGAGTTTTTGCCACAAATCTGCTGAGAGGAAATCGCCGGAGTAATATTTTTTCACATTTCGTTTTGTTATTCCCTCTCGCGTAATAAGCCAACAGAATATCAACTAGGCTACATCAACATCAGGAAACTAAATAAGTCGGCAACAATACATATAAACAATATATTTTTCTTTCTTTGGGTGTATCATATTTAAACTGTAGCATAATTAAAGTGCAGCATATTTAAAGTACAATATATTTTAAGTGTAGCATATTTTCCTTATTAGTTTTTTATCTGACATTTTTTCGCACATTTTTAATGACAATTGTTTTATAGAAAAAATAATTTATTTTTATTATTGCCACCCATATCAAACACATCTACACAATTTGTATGCTGCTTCTGTTTTTGCGTTGAACATATTTTTGTATGCTACATTTTAGCAAACAAATAAAATATAAAGAATGAAAAACGAAAAACATTATTTTTATGAACTCATAAAATTGGACATTTTTATGACTGCAAATTGCAAAGTTTCTTTATAAGAATTTATAAGGTTAAAATGCCCCCTATAAACTTATTAAGTCTTTTCAAACACTAAGAATGTAAATTATTTCCAATTAGACAAGGCGCGTGATGCGCGGGGTCGGTAAGAGAAGAGATAATTGTCAACATGAAGTAAAATAATGCAAAAGATTTAATTACCCACCACTAATGGGTCCGAATGTTAAGAGTTATTTTACGATTTCTAGTGAAATATACATAAAACTGATGAATAATTGGCGGAATTAACGAGAAAAATGAAATTTTTTATGATTTTATTAAGGAAACACAGACAAAATGTACAAAATTACAACATAGCACAGCATGGGTGGTGAAAAATGTAAATGCGTATTTGCTTCAATATTTTATTATTTTTGAAAAAGATAACGTATTTTATAATAGCCAGAGGAAGAAAATTATGGATTAGGTGGATTAGGTAGGTTAGAATATGATCCAGCGGTTTTAATTGCCCGTAAACCTACCTGATAGACGGAAAATATCGTAGTATCACAGCCAGATATGTTTAAACCCGACCTTATGAAGACTGAAATTACTCAAGTGGTCATTACAACCCTTTAGTTGGGATCACAACCAAGCTTCTCGCAACATTCATGTTGTAGGGTCATTTCAACGCATTAGTTAGTATCACAATGTAGCTTCTCGCACCACCTCTGTTGTATGCTTAAGTTTATAATTTATAGAAGACCGCTGAGCGGAAGTCTCCAAAAGAAAAAAGTTTTCATATTTCGTTAGGTTTGCGATGCCTTGAGATGGCTTTCCTCAAATAAGCCAAAGCACTATCCACTGGACTTCACTGACTGCTAGACTATCTGAAGTGGTATTATTATTGAGTAAATGGGGAATATAGGGGTTTTACCTTGAACTACTAGGTACTCTCATTGCTACCAACAATTCTTAACCATTTAACCGCTGTTACGAAAATCGTGAGTTTCAGTGTAAAAATATGTCAGTGTCAGAATATGTCCCGCAGTTTTCGAACGTTCTCACCAGAATCGCTTAGCAGTCAAACGGTTAACATAGTGATCCGGAATCTATTTGATGTCAGATGGTTGCATCGATTTCCCTGGAAAGTAATGGTCCTAAACTATTGAAATTTTATGACCAAACAGACTGATACTGTGCTGAAATTCAAAGCAGAAAGTTATATTTGGGTTAATAATCAGAAACTATTCTTTTACGATCTCCAGCTAATGTAAGATCAACTTAGCCTAGGCACTACAAAGACAATTCCATGAGTTTGATATAGTGGTCACAATAATTATAGTCCCCTAGAACTCCTGTAAAGCATTTTTCTATAAAAAATAAAAATGTTTTAGAAATTATTCATACACATATAATTTGATCATTACAACCTTTCAGTTAAGATAACAACCTAGCTTCTCAATCCATCTACGTTGTGCGTGTTACTTTTATACATGAGTGGCGGGGACCTACAGCTTAAAATCGACTCCGAAGGACAAATTATTGAGACATATTTATTTACTTTTGCAGAGTTTTTTTGCCAGAAATCGGCTGAGAGGAAGTCGTCGAACATATATTTTTTCATACTTCGTTTTGATGTCTAACGTGGGGTATGAACCGTGAGCTCACGTCTAATAAGCCAACACACTACCTACAGGACTATGCTGAATATGTAATCATTTCATATTTCTTTGAAAACAACATTGGCCGAGTCACCACTATCAACGGTGAGCACCAGAGGTTGATGAATTCGATAATCTGGACACCAAAGACATGTGGTTTCAACAGAAGAGCAATATGGCGCAGATACCTCACCGCCCAGGGTTTGAATCGTGGGATCATATCTAATAAGCCAGTACACTACCTACTAGACTGCTACCAAACAGAATCTAATACTTAACAATCTCCAGCTAATATAAGCTAAACCTAGCCTAAGCAATACGAAGAAGATTCCATGAGTTTGATATCCTACTCACAATAATTATCGTCACAATAATTATAAACAGCGATTTTCATCCAGAACAGCACTTTTGGAAAAAAAATTCTATCAAAATAAAAATGTTTCAAAAATTATTCCTTTATCCTTACGAGTCCTGTTGGTCATTTTCTCCTCTTTAAAATCGTTTCTTAAAGTGTTACATTAGTCATCATCAACCTAATATACTTTAATTCGTATACAAATGGTGGAAAAAGGTTTATTTCACAAGAATGTGAAATGCGGCAAAGGTAGGTCATAGCCAGCTGTAGTATTTATGCACATACCATCTATTGCTAACCATATGCGACCTAGCATTTCAAAATTTTGTTTTTTGTTATCAAATAAGCATGACTAACCGAAAAATTCAATACCAAATTCAGTCTGGATATGCTGGCATAGAGCAGCCAATTGTTGCCAGGCTGTCTGCTACAGCCATTACAGCAGATTACACTGGCTTAGTGGTGTTTAAAGCAATACTGAGACACTGTCAGATGTCAATAGTCAACCAATAACAATAAAAATTATTTCCATTTAAATAAAATGATTATCAGTAAACATTTGGAAGAAAATAAAAAATAAAAACTGAATACATTCATGGGTTTTATTGTCTATAAATGGCAGTGCGAATATCAAATTTAAACGGCAACAAATAAAATAAATTTTTCTTTGCATATTCGCAGAATATTTTTACTGATATTATGTGTACCATTTATTGTTTTAATCATATAATCTACAAGCACTCGTACTTTTAATACGTTTAATACGTACGTTTAATATTTTTTATTTTTTAATTGCAATTGAAATAAAAGAAATTATTTACTTTGAATCATTTTTTAATTCATTATTTAAACAAAAAACGAATTCAAGCCATAGCTTACTAACCACTAGACTACTGGGCTATCCAATTCAAGTTTTTTCCTTTTTTTGATTCACTACATGCTCATGTTACGTTTATGATTTGAATGTATGTTTTTGTCTGATAAAAAAAAACTATTTTTAATATGAATTATGATATGCGAGCATTAAATTTCTTTATTTTCAGGACTTGTTTCCTTATACAGTGGGCATCAAAAGAAACTGTACACTATGGATTAAATTCTACGTACTTGCTTACTTACGTTAGGTTAGGTTAGAGGACGTGTACTTGCCAATTAAGACAAGTACAGTACCCGGAGGTCGAATTGACCCATTGTACAACGCCCTAGTTTCTCACACAACTTATGTTGTGTGTGTTCATTTTATACATGAGTGGTGGAACCTACAGTTTAAAGTCGACTCTGAACGACAGATTTTTGAGAAACCTTTCATGGCAATTTCATTTACTCTCAGAGTTTTTGCCACAAATCTGCTGAGAGGAAATCGCCGAAGAAATACTTTTTGTATTTTGTTTTGATGTCTGGCCTGGGGCTCGAACCCTGGCTTTACGTCTAATAAGCCAACACACTACCTACTAGATTACGGCGACTTCTTAATTGATTAACGGATTTCGGCCTGCCTTAACACATCCTTTCAGCCACCTCTGCTTCTTGCGCGCCTACGCCAGTTGGTCACACTAATCGATGACAAGGCTTCCTCGATTTGGTCCTTCCAACGCAAACAAGGTCGTCCTCTTCGCCGAATTCCGCAGATCTTCGCATTAAATACCCGTCTCGCCGGAGCATCCTCATCTAGCAGCTGATGGATGTTAACGTCCATGTCGTTCAGGAGCTCATACAGCTCGCTGTTGGATCGGATGCGGAAATCATCACCAACATGCACTGGACCGAAAATCTTACGGTGGACTTTCCCCTCGAATACTCTCAAGGCTGCTGCATCATTGCTTAACAGCGCCCATGCCTCTGCGCCATAAAGAAGCGCGGGGAGGATGAGCGTCTTGTAGAGTATTAGTTTTGCCGTACGGGAGAGGTCTCTGCTTCTTAATTGCCTATTGAAACTATAGTAGCATCTGTTGACAAGAGTGATCCTGATTTTAATCTCCAGACTGACATCATTTTTGGTGGTAACGGCGGAGCCAAGACAAATAAATTCCCTGACTGTATCAAAAGTATAGTTATCGGCTGTAATCTGAGATCCAATATGCCGCACATCTCTTCTTGTCGATAAAATATACTTCGTTTTACCCCCATTTGCTGCCAGACCCATCGTAGCAGTATCCCGTTAAATACAGCAGTAGCATTTCGCTTGGTACACCCTATGATGTCAATGTCGCCAGCGTATGCAAGCAACTGGATGCCTTTTTTAAAAATAGTGCCATTGCAATGCACTCCCACCTTCCGCAGAACACTCTCCATGACGAAGTCGAAGAAGTCGTATGATACTGCATCGCCTTGTTTGAAACCTCGCAAGGTATTAAAAAGTTAGGAGAGTTCAATTTCTACCTTGACGGAGCTTCAGGAATTGATCAACGTCATTCTGCATAGCATGATCAGCTTCGCAGGTATACCGACCTTAGACATTGCGGCAAAAACACGATCCCTTAAGGGGCTATCGAAGGCCTTATAGTCGACAAAAAGATGGTGTGTGTCGACTTGTTTCTCGTGTGTCTTTTCCAGGATTTGACGTAGTATGAAGATTTGGATAAAATTCTAACAATCACCAAACTTAACTTTTACCACTTAAGGAGAGTGCCCGAAAAAATTTGAAAATATTTTGAATTTTTTGTTTCAATTTTAAAAACTGGCAGTGAATTAATTTTAAAATAAAAATAACGGTAATTTATTAATGTAAATATATATATTTTTTAATGTACAGTTCTTTTTGGCGCGCACTGTACATATGCATGTAAGTGGTTACCACAAGGCAATAGACTCCAACAAATTTAATTAATTTGACTCACATTACACCGCAACATTAGGCTCATATGAAACGAATTTCCTTGGGTGCACACGCAATGGATATCAGTAGACTTCAGTGTTGCCAGAAAATGAATTTCAAAATATGCTAAAACATGAAAAACATAATGCTAAAATGTTCTACGGAATAAAAAAAAAATGCTAAATTTTTAAATGTAACAAAACTATTTATTGCATGTATGTATATGTTTTTGTTTTATTCCGAAAATAAACCTTTTTTACATCAGTATATTACATTTGAGTTAACAATATGTTCATAAAATTATTGTTCTTTTTTAATCAAATTTCTGAAAATGAATGGGAAATAAAAAGTTGTAAATTATTTCAAAAGATATAGTTTGAAAGATTTATTTTTTAATATTTTTTAATATTCATACATACACATAGCCACAAAAGTATACATACGGATAACAAATTTCAGAAATTTTTTTAATTAATCCGTTTTCGTTGAAAATCTTTGCAATTGTCTAACAACTTTCCTCGATTTTAAGACGGTCTTGGTTAAAAAATTTCTGAAATTTGTTAACTTTTGTGGGGCTGATATTTAGTTCATTTTCAGAAATTTTTTAACCAATGCAAAAGACCGTCTTAACATCAAGGAAGCTATAAAGATTTTCAACGAAAACGGATTAGTGAAAAAATTTCGGCAATTTTTTAACCGTACGTATAATTTAGTAACTATGTGTATATGAATATTACTGTATACATATTGTACATATTACATTTTATAGTTTTTATTTTAAAAATTTAAATATTTAATTTGTTAAATAAGATTTTCATTTCAATAAATATAATATAAGAAAATTTTGTAAAAAATTATTCAAAATACATTTTACTAAAATACTGATTATAAAAAATGATTAATAGACTCTAATATTTCGGATATATCTTCATATTTATCAACATCTTTATCTTCATTTTGATATTTTTCAGATGATCTAATTTTGTTAGCAATTTCGTTTGGTATTTTGTAAGTGTAACAGCACGCATTTCCGAATTTTAATCGTTCTCGAATTTGTATTATTGAACATAACAACTCAGGTTTAATTCGATTTCGAATTTTATTTTTAATTAAAGTCATTAAACTGAAAAGTCTTTCAACTTCGGCATTAGAAAATGGTAAAACGAGTAATGACAATACAAATATGGACAATACTTGAAATGTATTCCCTTTATTAAAAAAAATTTTTTTGGAGTAAAATAAAATTTTTTTATCAAGCAAATTATGCTAAAAAGCATTTAGCATAATTTACAAAAAAATAAATGCATTTTCACGAAACATAATGCTAAATCTAGCACTGAAAGTGCTAAAATGGCAACACTGGTAGACTTCTTAACGACACGCCTTGAAAGTTATTTTTGGAAATAAATCAACTCGAAAAGGAAAAAAGATGGAAACTCGTATACTTTTACATGTTTTACCAGGACAACAGACATCGAAACGTTCGTTGTGAATACATGCCACAATTTTCCGTTTTTTTGTTGTTTTTATGTCACTAACAAATGTTGCAAAATATAAAAAAAAGGAAAGAACGTTTAGAACATTAAAGCTTGAAATTGTAATTCGTGTTGTAATAGTTAGACAAACATATTAGCCTTCTATGCATAAAGGTTTGTGCTCTGATATAAAAACAGAATATTTTTTCTCTTTCGAGTAGGATTACTGAATGTTTTTCTACATTTCTTTCGGTCTATAATTGTTAGTTTGTGACTTAAAATTCAATTATTACAACATTTCCAAGATTATGAAATAATTTATGTGATTCAATTATTTACCTCACTGTGCAGGTATGTTCTAACATCAACTATAAGTCTTTGAAGGAGGAATTTTACTTATTCGCAAGACTTCATAATTTCAAAACTAATCAAGCCTGTAACGTTGATACTTGAAGGAAAAAGAAAACAGAAGTAGTCATTAACAATAATTATACGGATTGGGTTGTATTCGTTCAACTATTTCAATAGTCGTCCACAACTATGTAGCAATAGACGTCTATATTCATGAAACATACAGTGATGGTTTTATAATTAGCATATCCTTCTAAAAGATCCTTATATATTACTAAACAAAGATGAAATATTTTTCAAAATACTGTTACGTTTCTACCTTTTTAAAAACGTTTAAATATGAGTTCATTAATTGCAAACCAAGTAAAAACAAATGTGTATTTAATTTCAGTTCCACTCTCTTTATTCTTTACACTACTTTTGTGTGCTACCGTATACAACTTAACGATACAACAATAATAATATGTTTATTCACTTTACTAGTTCACACAAGTATTCACTGGATCTTTACAACCACGACTTATTTTATTCACACGCAACTTCACACAAGGCTGACAGAATTATCACTGACTGCTGCCTGCTTTGTCCAGCCCTTTTATAGTCCGACACAACCAGTCTAGCGAACATTCTTGAAGTTGAAGTTTCATGATCTCGCCTTGTAGAGAGCTCTATTACTAATACATTGTTGTTTGTGTACTTTGCTTATGTTGTCTGTCCCCTTTTGTCACATACATGTTGTTGTTGGTACCAGGCGCAACCAGATTCGTCTACATATGTGTGTGTGTGCAGCTTTAGATAATCAACACGTTCATTGTATTCTTAGTGTTAGTGTGTATTTGTATCGTGTGTCTTTTGTTTATCGTTTTTGTTGTTAAACGATATTAGGTCGTTTCGATTTGCGTAACAATACTGTTACGCAAATGAAAATGGCGTTTTGCTTTTACTTCATTTAACATTAAAATTATTAGCAAAAGCAACAAAAACAAAAACAATCAACTTGTTTACTTGATAAAGGAGTAAACAAAAATGCAACAACGAACATTACGAGAATAAATGTAAACAAAATATACAAACAACAATAATGAAACAATTATGCTTACATTCAACTTCAAGACTTCAGACTGTTTACTTTGCCATATAAAAGGCAAGGCAAAGCAGGCAACAAATGGAGTAAAATTTCAGTCAGCATTGTGTGAAGACGCGGTAAGTTTGAAGAGAGTAATCGTGGTTTGAAGATCTCCGTTACAATGATCTGTCGAACAATTGTCTAGTAATTGTTATTGTTTATGCAAAACAGTGCAAAGAGGAATAACAAACAAAGCAATTGTTATTGTTTACATCAAGTTGTGAATAGTGACATACAGAATCGTGCGAATAATAAAGAATTTTAATTAAAACTAAACACAAATTTATTTTTATTTTATTTGCAATCTACGAGCTCATAATTTAAACGTTTTTAGAAGGTAAAAACGTAGCAATACTTTTAAGTGTTGGCAATGGCATCTGTCCATGTTCCGCATACATCAAATCTATGCACCTACAACATTATAGATTTGCATCAGAAAATAATGATTTTTTGTTTTCGTTTGAAGAAAACAGCTGGAAAGTTGCATCAAATACTTGTAGTGGCATATAGTGATCATGCTCGATCAAAAGCAACATGCAGATGATGAATTTAACGGTTCAGAGATAATGATTTTAATGTGAGAAAGGACGAACTCGGAAGACCAACAAAAATGTATGAAGCTTACGAATTGCAAACAATATTAGATGAATAAAACACTTGGAGTCAGAAACAAATGTTGCAAATGTTAAATTTTGAACAACAATCAATTTCTGAACGTTTAAAAGCTTTGGGAAAAAATACAAAAGTTTGGATAATGGGTGTCACAATAATTGAATGGAAAACCGAAGAACCTCTTTTGAAATTTTGATTCAAAGACACTATAGGAAATCAGTATTTTATCGAATTGTTACTGGCGATAAAAAAAATTAATTTATGCAGCAGAATTCTAAACGAAAAAAATCATGGGTTAACCCGGGACAATCGTCAACATACCTGCATATAGTACATTATTGGCCTAGCTTCTCACACCACTCAAAAACGACCAGATTAGGTCGCATGGCATGGTATGTTAGTTTTTCATCATAACGATGCACCTGCACACAAAATATAATCGTTTCAGAATACAATTAAAATATTAGACTGGGAGATATGTGTTTCTGTTGTAATTAAAAGGTAATTTTTCCTTATTTCCATTGATTGAAAAACGACCAGATTGGGCCGCATGGCATAGTAAGGTGGTTTAGCAAAATGACGACGCATCTGCACGCAAAATAAAATCAGTTCAGGATACAATCAAAGCATTAGGTTGGCAGCTGCTACCCCATCCGCCGTATTCACTTGGCTCCTATCGACTACTATTCGTTTTCATTAATGGGACACGCATTAGCTGAGCATTCTTTGGAGGAAATTGAAAACTGGTTGCCTAAATGGTTTGCTTCAAAACACGATCAGTTTTATTGACATTTAATCCACAAATTGCCAGAAAAATAGAAAAAAAATGCTTAGCAGCTCCGAATGGCCAATATTTGCAGTCAAACGTTTTTTACTTTCCCATTAAAGTCGTCATAGTGTATTAGGAAGTGTGTTAACTTATTAGCTGTAACGTCCTAGTTCAAATCAAAGCTGCAAATCAGCAAAACGAAATAAAAAAAAAAATATTTCAATCGGCGAGTTCCTCTTAGAAGTCTCCTGGCAAAAACTCTGATAAAATTGTTTTGAAAAATTTCCCTAAAAATCTGTCGTTCGGAGTCGACTTTAAACTACAGGTCTTGCCTCTCTTGTACAAATTTAACGCACACAACATGAGTGGTGTGAAAAGCTGTTTGTTGCAGGAACTCTTCTCCCTAATTGCGGTGACTTAAGATAGGATTCCTGCTCCTATCCCAGTAAAGTATTTAAAATAGTGCATCAAACAAAGGATGAAAAACTAATTAAAATTAATGGAACATTTCCAAAATTTGGTCTGTTTGGTATATTTATACCCATACATACATACGTATTTATTTCTTCTTTTATTTAATTGTTATTGCCTTCTTAATAATAAATCTTGAAACAATTGTGTGTCTTTAGTTGAAATCTTCCTTCCAATTAAGTTGCCATTAATTTGAATAAAACCCCACCATTTGGCATGATGTCCTCTCTTTATTGACGGTTTTTCTTGAATCTTTTCTTCTTAAATGTATTCCACACAAAAAGATTTTAATGAAAGCCCGGACATTTCATGAGTGCATGTATGTGTGCGCATTTATGCATTTAAAGCTTATCTTATATATAAAAATTAATTTATTTATTTGTTTGTGGGTTTGTTTGTTTGTTTGTTTGTTTGAAGTCTATAGACGGCTAAACGGCTGGACCGAATTTCTTGAAATTTTAACAGTACCTCCCTGTATGTCTGGAAGAAACTACTACTTTTTCTTTAAAAATTTCAAGTAGGCGAGGTGCCACGCCCACATACCCAATAAGTATATAATTTCGTATATCTTATAAACTGCAACAGCTAGAGTCCTCAAATTTTGTATGGACAACTCTGACGTATATATAAACAAAATGCGTGTCACTTCCCATAGTCTACATATATAAAAATGAATGTTTGTTTGTATGTACCTTATAGAATAGTAAACTATGCATTTGATCATGTTATGATCTTTAGCAAAGTTGTTGCGCATGAGCCGTGGAAGGTTTCTAAGTTGGTATGACCAATATCCGATAGGTGGTGCCACTGAAAATTACTCAAAATGAATTAAATCGTAAACTGTGCATTCTTTAACAAAGTTATTGCGCATGAGTCGACGGAGGTTGGTGCGATTAACTTCCGATGGATGGCTTCACTGAAAATTATTCAAAATGAATGACAAGCAATTGGTCGACCTAGACCTCAAGCACGGAAGAAAAGCGCATTACGAGCCTCAGGATCAGACGAGCATTGAGACTGGAAAATCTTCGAGTATATGCCGCTGAGACCCGCTCGCTTGAACCACTTGAACAACGAGAAGTGAGATTAGAAACTGATCGAATGCGTACTACTCAGGCCCGTTCATCTGAATCATCAGGACAACGGGAAACAAAATCAATAAAATGATTCAAAATTAATTGGACATTTGTATAATGTCTTTACTTCAAATTTATTTTAGTTGGTGGCGCAGCAACACGCGCAGAGTACAGCTAGTTTATTATAATTTATAAGCATTTAAACACAAAGATGGGTTGTGTGAATGCCTGCCTACATATACAATAGTATGATTATACAGATTCAAATTTTATACAGAATATCATTAATTAACAAGAAATAGCTGCTGCTCTGGCAAAGGATGTACGTATGTATTTAGGTATATATGTATGCCTATGCATGCAAATGACATACAGCAGCCTACAGAAACGGTTGATAATTTGCATAATTTATTTGGTGGTCATTTTACAATTTCTGCAAAACGAAATGAAATGAATAGAGATACAGAAGGACAAAAAGAAATAAAAGCTGTCAAAAGTAAGATGGTACATAGCGGTCAGTCTCACAATACTCGTATAAGCGACTATTTTATTGTCGACAATTATACAATAAAAATTTAAAATGGAATGAATGAAAAGTAATTAATTTGAATGGAATTGCTTTTATAGTGCATATGCTATTACAGTTTACGCGTAAAAGGTAATGAAGATACAACCAAACATCTTAAATATGTTATAAATTTTTAAATACTGCCACTGGGGTTATTATTATTTTTTTTTTTCATTTTCATTTATTTATTTATTCAATTAAATACAACTAACATACAATTTGATTATTTGGCCTCAGCGCCCTATGGGCATTATTGAAGCAAGTTGGCAGTTTCAGTTATACTGATTAAAATTATTAATTTAATACTTCATATACAACAACAAATAAAGATAGCTATAATAATAAAAAATATATATATATATATATTAATATAATATATACATACATAAATAGCAATATTAAAAATTATAGCTAATTATAAACTTAGGTAAAGCATTAGATATTTTAAATTTTTATTTTCATATGCATTTGGATATAAAATAAATTTAAATTTAAATTTAATTAATTAAATTTATATTTAATTAATTTTAAATTTAATTACCTACACAGCAAGCTTTCCAAGTTTTCAAATATATATTTTCTTAGTTCCTTTTTAAAGACTGACAAGCTATTTATTGATTTTAACCTTAAAGGTAATTTATTATATTCAAGACTTCCAATATATTCAATCCGCTGCCTGGTTGTTTCTAACCTGCACCTAGCGGTATGTAAATTGCCTTGATTCGTTGTATTGAAAAGTGTTTGATGCTGAGAAAAAGTAACTGATCTATATCCTATGTTCCGTATGGATTTAAACATGTATATTAACAGCTGGTATTTATATCGTCCACAAAAAGGCATAATGTTTTTACAAATATCTCTATAAAGTAATAAAGTGGGGTATCGTAGCGGTAAATTATTGTCTTTAATGCTCTATTCTGCATCACCTGCAATGATTTTAATTCACTTGTGTTTCTAAATCCATATATTATTGCCATATAGTTTATGTGACTTTGTATTAAGGACTGGTAAATCATCAATTTTGTTTTCAGATTAAGTTTATTTTTCATTTTAAATAAAACCCCAACAGCTGGTGCAATTCTTGATTTTACCTCATCAATGTGTAGATTCCATGCCATATTACTTTGCAATATAATTCCTAAATATTTTACTCTATCTGTTTCCAAAATCAAATTTTCACCGACTTGAATCGCAAAGCTATTATCCTGCACACGTGTGCATGGTCTAAATCTGATTAATTTGGTCTTATCCGCATTCAGCGAACGTATTCAAGAATTAGAGCAACGTCGCGTTCCATATACGTTTTCAAAACCAACTCGTACTTATAAGGATAAAATAAACAAACATCATCAGCAAACATATACAATTTACCAGTTAGTTGTAAGTTAGAAAGGTCATTCAAATAGATAGAAAAAAGCAGAGGACCCAAACAACTACCCTGAGGTACGCCACTTTGAATATCCAACATGTTACTTTTTTCTACACCAATCTGAACGAATTGTTTTCTATTCCTAAGAAAATTCTCAAACAGTCTCAATTCCTTTCCCATAATACCATAAAACATCAATTTCCGCAACATTATATCATGGTCAACGAGATCAAAAGCCTTACTAAAGTCCAAAAATAGCCCTGCAACCCAATAGAACCTCTATCCAATTTGTCACAAATGAAGTTTACAGCATTCAAAACTACCTCTTCCGTATTACATCCCTTTCTAAACCCAAATTGATATTTGTACATTAAGTTATTACTATCCAAATACGAAAACAGTCTCTCATGGATGATCTTTTCAAAAATTTTATCAATAATTGGCAGTAGGGAAACTGGACGAAAATCACTAGCTTCAGAAGCATTCGCAACTTTTGGTATGGGAACAATTTTGCTTATCTTTAAACAATCGGGATATGTGGACGAATTTATTATTTTATTAAGAATACATGTTAACACGGGATCCATACCCCACAGATTTATTTAAGTTCAAATTATTAACAACAGAATTTATATGTTCAACAGAAATCTGCTTAAGGTTAAAGCGGAAAGAAGACTGACGTAAAGTACGTAGTGAATTGCAACTATCTTCCGGATACGTTTGAGTTCGCAGCCTTAAATTTGCCACAGAATGAATAAAATATTGGTTAAGTATATTTGCCTTTGTTCGCCCATTTTCTATTAGCTCACCATCATATATAAGATTGAAATCTTTCTTTTTATGTCTTCCAAGAGAAGTGTTTATAAAATTCCAGGTCTTCTTCGGATCATTATTAAATTTCTCCAAACAATCATGGTAATAGTTTACCATGGATGACTTATTAGCCAGTTTTATAACTTTTCCTAATCTTTTCAACAACATATCATACTTATTGCTCCTGTCTTTCTCCTTTTCGCTAAAATTTTATGTTTATATAATATTAAAATTTGAAGATTTCTGTTTATCCAAGGACCAATTTTAAATCTCACTCGCCTTTCATATTCATGTGTTTTTGTCGACTCCCTAATTGCATTCCCAATGCAACTTATTACGTTGCGAGTTAAAACCGAAGTGTCATTAAAATTCACAATTGAGTTCAAACCTCCATTCAACAATTCCCTAACTTTTCTATAGTCACAAATAACCTTTCTCTCAATAATTCTATCTTCCGGAACAAATTCAGCCTGTATTTTACAACAGATTATATTGTGATCAGTTAGCGAACACTCCACTGAATCTACTGAAATTCGATCAAAAGTATTACTAAACACTTGATCAATAGAAGTTTTACTTAATGGCCTCGTTACTAAAGTATGACAATTGTGACAATCATAGTTCAAAAATAAATTCGATAAAATAGAAAAATTAGGATTATTCAATACATCAATATTCGTATCTCCAACTACAACCAACGGTTGCCGATTAGTGGAGCTCATTATACAATACCCATAAAATTAGAAATTATGCATTTTTGTGAACGATAAATTGATAATATTCTCAAACAATTACCATTTATTCTAAAGTTGTTAATTGATATTAATATATAATCTACGAAATTCTCACTACAACAATTTTCTACATTGAATTGTAGTTTATCACTCACATACAGTGAAGTGCCTCCATATCCATCAGTTCTACAACAATGAACGCTCTTATACCCATAAATTGAATAAAGATCAGTTAATCTTTTGTCAAACCAAGTTTCCTGTATTGCTATTATGTCAGGTAGCCTTGAAAAATTTGCTATTAAGGATTTAAATTTATTAAATTTTTTTAAAGATGAAATGCTTCTAACGTTTACGCTAATTATATTGAAATATAAACTTTTAAAATTGGTAATGTATTTATTATAATTAGAAATATTAAGAAAATATTGATTATTCATTTGTTTTCCTTTATCCATAGTAATAATAATAATAATGTAATATAATTATAAGACAGTATTCAAAAAGAAAACTATTCCAAGTTGTCAAAATCATCAGCTTCATCATTTCCAAATGCTCGCTTGGCAGCTACATTGTGTTCCCGTGATATACGCACAAAATTACCTTTTGTCGCTGATTTTAATAACAACTGATCTATTTCCTCTTCGGATCTAATTATCTGAGGCTTAGAAGTATCAGTTTTCTTGCAGAAAACTTTGCCGTTTTTTGCATACACCCAGTTGAAGCCAATATTCTTTAGAGTTTTAGCATACTTCAGTAGCTCTAAAGACTCTCTACTAAGGAAATCATGAACATAAACATCCTTGTGATCTGTTTTCAATTTTGGCCTTGCAGCCATTAATTTATCTTTCACCGTTTTTGATGTAAATTTTACAACAATAGATTTTTTTTGTTGGTACCATTTTTGTTTTTATAGGACATAAAGTACGCATCATCAATCTGTTCTGGCTGCATTTCTACACCCACACTTTTTGTTAAATTAACAATAGAGTCAATAGCAGAAACACCATCAGCTACAGTTAGTCCCTTTACAATGCAGTTATTCTTTACACCCATATTATTAAGATATTTTACAGATGCTTTTAAGTTACTAATTTCCATTTTTAGAGAAAAATTTTCTTTTTGTACTTCACTCAATTCTTTTTTTGTTGCAGATAAATCTTTTAAAATAAGATCATATTGTTTTGCCATGAAATTTATTGATTCCTGAATTTCAGACAGCTGATCCAGCTTATTAAGTTTTGTTTTGATTTCATGTAGTTCATTTTTAATATTTCCTTCTTCTTCTCTTTCACATAAGTGACAAATAAACACTTCTCTCTCATTTTTAATTAGATACTCAAAATCAGTTTTACTCAGTTTAGTACATTGCAAATGGTAATTTTTGGCGCACTTATAACATTCTATAAAATCATCAGTCTCCTCTTTTATATTTCTTTTACATTGCAAACAGACTATTTTTGGTTTATTTAAACTTTTTCGACCTTTTCCAGCCATCTTTCAGCAAATTATTTTTGAAAACAAGTAGTTTTTCACATAAATAAATTTTTAACTTTATTTATTGTGTTTTAATGAAGTAAACACAATTAGAATATAAATATGCTTTAGCACTATCAAAATTTATGTCTTTTTCACAAGGGTTACCAACTCATTTGGATATTTCATTTTTTTATTTATTTGTTGTTGGCTTATTAAACGTAAGGCCTAGGTTCAAATCCCAGGTCAGATATCAAAACGTAAATAAAAAAAATTTCTACGCGACTTAATCTCAGCAGATTTCTGGCAAAAACTCTGAGAGTAAATAAAATTGCAATGAAAAGTTTCTCAAACAACTGCCCTTCGGAGTCGACTTAAAACTGTAGGTCCCGCCACTCATATAAAAAATTAACAAACACAACATAAGTGGTGTTAGAAACTAGGTCGTAGTCCTGACTGTAGGGTTGTAATGACCAATTATGTATGTATGTATGTTAGAAAATTAAATTGAAATATTATGTCCTGTTCTTTTAGGTAGGTAGGTTGCAGTGGTAGCTTTCATTACTAAAGATCACTTGAGCACGCATAGTGGACTTTTGTGACGCCACGAGTAAGCCCAGTTCCAGTAGTGTGCTAACTTATTAGACATGAGATTACGGTTCAATCCCCAGGTCAGACATCTCCAACAAATCGAAATATGAAAAAATATTTCTTTGGCGACTTCCACTCAGCACATTTCGTGCAAAAAACTCTGAGTGTAGCATAAAATTGCCAAGAAAAAGTTTCTCAAAAATCTGTCGTTCGAGGTCAACTTTAACCTGTAGGTCCCACCACTCATGTATAAAATTAATGCACACAACGTAAGTGGTGTGAGAAGCTAGGTCGTAATCCTGACTGAAAGGTTGTAATGACCAATTATGTATGTATGTAGACATGTATAGTTTTATGAGGCAACTTTTACGCTTTAAGGTTCATCAAAATATAGATCCAGACAGCTGTTATGAAATCTGAATGGTAACCAGTGGTCTTATCTGATAATAGTAACCCTTTTTAGTCGCTTTGCACCATCAAAAGCAATTTTGCACCATTTCTTCTAACAGTAGCATGAAGTCCTAATCAGAGATCAGCAATGAATCGCTTTTTCGCTACTCATAATTACTCATGAAATTTTGAGTATGAGTGGAGTCAAAAGTATTAAAATCCAACTACTCTGATTTATTCGTACTCAGTACAACATTGATTTATAACTACAAGTATGAGTACAACGTTGACATCAAACTCATAACATTCGAAATTTGTTTGATTCATACGCCTATTCATTCAGATTCATAAATTTAGAATATAAATACTTATAATACTTATAAATGATTAGTGTGATTCGAATCATTCATCAAAATTTACAGTCTTAGTTGTTGTTGAATTTACAAAAAAATAAAAAAGACATGTAAGCAAAAAGACAAAAACAGCAAGGAGAGCAGACACACAACCTTCTTGTGAGTATTGTAGAATCATACTTATTTTGTGATTCGTGTATACGATGAGTCGTGGAGAGTCGAAATCAATAACATCATGCGTATTGTTAAGTACGAGTACCAAGAGTATTTCAAACTTTGAGTCTGAGTAGTAAGTGTATGACATTAAAATAAGTATGAATGCGTATAAGTATTAGAAATTATAAGTATGATTCGAATTCGTTTTGAATACTCATTGCTGACCTCTGGTCCTAATATAAACGCCTCCCATATTTGAATTTAAATAAAACCAAGTGTGTGTAAACTATCAGCGAAAAACCTATTGATGCCATTATATGCGGAATATAATATATTCGCCAAGGGCTCCCATATGTGAAAAGCATTCCAAATTCCATTCCATAAATTAGGCTGAATTTGTCTGAATGGCATAGAAGATCATTGTGGTTTGTGGCGTATTCGCATATACCAGCGACTTAAAAAAACCAAACAAGATAAGGTCTAACGGCGTCAAATTGTACGTTATGGGTCGCCAATTCACTTCACTTACGTTTGAGATGAACATGTCCTCAAATCACTCATGAAGCATATCGAATGTGATATAAGCTCTGTGGTAAATAACGCCATCTTGGTTTCGTCCTGGCGTCGCCTGGCCAACGCCTTTCTCAAAGGCCAATGCTCGCCACTAACGATGTTGAGTTGACCAACGTCGTTCACATTGAACTATGAACGTATGACAGCGCCAACCCAAAATCCACACTAAATATTAAGTTCTTCGGAATGCATTGTAAGCTTTCAGATCTCAGGGGACATGGTCTTTGATGTTTCCATTCCTACTATATTTATTATATTCCTATAGTCTTAAATCTAATTGTTGCTTGCGCTTTGACAACAGAAGTTTTTTTCCCACTTGTAGATTTGTAATCTAACAAGTTGAGGTTATACGTTATACTGTTACCAACTGCTCTCATGCCAATTCAGCGAACACACATATTTTTTTATGGCCGTTTACCCTTAGTTTCTGAGTCAATTGAATTTTGTAGGGCTACAAGCCAAAGACACAACACAAAATTCGTAAAATTGTGGCCAGCGAAAGCCCGAATTTTTAAAAGCCCCGCAAAATCGAACGTCGGGGATCATTTTACACAGCCTTACGGCAGCCGTGAAGTTTGCAGCAGATATTCGAAATCCTAAAAACTCTTATAAACAGCGCTTATATTTTTGGCAGATCTTACATTTCTTCTGTCTCTGACACATAGTGATAGATTTGTAAACGCTTTTCAGTTCTTGATGGTCGTAGTTCACCTCAACCTAAACCTTGTATTAATATGAGTAAGTTCCTCTATAGACGGTATGGGTTGAAAATACTGTTAGGTTTTGCGTTTAAAATATGAGCTCGTAGATTGCAAATAAAATAGAAACAAATCTGTGTTTAGATTTAATTAAAATTCTTTATTATTCGCACAATTATGTGTGACACTGTTCACAACTTTATGTAAACAACAACAATTGCTTTCTTTGTCTGTTTATACCCTTTGCATACACAACAACAATTACTGGACAATTATTCGACAGATCTTTGTAACGGCCCAGCGGATTTTTTCCCCATACATCTTCCAACTGAGACAATGTATGACAATGTAGATGCGACTAATCCAAAGTCTATATTAAGTTTTCACTTACATTTACACAGTGATGGAATAGGCCGTACGATAGGTCCAACTTTACCGACATTAAGCGAAGGTCGGATGGATCCAACTCCACCAACATTGTGAGCGAAGGTCGGATGGGTCCAATATTATACTTATTCAAAGGGTACCTAGATATGTCTCAATGCAATTAATCTTTAATAGTAGACATTGATGTGTCCGATTAGGATCGATAATGGGATGAGTTGTAACATCTAGATTTCTTTTTAAATTTTCAGCTTCCACTTTTTTAATCGTCTTACATTTCTTTTACTGAAGCCGAACATTGCTTTTAATATAAAAAACACACAACAACATTTACTATTTTTAATTTATACTTATTTATTTTATTTAATTAATTATTTATTTTTAATACCACATTATCACTTTACAATATGAAATTTTACTTTGAAAGAATAGAAAAAACAAAAAATAAATAATGGGACATCGGCTGAACCAAAACAAACAACAAAACTATATTAACAATATGATGCTACATTACTTAGCCATCCAATTTAGATGCAAGTACGATGGCAACATTTTACTCGATTTTGTCTTGTTCTTTAATTCGTATATGTATTTCATTTTACAATGTAATAGCAATAGGACTCATCTGAAACGGATGCTAGTTGTATGCTCTTAACCAATTTTATTTTATGTTCTCCTATTGACATAATAGTATACATTTGGATATGTTTAAATTGTAATATCCTACGGACTGCTGGGGGAGATTTTCAAATCACGTGTACCCTCTTCAAACGCACCGCGTCTTCAAACAAGACTGACTGAACTTTTACTAACTCCGTCGCCTGTTTTGCCTTGCCTTTTATAACGTAAACAGTCTGATGAATGTTCTTGAAGACGAATGTTCGTGGGTTCGCCTTCTCGAACTCACTATAAATGTAAACATCGTTGTTTCATTATTGTTTGTGTTATGTGTATATTTGTTTTCATTATTGTTTGTGTATTTTGTTTACATTTATTTTTGTTATTTTTTTTTGTTGTATTTTTGTTTGCCATTTTTAATGCTGGTGTTTGCTGGTATATTTTGTTTACTTGTTTATGATGTAAACAAGTTCATTGTTTTTGTAGCTTTTTTATCAGTTAAATGTTAAACGATGTAACGATGTAACAATATTTCCATTTTCGTAACAATAAGTTGGTAATCAACGACCTACAGTGCTCGCCATTGACAGTGACGTTCTCAAAGAAATATGAACCGAAGATACCGCCAGCCTAAAATTTACACCAAAAGTGACTCTTTCGGTATACATTCGACTGTTATGAATCTCATGTGGATTCACATCATCAAAGATTCTTTAATTTTTATTCAAAAATCGGCCTAATTGTTGAAGATGATTTTTCTATAAAATTGAAGTTGAGTTGCCAACTGCTCCAGAGTATATTCAGCGAACATACGTCGATGTCTGTAGTGCTATATCGTGATTTGGTAAAGCAGACTGAATTTGTAACAAATAGTGGAGTCCCTTCGCAGACTAACTTCTTCGATGTGGAATTCGATGTGAAATTCGGCCGTGGAATTCGGTCAGAGACTGTGCTAACCAGTGGGGCCTGAATGGGCCGTTCTGAATGCTCAAATTAGTTACAATTTTTTATGCTATTGTTTATAATTTTAGTGTTAAACAATGTAAAAGTAAAACACCAGTATCTAGATTTTTTTTTCTGAGTTTCAACAGTTAAATCGTAAGGGTTTATTACGGCAGTATTTAAGATTCCTAAAGCCTTCCAGCTGCCATGATGCATTTATGATACAAACTGCAGCACAATTTTAGTTGTTTTCCTTCTTTTTAGTTTTGTAAACATTCAAGAACATTTGCCTAGAGTTTGCGTTGCTGTTTTATTATTCTCTTATCGGATGATAAGTGGAAACCACAAAGGAAAGAAAATTGATGCATTATTGAATGCTCAATGATCCCAATGCTTCATGTTGCAGATGAGGAAAAGACTGCTTGAACAGCAAACAATTGTTACAAAAACCCACCTACCAGATGCTGATTACTGAATGATTATTGAATAGCACTGCCTGCACACCTCCTTCTGATGAATTCTGTTTTTTTTTTTGTTTTTGTCTGCCTGAATTGTTATCATTATTACCAGTGAATTGAGAATTGCTTGTAGCAAAGTCACTAGATTTGTATGTAGCAACTCAATAATGGGTCAATAGATAAGCAAGCTAGCGAACTTTACATGGCTTACGCTCGTAAAATAATTTCGATTGTCATTCACGTAGCAAACCTCACAATCATAAGACGACATTCAAATCCTTACACAGATGATGTTGAACGTGCGAATGTATAGAGATGTGTAGTGCTGGAAAGTGTTTGTTTTTTTTATTTTATTTTTGCGATGCTCAATTGTCTTTTAATACGTTTTGCCCTCGTGTACACTTTAAAATGCATGTTTGCCGAGGAGAGTGCATACAGAGGCGCGTTTACTGAAACAGATACTGCTTAAGATGATGGCGAAAAACATACATTTGTTTGGGTTAAGACAATGCGGCAAAGTACATTTTCAATTCCTTGTTATTGTGTTTTTCTTTCAATTTTTTTTCTTTTCGTGCTTGATATCAGGAGGCCGTTTAAGACATGTTGTGACAGTCGCTAAAGTGTTTAAAATTAATGGCAAAAGCGTTGAAAAGTTATATTATAAAGAGAAGATGTAAAGTAGTATGTTGATAAAGAAAGTAATGGGTAATGGATTAATATAGAGCACAGTATTTACATACATAATTGGTCATTACAACCCTTCAGTCAGGATTACGACCTAGTTTCTCACACTACATATATTGTGTGTGCTAATTTTATACATGAGTGGCGGGATCTACAGTTTAAAGTCGACTTCGAACGACAAATTTTTTGAGAAACTTTTCATGGCGATTTTCATTTAATCTCAGAGATTTTGCCAGAAATCTGCTAAGAGGAAGTCGCTGAAGAAATATTTTTGTATTTTGTTTTGATGTCTGGCTTGGGGTTCGAACCCCTGGCTTTACGTCTAATAAGCCAAGACACTACCTACTAAACTACGGCCACTACTAAGTATTTATGGTCTCAAATACAGTAGCTGCTTTCTTATCTGATAAGTTTGATTTCAACACTGTCTTTTAAGCTCCCCTACCGATAAAATACTAAAAATTGTAAAGATCATGTATTCGACTGATTAGCAGCAAAGTATTGTGCAAACCAGGTGGTTAAATAAAACTGTCCATAAAAACAGATTCCGCATTGGGGTTCTTCTACACAACGTAACTCAATAAAATCTACTGTCACTGTCACTGAATAGACTCTAGAGCAGTTGGCAACGGACCCTAATTTTCAGCAAAAAATCATCTTCAGTGATGAGGCTGTTTTTGCAAAAATGGGTACGTGAACAAATAAAATCATCGAATCTTGTGACGATACCAATTCACATGAGATTAAAGGCAGTCGAATATATCCCTAAAATGTCATTGTTCTGCGTGATTTTTAGACTGGCGGCATCATCGGTTATTACTTCTATGTACGGTTTTAATCGGAATTGAATTATCAGAACAAGAAATGACATGTAGTGTCAACTGGATGGCACATATTCAGGATTTTCGGCACCAGTGATTTGAGGGCATATTCTCACGTGAAGGTGATGTGAGTTGGCTTCGAGGTCGACCTATTGGGCCCGTTAGACTTTTTCTTTTGGGGTTTTCTTAAGTCGCAGGTGGCTTATTCGAATACACATGTTTTCGAATCGCTCGCAACTGAATATCCAACGTGGCATGAGCTGTATCGCACGTAGAGCTGTCCTATTGAAACCATATGTCGTTGCTATCCCGATCATTCAATTCTGGCTAAAATAAGTTGATAATCGTGTTTTGATTAGTGATCATCAAAGCCAACATACCCCTTGCCATCGGTCAAATTCAGCCTGATTTATGAGTCATGAAAAGTTTTAGATTTCCGATTTCACCCCATGAAGCTTTATAAGATGTCCGCCTATATGCAAATAATACTCAAATAATGTTGCAAGTTTTCTTATGTTTTTATTACAAAACTTTGTTAAAATCTTGTTTAGTTTTCTTAACAACACTATTTTGCCACATGGATATTATTCATTTCAATTTACATACATTGTCCTCGTCAAACCAAATGCTTTTAAAAGTTCTTCAAGTAGTCGAGTAATTTCACTTGACACGTACCATGTTTATCTGACACATTGTCATAGTTTTTTAACCCTTTCATGCCCGAATTTTTTGAGCCAGAGCTAAAATTTTTTAAGGACATGTGTTTGTTAGTCATTGACCTAAATATGAAGTGATATTAAATTCAGAGTCGTACGTATTCTGGTTTTACACGTTTTTAACCAAGCTTGTTTGCAAAAAAAAAATCTTTTAAAAAAATTAAAAATTACAGAATTTATGAACAAAAATGTACAATGTTACCTACAGGCAACATCGGGCATGAAAGGGTTAAGAAAATTACACTTTATTGTTTTTGTTGTTATTGCCACAATAAACCATTAGCATAAATTAAAAGAATCTGTTAACAATTTACATTATTTACACGACGAAGTGCTAAGGAACCTTTCAAAAAGCGGAATGAAAAGCCATGATAAAAATGAAAAGGGAATAGTAACATGGATTTCTAAACATCAAACGCAAAAGCGCCGTATTTTTTTTTTCTTAATAATGGCTTGCAAGTAACAAGTCAGCTTAGATTGAAAGCAGGCACCTTTTGCCACATTTGGACAAAGAAAAAAAGTCGGAAAAAATGAAGAAATGCTGACAACAAAAAAAAAAAAAATGGAAAAAAGCGAGAAAACTATGCAAACTCATCTTATCGAAAAAAAAAACAAAATTCAATGAAATTCTGCTGACTAACGAAATGAATAAGTGAACTGAAGTTTTTGATTGAAGGACCTCAACGTTTTGGGGTTAAATGACTAACTATTGCACCTTACCACTACCATTGGCTGACGCTCTTATGCCAAAAGGATTACATGTTTTTTTTTTGTGATGTTTGTGAAATCAAAAAAAAAAAAATAAATATTTTGTAACACCAATGTGCCAGCTTTACAACGTTTGCAAAAACAACGTTTGTAATACATTAAAGAAAAGAAAACAAAAGAAAACCACACGCATGCGTTTGCATGCCTCCCAAATAGCATGCAACCCACAGCACTTGTCTACAAGAAATTCTCTTACCGCCGGCGATTACACAGCAAGTTTTAAATCAAAAACCTCAACTTACTTCGAAGTGAAAATGCAAAACTAAATAACATACTAGTAACTGATTGGTTAAGGGAAAAAGTAATTTCGTGATTTACACTAAACAAACTTAAATTAAGAAACTTAAATGAAAATAACTGATTACGGAAATCACTTTTTTAGTTGCCGTTTAGACAGTGTTAAAATTGATAAAGACTGTTTGCTTGCATTTGTTATGAGTGAAAAATGGGTAGACTTTTTTTCTTCACTCAGATCCAACTATCACATAAAAAAGAATAAAATAAACAAGACATTTAGGCAAGGATGTGTTCTACCCCCTTTTCTCTGGGTGGAACGCATGCAAAATGTCCAATTTCCTATGACTTTGAAACACAAATCAAGCTACATTTAGCCAAAGGCAGAGGTTATATTGGCTTTGAGAATAACTATGGTTTGTAGCTAATTTCCATACATCTTCGACTTAAGGAAAGTACATCGGCCTCAAATCGAACGATATGTACAATGAATCAAATAAGTCTCCGTACAGATTACTTCATTTTATATAATGATAAGTTAACATCTCTTAAAACAAGATATGATTGATTTTTTAATTTTATTTTATAAGAAATCTTGTAATTTAGGAAATAACATAAAATAAATAGAACAGAATTCATTAAAAACATAAAAAAGGGTAATTTCGTCAACTCCTTATATAAAATAACATCAAAAAAGTCTCCGTACAGTTCATTGTTTTTCATAAAGAATCCTTCCTTATAGTTATCTTAAACTCTAATATATTGTTGGTCCTCCTTTATTGGCAATTACAGCATTTAATATGCTTTTAATGGAATGGACAAGTTTAGTTGAGGTCATAGGGTCTATTTTTCCCATTCCGTATTGATAACTACTTTAAGTTGGTATTTATTTGTTATATTGTGCTGACGGATCTTTCTTTCAATCGGATTGAGACCTGGTGACTGCGCAGGGTAATTTAATTGCTTTGGAACATTATAGATGAGCCATTCTTTTACTACTCCAGAGGTTTGTTTGGGGTCGTTGTATTGCAGGAAGCAATACAAATGTCCCAAACCCAATTTTTCTGCACTTTGTTTTACTTTTTCTTTTAAAATATTTAAATATTCAAATTTAGTCATCCTATTTTCAATAAAAACGAGATTGTACGTCCACTTAGTATTACCATTCTGCATTCCTGCAGAATATCTCAATGTGCCACAGGCTGTATGACAAGTAACATAATTTTGTTGAAACCACATAGCGTTGATGTTCAGATCATTCAATTCAGGCAAAAATGAGTTGTTAATCTCAAAGAAATATGAACCAATGACGCTGTCAGCCCAAATTCATATCAAATTTAGACTCTTTCGAGATTCATTGAATGCCCTTGAATATAATGTTACGTTTTCAGCCTTTTAAAAACGTTTCAAATATGAGCTCGTAGATTACAAATAAAATAAAAATAAATTCGTATTTAGTTTTAATTAAATTTCTATTTTTTTTTACACAACTCTGTGTGCCACTGCTCACAACTGTAAGTAAACAACAACAATTGCCTTTTTTTGTTATTATACCCTTTTCATAAACAATAACAATTACTTGAAAATTGTTCGACTGATCTTTGCAACGGAGATCTTCAAATCACGATTACTCTCTTCAAACGCACTGCGTCTCCACACAAGACCGACTGAACTTTACTAACTCATTCGCCCGCTTTGCCTTTTATATGGCATGGTAAACAGTCTGATGAATGTTCTTGAAGGCGAATGTTCATGACTTCGCCTTCTCAAAATCTCTATAAACGTAAAAACGGTTGTTCACATTTATTCTTGTAGTGTTGTTTGTGTATTTTTGTTTACTATTTTTTTATGCTGGTGTTTGTTGTTATATTAAGTAGTCCGATAATTTGTTTTATTTACTGCATTGTTTTGTTTTAGCTTAGCTTTTGTTTATAATTGTAATGTTAAAGGATGTAAAAGCAAAACACCAGTATCTAGATTTTTCATTTTCGTAACAATAGCCTGGAGTCTAATTCTCGCAGTCGTGATCGAAATTATGTTCGAATAGAAAATAATTTCGATAGCGAGAAATTTTTTTATGATGTTACTCGATACGAAACGAATCGATTTGTTGCATAGGTGTTGTGAAACGAGTTAATTATTTCGTTTTACAGCACTGACTAAAATGCAAAAATTGGAAACAAAAAACATATGTTTTCTTACAAAAATAAAAGAAATTTAAATAATCCAAGGAAGAAAAGTTTTTATTAAAATTGTAATATTTCGTATGGATAATATATTTTTTTGGTTTTACTTTATTATTAGCTGGCGCTGAAGTTTCTTCTGCAGTATCATTTTCAAATTCTATAAAAGGAGACATGGTAGGATCCATTTTGTCTTCTTCATAATCCGATAAACAGCAGGGGTATACGTCAGGAATACTATTTTTTGGTGAAGTTGTTGGGGTAACATTTTCTTTGTCGCAATTCTGTTTTGGGTTGCCTTTTTTTTGTGAAGACCCAAAAGTTTGGACATTTTTTAGACCCTCAACAGAATTTTTAACTAAACAAGAGTTTGTTAAACTACTTTGCTCCACATTTTTGCATCTTTGATTGGTGGGCCGGAAGCATTTAGCTTAGCTGTGAGCTGTTCCCATAGCTGCTTAGCTCTTGCCTATTCCTGAGAAGTATTTGGTATAATACTCTTTGCCAATTCTGAATGCTTAACCATGAAATTTCCATGAATTTCCTCCTGGGTGTAATTAATTTTTAAAAGTTTTGACTTACAAATACTGCAATAAATTTTTTATTCATAAATTATTATTAATTTGTTACTTACATTTTTTTATATTGTTCTTTACAGCAGAAAAACGTTAATTCGAAAGCTTTAGTGCTTACGAGTAAAAACTCGCAATGTGGCATCCGAATGATCACACGTTATCGAATGCCATCATTAAAAATTTCGATAGATTCTACTCGATAACGAATAAAAGAATACCAAAACTAAAAAAACTCGCATGTTCGAGTAAAAATTCGTTCGTATACGACTGCCAGAATTAGCCCTCTGGATTGGTGCTGTTCGGAATGCGACAATCTTGTTTGTTACCCATGTGCTCATTTATCGAGTAATGTTCCTCATTGTAACAATAGCATGGATTGGTGTTGTTCAAAATACGACAATTTTGTTTGTACCCCACGAGCTCATTTATCGAGAAATGTTCCACACCACTGAACATGATTTTTCGATTAAAATTACGGCCAGTTTGCAATGTCTATTTACGATGCGAAATTCGCCAAGTTGCCAGCCATAAAATAAGAGAGTATAAATAAAGCGTAGTGCCAGTGTTACCAGTCGACTGTGAGTTAATCGTTTCCAGTCATTCTTAGAGAGAGATTTTTGTATTAAAAACTTCTAAAACTTTTAAATTTCGGATAAGAAATGATTTTTTCTCTGCATCGTATTGCATCGTAAATCATTGCATTGTTAGTTACTGTTGTGGTTAGTGCAGATACCACCCATTTGCATGCATGTCACTGCTACACTGTATTACATACTGCAGTAGTTTTGTTTTAGTTCTCCACTTGATTTCCATGCCATGATTATCGCAGCAATGGTTGGAAGGAAAAGAAATATTTTTCGTGCCAATGCTTGTAGATTTCTAATGAGTATCAGCAACAACCAGTTGTGATGTCATACGCGTTGGTATGAAATATTTTCAATTAATAACCGCCAATAACATATTTAGCAAAACTATTTGTTTATAAGGAGTCTTGAAAACAAAAAGGTTAAGTACCGAAACTCATAAAATTATCACTCCGAACATGTTGGTTGTAGTCCTAACCTCAAGGTTGTAATGAAATTAGGTTTATAGGCTATAATAACAGAAAATCATATCCTATTCCCATTAAAAATTGTATATTCTTATCGTCTTATTTTTTTACATAAATTATACCATTTTCCCCTGACAAACACAGATATTCCACAAATGCCACAATAAAATCTTCCTTTAATTTTTCTTTTTCTTTTCTCTACCTGTTAGAAATTGATCTGACGTTATATTGCATGGAATAATTTGTTACTGTCAGTCATGCTTGCTACTGTTGCAATATTACAAAAATTAAGAAAAAAAAATAAATATTCTGCACTCTTTGCTATTTAAATAAGGCAACATGATGTCAGAAGTTGCATAGACTGTCTACACAGTATACATATGTCGATACAATAGCCGTCTCTACTGTGGCATAGAGCGCCACTGCGGTATACATGAGAACGGAAAGTCGGACGAACTGGCACAGAATGAATCGGATTCTTAAGACAAGAGAACAGACAAGAGAACAGCTCACACTCCAATAGGAATTCTAATGGAAACTGAGCATTGGGCAGTTTCCCTGACAGGCTCGGTCTGCACCATCAGAATTACTGCAGAAGCTGGCAGCGTGTGGAAGAAACGTAATCGGTACAACACCTTTTATGTAAGTTCCCTGCACTTCAAAACAGATGCCATCGGCTTTTGGATGACAGAACGTTTGAGGCCGGTTTCATCCGTATCTCGGTGTGGTTTAACCCACCACTAACAGATCATGACAGGTTGGCTTACTTTACACTAGGTAACACAATGGACCCTATCAGAGATCAGCAATGAATATTCAAAAATATGAGTAGAATTGAATCGTACTTATAATTTCTGATGCTTTTTCGCATTCATACTTATTTTGATATCATACTCATACTACTTATATTCAAAGTATGAAGTAATCATCATATTCCTACTTAACAATACGTATGATGTTGTTGACTTTGACTCTCCGTGACCCATATTTATCGACAAGTAGAGGCGTGCCGCGTATTGGATCTCAGATTACAGCCGATGATTATACTTTTGAAATAGTCAAGGAATTTATTTATCTTGGCTCCGTCGTTACCACAGAAAACGATGTCAGCCTGGAGATCAAGCACAGAATCACTTTTGCCAATAGGTTCTACTATGGTTTCAATAGGCAATTGAGTAGCAGAGACCTCTCTCGTGCGACAAAACTAACACTCTACAAGACACTCATCCCACCCGTGCTTCTTTATGGCGCAGAGGAATGGTCCCTCTTAGGAAAGTCCTATGTAAAATCTTCAGTAGAGTGCGAGTTGGCGATGATATCCGTATTCGATCCAACAGTGAGCTGTATGTGCTCCTCAACAACATAGACGCTGTACAGCGTATTAATATTCAGCGGCTGCGCTGACTCGGCCATGTCATTCGAATGGAGGATGCTCCGGCGAGACGGGTATTTGATGCGGGAATCTGCGGAAGTCGGCGAAGAGGACGACCTTGTATCCGTTGAAAGGACCAATTAGAGGAAGCCCTGTCATCGATCGGTGTGACCAACTGGCGTATGCGCGCAAAAAGCAGAGGCGCTTGGAAGGATGTGTTTCGGCAGGCCGAAATCCGTTAAACGGGTTGTTATGGCCAATTAAATAGGTAAGATGACCCACATTTACAAAAATCCGAAAATGAGTATGATTCGCTAACGAACACTAAAATACTCACAAGGTTGTGATGCTTTTGTCTTTTTTTGCTTATGTGTCTTTTTTCTTTCTTTATAAATGCAACAACAACTAAGACTGTAAATTTTGAGTGACTAGAATCATGTATAAGTATTATAAGTATTTTTTCCAAAGTAATGAATCTGAATGAGTAGGCTTATGAATCAAACATATTTCGAATGGTATAAGTTTGATGACAACGTTGTCCTCTTACTCATTGTACTCATACTCATATATCAACTTTGTAGTGAGTACGAATGAACCAGAGTAGTTAAATTTCAATATTGTTGACTCACTTATATTCAAAATTTCATGAGGGCTCATGAGTAGGGAAAAAATCATCTCTGGACACTAAGGGCCAATGAACTTGCCTGCGAACAGCAAGATGCCTGTTAATATAAGGCACCATTGGCTTTTTCTTAGAATTTGAAAATAATTTCACGATAATATATACATATATTATGGTCGGCGAAGTCTAATAAGTATTGTGTTGACTTGCTAGATAAGGAATCAAGAGTTCAAATTTCTCCACAACTCTCTGAAATATTGAAAAAATATATATAAAAAAAAATTCAGTTTTCGAAAAAGTCCATCTAACCAGTACTCTAGCAAAAGCTTATGACTAAGCTACTTGACATGAAAACATTTTTCAAATCTATCATTCCGATTAGACATCAAACTCTGGAACACATCCACTGATTTATAAAGTAAAAGCTCACTACTAAAGTCGATTATACATATGTACATATATTATACATAATCAAATATCGTTTAGTGTTAAATTACCTCAAAATTGATTAAAAGCCACTTGTTGTTGGTTAAGTGCACTCTATAAGTAGTTTGTTAGAGTTCTTTAAACTCGTTTTCAGTTGAATTGTCGCTTTTGGTTTAAATGTCAGTGACACTTTAACGCAATTCTGTTGATGGTAATTTTAAAAATAAATCAATTACATATTAAATAAATAAAAATAAATTATTGTGAAGTATTTGTATTAACATAAGGAATATGCAACATTTTTAATGGATGTATTTAAACAATAATTTCAGGCCAGCATTGGAAAGGCCAGATGAAGTTTACTGATATTGTTACGTTTTTACATTTCAAAAACCTTTAAAATATGAGTTCGTAGATTGAAAATAAAATAAAAATAAATTTGAGTTTAGTTTTAATTAAAAGTCTTTATTATTCGCACAATTCTGTGTGCCACTGTTCACAACTTTATGTAAACAACAACAATTGTCTTTTTGTTATTCCTCTGTTTATACGCTTTCCATAAACAATAACAATTACTAGGCAATTTTTTAACAGATCTTTGTGACGTAGATATTCATATTACTCTCTTCACACGCGTCTTCACACAAGTCTGACTGAACTTATCTCACTCAGTCGCCTACTTTGCCTTGCCTTTTATATGGCACAGTAAACAGTCTGATGAATGTTCTTGAAGGCGAATGTTCATGACATCGCTTTCCCGAAATGTTACATTTATTTTACATTTATTATTGTAGAGATTGCGTTTGTGTATTTCGTTTACATTTATTCTTGTAGTGTTGTTTGCGTATTTTTCTTTAGTTGTTTAGCATTTTTTTATGCTGGTGTTTGTTGTTATATTAAGCCGTACGATAATTTGTAAACAGGTTTCTTTACTGCATTGTTTTGTTTTTGTAGCTTTTGTTTATAATTTTAATGTAAAACGATGTAAAAGCAAGACACCAGTATCTAGATATTTCATTTTCGTAACAATATGATTGATAATAAACACCTGTTGTCTTGTACCTCATGCCCAATTACATATAAAATCAGCAGCCCTTATGATGAAAAAAACATGGGTGTTATCCCAAGAAGCCAATAACGTTTGTTCTGCAATCCACAGCATATATTGTGGACGAGATATCAACATTATTCCTGCAACATAGATGATATCTCCATATTGTTTTCCAAAATAAAGTTCCGTAACTGTTTGAACAGAAGTGGAGATCATTTGTGCCTCGAAAAAATGGATCATAGTTAAGCCTTTCATTACATGTGGTATATAACATGGCTTCTCAGAGTGGAACGCATTCGAAATGTCCAATATTTCATGACTTTGGTAATGTTGTCTTTGAGGATCGCTGTGGTTTGTGGCTTATTCGAAAACACCTGTGACTTAAGAAAACCCCACGAGAAAAGGCCTAAGAAGTCGAAGGTAACGAACTCAAGGACTGGGTGACATTACCTACATGTGGGATGGGTATGCCGTCAACTCGCACGAGCAGATTATCCACTGTAGTAAGAGCTACGTATCACGTAGCGCAATCCTGTCGAAACCACATATTTTTGTTGTCCAGATCAATCAGTTTAGGTGAAAAAAGTGGATAATCATCGAAGTATAGTGTTCGTTGATGACAATGTCCATACCAAACATTGGCTTTTTCGCAATAGATTGGATACTCTTGTATCTCATTTTGGAGTTTGCTTGTTCACGTACCTACTTATCCAGAACTGTACCATATCACTAAAGATGATTACTCGATAAAAATCAGGATGAGTTGCCAACTATTCCAGAATGCATTCAGCGAGCAGAATGGTGATCACGTTCGTTCATGATGATTTGGTAGAATACATTGAATAAATGACAACTAATTCGACAGATGTAGACTTCAACAAGATGGTCGTTATCAACTTTTGCCTAGTTCCTATTGGAATATATGGAAAATTTTGAGTTTATAATCAGGATCAAAAGCGAATGTATGCGTCAAATACGACCATGGTTTCGTCATTTTCATGCTCTTGTGTCGCTCAATCTTACTGCTGCACTCGTAGCTGCTACGTAGCAAAAAATTATTTTTAACCTACGTAAACTATTTTCATAAAATGGAATATTGTTGTTCAAACCATCAACGGTTTGTTTCATTCCTTATACTTTCCATCTTTTTTTGTGCCATCACTATAGCATAACAAAGAAGAAATGCTTCACCTGATTGGGTTTAAAAGTTGAAGACAGGATTCCCTATGGGCTGTAATTGTATGAATACAAGTGATATTCTCTCTTTTTAGAGGTACGAAAACAAGTTCAATATTATGCATGTATTCACCTAGTGAGTTGATCAGAAAAATGGGAATAATTTACAAAAACATCGCAGGAAATGCATCATACATACATACATATACACATAATAGGTCATTACAACCTTGTTTCTCACAACAGGACCTACAACTTAAAATCAACTACGAACGATGAAAGATGAGTAGAATCGAATCATACTCATAATTTCTGATACTTATACGCATTCATACTTATTTGAATATCATGGAACCTCTACTCATATTCAAAGTTTGAAGTACTCATCTTATTCATACTTAACAACACATAGGATGTTGTTGATTTCGACGCTTCATGACTCAACATTTACAAGAATCACAAAATAAGTATGATTCGCATATGAACATTAATATACTTACTAGAAGGTTGTGTGTTTGCTCTGCTTGCTGCTCTGCCTTTTTTGCTTATGTGTCTTTTTTCTTTTTTTGTAAATGCAACAACAACTAAGACTGTAAACTTTGATGAATGATGCGAGTGACTCGAATCATTTATAAGTATTATAAGTATTTTTCTAAACTTTAAATGAGTAGACTTATGAATCGAACATATTTCGAATGGTATGAGTTTGATGTCAACGTTGTACTCATACTTATTGCAACCTGTACTTATAAATCAACGTTGTAGTGATTACGAATGAATCAGAGTAGTTAAATTTAAATATTGTTGACTCACCTAGATTTAAAATTTTATGAGTGCGAACCTGAACAAAATTAAATTCCATTGTGCACTATTTTTACTAACAGTCTGCTCTTCTCTCGGGCTGGTTAGGCAAGCGTTTTTGTGGAAAAAAAAAAACAAACAACCAAAAACAACAAAATAAGTGAGAGCATCCCTAGATAAGGAGCAACAAAACAAACAAACAAACAAAAGCAATATAAAAGAATTGCATACACTGCACTCTTGCAAATTGTTGCATGACTCAACAAGATGAGGCAAGTAGCAAGCTTTGGTAAACGTAAACATATTGTTTCAACGTCGCTAACAACTGAATACAGGATGGATGCGTTAAAATTTCCTGCCATTTTTATTTGATTTCAAACAAGCAACTGCTCATACAACATACACGTACACACACACATTTATACATGAATTAAGAAGAAAACCTGCAAAAATACCAACACAAAAACAACAATTGATGGGTGAGTGAATAAAGGAGTTGAAAAACAAACAAAAAAATTGCAATGAAGACAAATGAAATGACAGTAAAACCCATGCACGTTAAAGGAAAGCCAAGAGAAAATGCAATTTGGCCATAAAGGTCACTGTACTATGAACGTATTTTTTGTCTTGTGCAACCGAAAGAAAAAAATCTTGATGGGTTCAATTCTTCAAACTCCGCGTTTATTTCCATAATCTGGAAACCAAGGTTATATGTACGGCGCTATATGCCACACAGCTCATTCCACATGGCATATTCTGCACGAGCAATTTGAGGGCGTGGTCATGTCACGCCGAGGTGAAACGAGCTGGCCACCGGGATCGAGCGATTTGAACACAATGGTCCTCAATGGCAACATTATCTATATTACCAATCAATTTCAACCTGATTTGGGCCCCATAGGCACTGAAAATTAAACATCTCAGTTGAGCCCCACCCAGGAAAGCCGTGGCGGATATTTGAAAAATCTTCGGTCCTAGGAAGATTGACGATGATGTTCGCATTCGAATGGATAACGAGTTGTATGAACTTGTCAACAATATGCAACATTTTCAGCGTGTTAACATACAAGCGGCTAGGTTTAGAGGTATCAGCAAACGGTGAGAAGTGGATGATCTTGGCTAGGTTAGAAGCCCAAGTCGAGGAATTCATGTAATCGAACCAGGCCTAGAAGAAAGTGCAAATTCGAAAAACGGATTGCTAAAGCCTATGAAGCAGGAAGAGGTGGCTGTCGAACAAAGAAAGTTGAGTGGACACACTTAGGCCACATAGGATCCATTGTATTAAGCCTATTAAGTAAATAAGTAAGAAAAATAATATGAGTTGGCAGCGGATAACTAAATTGTATCCTCCATTTAGTTTAGAATATACGGTATTATTTAGCCGGTCTTAGTCGCCAATAATTTTGTTTCTTTCATTTTTCCCGTAGACAACTGCTACTTCAACCTCCAAAACTCAAAACCAAACCTAAACCGATGAAAAAAGGTGTCTTCATGCACTAAAAACATTGTTTGAAGTACGTACTCACTGTCAGTTTTGTTAACTTCAGAAAATGTAGTTTTAAGTTCAGAATTCAACACAGCAAAAAAACCTTACATAGATGCCATAAAACTTACATAGATAAACGCACACAGTCAGCTCAACTTTTATCTTCAATTACAGGTATTAATTTGTTAGTTTGAATACAATTACGTATGTGTTATTTTAACTTTTCATGTCTTAAAATTAGGGTTGCCAAAGGTTTTGCAATATCAAAATATTTTGCAATAATTTTTTTTACAAAATATTAAAAAAATAGGATAACTGTGAAGTTTTTCATACTTTAACTTACAATCGAATCTTTTTTCTGTATTTTGGCATCCCTTTTTTTGTTGTTGTGTCACTTGATACTACGTGGTTACAACTATCATGAAATCCTGATGGCAACAACACACAAATGTTCTGGTTCTACTAACTGTCAGTTTTCAAAGTACCTGTTAAAATATATGGGAGATTTTGAATATAAAATCAGAGAACGAATGTAGAACTCAAGTATTGCCATGGCATGACCTTGGCTTCTACATTTTCATGCTCTTGTGTCGCTCAGACTTATTTCTGCATTCGTAGCTACTGCGTACAAAAAATCGAGTCAGAGAAATACATGGGGACAAAAGCTACTCATTCATTACAACCCTTCAATCAGAACTACAACCTAGCTTCTCACATTATCTATGTTGTGTGTTTTAAACTTACATATGAGTGGTGGAACCTACAGCCTAAAGTCGACTTCGAAAGACATGGTAATGTCATGGTAATTTTACTTGCTCTCAGTTGCCTGAAATCTGCTAAGAGGAACTCGTCGAAGAAATATTTTTTCATATTTCGTTTTGATGTTTGACCTGGGGTTTGAACCGTGGCTTCACGTCTAGTAAGCCAACACACTATTAAATAGACTACGATGTCTTACAAATCACTCCATGTTCAAGATAATTAAGGTTCATAGATGGTGTGCGTTACAAGTCTCCTACACAGAGAGAATTTTTGTAATATCTGCTAAGATACCAATATACAGCCACGATAGTGAACAAAACTGACTTTCGTAACTTGGGACTCGAAGGAGCCCTAAACATTTATTTTGAGAATGGCAGAGACGTTAGGAGACGCATTACAACTGTAGATGAGCATGGACGCTATCACACATTGTGTTAAAATATGTATTACAGGAGCGTATGGAGAACAGGATTATTACTTCATACCTATCCTGTTTGGTGTCACTGGTAATTCCGACAATACCTGCAGTGATTTACGCTTTTAGTTAGCTCGACATAGCGTCTCACATAATTTCAAGTGCGACAGATACATGAAAGAACGTCGTGCCTTAGAGGAGGTTTTTGGCTGCAAACCGACTGTTGAAAGCTTAATTTTATGCATATCGAGTGGCAAATGAAATTCCGGTCAACAGGCACGTAATAACTGAAAGAGAATACAGAGCACTTCAACACCCTACAGTTTTCTGCTAAAAACTCTGAGAATCAATAAAATTGCCATCAAAAGTTTCACAAAAATCTGTCATTCAGAATCGACTTTAAATTGTAGGTCCCGCCCCACTCATGGATAAAATTAACACATACAACATAAGTGTTGTGAGATGATAGGTTGTAATATTGACTGAAGAGTTGTAACGGCCAATTATGTATAAGAGATCTTTTTTCGCTACTCATAAGCACTCATGAAATTTTGAATATAAGTGAGTCAACAATATTGAAATTTAACTATTCTGATTCATTCGTACTCACCACATCGTTGATTTATAAGTACAGGTTGCAATGAGTATGAGTACAACGTTGACATCAAACTCATACCATTCGAATGAATCGTATCATTCATCAAAATTTACAGTCTTAGTTGTTGTTGCATTTACAAAGAAAGAAAAAGACAAAGACAGCAAGCAAAACAAACACACAACCTTCTAGAGAGTATTGTAGTGTTCGTACGCGAACGTGAGTACATGAGTCATGGAGAGTCGAAATCAAGAACATCATACCAGTTGTTAAGTATGAATATGATGAGTACTTCAAATGGTGAATATGATATTAAAATAAGTATGAATGTATCAGAAATTAGAGCATGGTTCGATTCTACTTATCTTTTTGAATACTCTTTGCTGATCTCTGGTATGTATGTCCATGTCACGACGCAAAATATTCATAATTGTTGTCTGCAAAAGGCTGAGATCTAGTAAGCGATTTAAAATCGACTGCCTCAAATTCTTCTGCGTTTTGTCAACGTACGGCTCTTGATTGATCGTTAACTGAAGCAGAGGATGAATGTCGAATATATTGGGGACATAAAGTACTACGGAACTGATAATCTTGTGTCATAAACATACCAGGTATTTGCCTGTTCTAAGGAGATTTGTTATGTCTATGTTGTTATTGTTTTCGGGGCACCTGTATGAGCATGGTTTTTCAAATTCAATTCTTTTTTTTTCAGGAACTTCCAGGTGATTATCAAGTGGAACAATGGAAGGAATGGAAGGGGATACGAACTGGTCTCTTTTAAATATGTATATATGGTCGAAAGAGTAAACTGCTGTTCTTTCCAGTTTGAGCTGTAGTTAACTGGTTTCTAACAAGTTCGAATTGGTTTTGTAAACTTACATTGCCTTTTTCCACCTATATGCTGTAGGATAAGAAAGATATTCAGTCTGTTCGTATCGATATATCTCATGCTGGATGTCAAAAAAACTACATTTTATTTATTCAGAATCTAAATTGAAATAGTTAAACTAACGAGATCACACAGTCAAAGCTCCAATTACTTTTGCGCTGCCAAACAAATTATTGGAGTCATAATAATCGAGACCAA
Source organism: Sarcophaga variegata (assembly GCA_932273835.1). NCBI lineage: Eukaryota > Metazoa > Arthropoda > Insecta > Diptera > Sarcophagidae > Sarcophaga > Sarcophaga variegata. Next base: position 85,705,415 of record OW026360.1, on the reverse strand, counting down.
AAGTAAAATTGCATGGCGGTGAGTAAGCTGGTATATATTGGGTCTTCATTGAAAAGTTATCCACTTTATACACAACATTCTAAAAAACATCAAATGTAAGAATTTTACTATCATTAGCCACCACGTCATACTTACACCCTTAAAAGGACACTGTTGTGGTAGATTGTTGGACTTTTTGAATTCTTGCATAACCAAACGAAGAAATTGTAAATCAAATTTGTGTTCGAAAACACTGCACGCCTCAAATTTCACATCAGCAAAGCGGAAAGTCTTCTTAGCAAAAGTCGGTCTAGCATCGATCCACACGCGTACTTTGAACTCTGTACCCATATCCCTATCGTATTTAATTGTTTGATTGAAGATATAATGTTCATTGTTTACCTTCAGGTAGCTGCAATCGAAAAGCTTAAGACGTTTGCCAAAGGCTTGGCAAGTAAAATTATAGAACTCCATGCTAAATTGGCGTTTGGCTGTCTAAGTAATTAAGAAATAAATCATATGACACTGTTTTAGTGTTTAAAAGTTTTACCTGACATGTCATCAAAAGCACATTCAAAGCGATAAAAATATTTAAAATTTTAAAAAACATTCTCTTCTATCAACGGTTTGTACGAACCTAATTGTGGCATTAAGACCTACAAACCAAAAAATAATTAAAAACCAAATTTATTTGAAATATTTTTGAATGATAACTCATTTAATTGTCGGTAATGGTTATTAGCCGAACTAATACACTGACAGAAATTCACGGTTAACCTTTATCGAATGGCAACAACCACCACAACGTTCACATCATTTGCGAGTGTCGAATGCAGTTACCGAAAACTTTATTCTGGCCTAAGAGGCAATAATTTTGTTTAAGTTGTCAATTCAAGTTAAATAATACGTTGTTAAATCCATTAAGCAGTTTAAAATTTCTCTACCTATTGAAGTCAGTTTATCCGGGATTTCGCTGTCGAAAGTCTCGAACTATTGGTTCTGGCGCCTGCCACAATTAATACGAAATTTTATTTTTTCTTTACCTGATATTATTATATTTCATTACATTCAGGCCAACAGATTTAATCTAATGTAAGCGTTAAAGTTCCTTAAAGTGCTAAAAGACTCTTGCATACCATAAGTCGCTGTGGTCTAGTAGGTAGTGTGTTGGCTTATTAGACGAAAAGAAAGGGTACGGGCCCAGACCAGACATCAAAATAAAATACAAAAAGTATTTCTTCGGCGACTTCCTCTCAGCAGATTTCTGGCAAAAACTCTGAGAGTAAATAAACTTGCCATGAAAAGTTTCTCAAAAATCTGTCGTTCCGAGTCGACTTTAAACTGTAGGTCCCGCCACTCATGTATGAAATTAACACACACAACATAAGTGGTGTGAGAAACTAGGTCGTAATCCTGACTGAAGGGTTGTAATGACCAATTATGTATACCATTTTCTGGGAAGGTATTCCATACGTAAGAACCCATACTGATTGGAAGTCCGTTATTGATAATCATCTGAAAAATTTTTGTTTTGAAGGTCTTCGCTCAGAGGGGTGTCCCGAAAACAATAGCAGAGGCATTACGAATCTCCTTTTAACAATAGTAAGAATAGGATGGCAACTATCTGGTGTGTACCTTCCACAAGTCTAAGAGTTCTGTCATACTTAGTGTGAATACTTAACAAACGACATATTATTCCTATCGAAATTAATACTCTCAGAATACGGCTATCCTCTGGTTCAGTTAACGAATACGACGATAAGCAGACAATTTTGTGTCGTTTACTAGACTTTGCCGCAGTCTAGTAGGTAACGTACTGGCTTATTAGACACGAGGCCACGGTTCAAAACACTGGACAGAAAAAAAAATTAAAAAATATTTAAAAAATTGCCATGATAAGTTTCTCAAAAATCTGTCGTTCGGAGTCGACTTCAAACTTTAGGTCCCGCTACTCATGTATAAAATGAACACACACAACTTAGTTCTCGTAATCCTGACTGTATGGCTGTGATGAGCAATTATTGTTGTATGTATGTATGTTATTGGAACAATTTGGCGAATTTAGCGCCGTGACTTGGACCTGCACCTGTAGAAAATCTAACTGATGCAAGACACAAAGATAGGGGACCATAGACATCGACGTGTAAGCACCGAATGGTCTCTGCAGCAATAGGCTGCGGACACTAATTTTCATTGAAAAATCAACTTCTGCGATGAAACCCATTTCTGGATGAATGGGTACGTGAACAAGGAAAACTTGTCGAATTTGCGTTGCTTCCTATGCCAGGAAAAAAAGTTTAGTGTGGAGTTTCAGCTGACGGCATCATCATGCCATATCTCTTTTTGGTTAGACCACTACTGTCACCGGCGACCGTTTTAGGTCTATGGTAACCAACTTTTTTTGCCTGAATTATGAATGGTGAATCCGAACACCATACCGCAACAAGTCAGGCAACTCAGGACAAATTGAATATTCAGCACGAGAAGTTTGAGGGCATTTTTATCTCCCGTGGATATGATGTGAGTTTTCCAGCAACATAGTGAGAGTTGATCCCGCTAGACTCTTTCTTGTTTGGTTTTCTTAAGTCCCAGGTGTATGCGAATAATCAAAACAAACCACAGCCAATAAATTCATACATGCATCATGTATTTATGAGTCCTTGGATGAAAATTGGACATTTCGAATGCATTCCGCACAGAGATTTCGTGGCGGACATTTGAACAATGTTGTATTCCACACCGTTGTCTCTGTAGTCTAATAGATAGTGTGCCGGCTTATTGGACGTGAGACCACAGTTCAGACCCCAGTCAGACATCTCCAACGAAGAATGACAAAATATTTCTTCGGCGACTCAGCAGATTTCAGGCAACAACTCTGAACTGTGAAGAAAATTTCCCAAAAATCTGTCGTTCAGATTGCAGCTCTCACCACTTATGGATGAAATTAACACACACAATATAAGTGGTGTGAGAAGCTAGGTCGCAATGCTGGCTGAAGGGTTGTAACGACCAATTATGTCTGAAGGTCAATGTCATGACGCAAAACTTTGCCGACAAAAGGCTGGGTTCTAGTAAGCGATACAAAATCATCTGCCTCCCATTCTCGTGCGTTTTGTCAATGTACGGACGTTGGATGATCGTTGGTTGAACGTTAACTGAACCAGAAGACCGCCATATTGCTAGTTGTCCTCTCGGTATGAAGAATATATCGATTGTATGTATGTATATAGTTCACACTCACTTTGTTTTCTCTAAAAATAAAGATACGATGCACCTAATGAAAGACCCTATACATAGTAAAACATATTGATAATAGTTTAATAGTTTTCTGCATGACTGATTCATTTTATTGTATTATAATTGTGTTATTCTTGTTGGTATTAAAACTGTTACTGCAAATGTTTATTAAAAATCAATACGAAATCAGTTTAAGAACTAGAAAATAATTTCGATTGTAATTAAAAACTTGCCAAGTGTAAATAATTATAAAAAATATGAGTCATTTAAAATATGCTTTCACTCCAGTATATGCATTAGAAAATTATAAACAAACGGTTGGTTTAAATTGTAGAGCAGCATCTGCTTTTCCGTGAACACACTTTGTATCCGTTATTGTTAGTGAAACTTATAAAGAAATTGTTGAGAACGTTTTAATTGTTACTTTTAGTCCAGTTACTGTTTGTTTTCATTTGTGGCATGACCATGATCTAAACAACAAAGATTTCATACGTGCCTGTCAGTGAAATAAACACACAAAGTAAACCAGCAGTACAGCAGCAACAATGGCAACAGCAGCATTCATTTAAGTGGGAAAAATTTATTTAAAACGCGTGAATACTAAGGTGGTAAGTAACTGCCACTTTATTTGCATACATTTCTTAAAAATGAAGTTGCAAGTCAAGATGATGGTGATGACTTTTAATTCCGTGTGCAATATAAAGTGATAAACCAGTTGAAATCCAATACGTTAGGTTAGGTTGTAGTGGTAGCTTTGACACCAAAAGCTCACTTGAGCACGCATAGGGCCATGTTGCGACACCACAGGAAACGCAGTCTCTGTACTGACCAAGTTCCTCCAAATCAGGAAAGAAGAAGAAGTTGGTCAGCGCAAGGGCTGCACATTTAAAGCATGACTAACACATGCTGGAAAACCAGCCCGAAAGTTTGGTAAGCGAAGCTATATCCTTGACATCATTGATGGATGACAGCTCCGTCAAGCTGACAATGCATATCTCAAGAGATGGACATTGACAAAGAAAATGGAAAATGGACGTTACGACCAAGTCCAAGTAACTGATTGGTGCGATTTCTATCCATCGAGGGCCAAGTGAACCTAGCGCTGGCCAGCTTGAACGAAGCAAGCGGCATCCCCAATTCCATTTAGGAAGATTCCGGAAGTAGTGCACGAGTTCTGGCGAGCTCGTTGGGTCTGCAGTTTCCCGGAATATTACTGTGATCGTGGACCCAGATAAGCGTGACACTGAAGCGCCCAGAAAGAAGGCCGTGATAGCGGCAACATTTCCTGACGATCCTGGAGTTATTCACAACATTCAGAGACAGAGATCTTATAGCAGCCTGACTATCAGAAAAAATCAAGATGCGGTTGAAAGGAATACAGTGGCCGGGGATCCATTGCGCAGCCCTGTAGATGGCCATTACTTCTGCCTGAAACACGCTACAATAATCCGGCAGTAGGAGGGAAATGTAAATCCAATAAATTTAATCAAACTTTTTAATTTCTGCTTTCAATTACTGTCACATTAAAGATCGCTTAGAGTATCAGCCCAACCTAGATTAACAAAATCCAGAATTCAATCGAATAATATTAGGGAATTTACCAATCCACACGTATTTAATAAGGCAGTTGAAGTGAGCAGCAACGGATTAACACTCAAATCGCAGCCATTGATAGTACAGACTATCGTTTGTTCGGAAGAGCAAACGGATAAAAATAATTTGCATGGCTTGCATCAATTATCCACAGATTCTAAGAATGCATTCCGACAGTTTATTCTCATCGTCACAGACATCCTAACATGTTGGACTGAAGATAACCCTCATTTTTAATAAATGTATTCCGAGTGTACAAAAGGACCGTTGATTACCACATACATACATGCGTAATTGGTCACTACAACCCTTTAGTCAGGATTACGACCTATCTTCTCACACCACATTTGTTGTGTGTGTTAATTTTATACACGAGGGGCGGGACCTACAGTTTCGGCAGTAGCCGAAGAAATATTTACGTTGTTTGTTGGATATGTCTGACCTGGGATTTGATTAGTAGCCTCAACTCTAATAAGCCAACACACTACCAACTAGACCACGACGACCCGATGATTAGCAACCTTATGTTATTCCAGGATAGTTTGAATCATGACTAAGATCGAATTTATCAACAAAACTTTCGATTGCCCGAAATCCACTTGGTTGGAGAAGAGCTTTTGTCCCTTTGTTGAACATTACCTTTCGAAAATCCTCTTCCTACTTGCTTTCTTAACTAATCATTAGTCAGGAATACAACCTAGCTTCTCACACCACTTATATTTTGTGTGTTAATTTTATACATGAGTGACGGAGGCTACAGTTTAAAGTCCGCTTCGAACGACAGAAATTTTGTGAAAGTTTTCATGGAAATTGTATTTGACTCTCAGAGTTTTTGCCAGAAATCTGGTGAGAGGCAGTCGCATAAAAAATATTTTTTTCATATTTCGTTTATAAAACATTGTGAATAACTCCAGGTTCGCCAGAGAATGTCGCCATTGCCTCGACGTTCTTTCTGCGCGCTTCAGTGTGATACTTATCTGGGTCCCCAGGCACAGCAATATTCCGGGAAACTGTAAAGCCGACGAGCTCGTCAGGGCTGATGCACTACTTCAGGAATCCTCTTCAGTCGACTTGGGGATGTCACTTACCTCGGTCAAGCTGGTCATTCGCGCGGATATTCTTTCGAGAGGCCAACCAATGAGGAGTCCTACTCCACCGCTAGGCTAGAAGGCGCACCAACCAGTTACTCGGACTTGGTCGTGACATCATCTCAACCACTGTGGCCGTGCTTACGGGTCATAGTGTAATGGGAAGACACGCGGAGAGAATGCAGCTCCCATTTAACGACTTCTGCCGTGGGTGCAGATCCGCTGAGGAAGAGGAGACTGTTGTCCACTTTCTTTGTCAACGCCCATCTCTAGCGAGGTGCAGATATAGGTTATTTGCTCCCCAACCCTTGTCAGCTTGATTGAGCTATCATCCATCAATGATGTCAAGGATATAGCTTCGTTTATCAAATCTTCGGGCTAGTTTTTCATCTTAGGGTAGTCATGCTTTTAATGTGCAGCCCTTGCGCTGACCAATTTCTTCTCCCCTGATTTAGGATACTGGGTCAGTACAGGGATTGCGTTTACCTGTGGCGTCATAACGGGCCGCTACGCGTGCTCAAGTGAACTTTTCTCATCAAGATTACCACTCTAACTTGACCTGACCATATTTCGTTTCGGTCGAGACGTCTGACCTGGGGGTTGAACCGTGGCCTCACGTCTACCTATCTACCTATCAGACTATGGCGACTTCAATATGTATTATGATATGCCATTTCATAGATCTTATTAGTCATAACAACCCTGTAGTCAGGATTACAACCTTGCTTCTCACACCAGCCATGTTGTATGTGTGTTAACCTTATCCATGAGCTCTTATTATCATTCTTCAATGCATGTTCATAAAAATGTTCCCAAAATTTACTTTTTTCTTTGAAAACCATTTTGGTTCATTCAATTCTTTCTCAGAAAATTGCCTTGGCTGTTGGCTAAAAAGATTTTTGCATTCATATCCTTGTTTAGTAATATTTTTGTAAGTGAAATCCCATAAGACTATCACGTCAAAATTGTTGATAAATTTGTTTGAATTTTCAATAGATCTTAACACTGATATGAAAAAACAATAGGATTTCTTAAACAGTTGTGGTGAAATAATGAGCACTGGTTGAATTAAAAGCATAGAGGGAAGTTTTAGCATGAGGTATAATTAGGAACACTTACATATATATTCTGTGGAATACATGGAATCTCACCGTTTTTGACACTTACACAAAGACCTCTTCTTGGTTAAGAAGGCGGTTTATAGAAGGTTAGAAAGGCAAGCGAATATTTGTACCAAGCAGTGGCGTGAGTTTACCATATGCGCACTATGTTGAGCAATCTTAAACGTGACTCTTAAACAAGCAAGGTATTATCGTATTAACATGTTGTCAAATAAGTACAGTACAACGATCTTACTCAGCCATTTGTAGGCAATAGTTTGGCGAATTTTGCGTCGTGACTTGGACCTACACCTGTAAAAATTCAACTAATTGAGGACTTAAAGGTAGATGACCACATATGTATATTGACAAGTATGCACTGAATGGGCTTTGGAGTAGTAGGCTACCGACCCTAATCTTCATCAAAAATCAACTTAAATGACGTGGCCCATTTCTGGATAAATGTATTATTACGTTTTCACCTTTTAAAAGCGATTGATTATGAGCTCGTATATTGCAAATAAAAATAAATTTATGTTCAGTTTTAAATAAATCCTTTATTGTTCGCACAATTCTGTGTGCCACTGTTCACAACTTGATGTAAACAACAACAATTGCTTTATTCTTCTCTTCACTCTTTTGCGTAAACAATAACAATTGTTCAACAAATCTTTATAACGGAGATCTTCAAACCACGATTATTCTCTTCACACGCAACGCGTCTTCACACAAGACTGACTGAATTCTTTCGGACTTCGATGCCTGCTTTGTATTGCCTTTTATATCGCAGGGTAAAGAGTCTGATTAAAGCTCTTGAAGGAGACTGACTTCGCCTTCGGGAAATCTCTATAATTTTTTTCTATATATTTATTTAAGTTTGTCCTTGCAGTGTTGTTATTTTATACTGATGTTCTTTGCTATATTTTTGTTTATTTATTAATCATGTAAACAAGTCCATAGTTTTTGTTTTTGTAGCTTTTGCTTATCATTTTAATATATACATGAACAATACGATTTTGGTACGTTACTAATCCACAAACAGATTCTAAAGCTTAGCATATACATACATAATTTGGTCATTACAACCCTTCAGTCAGGATTACGACTTAGCTTCTCACACCACTTATGTTGTGTGCGTTAGTTTTATACATGAGTGGCGCGACCTACAGCTTAGCGTCATCTCCGAACAAAAGATTTTTGAGAAACTTTTCATGGCAATTTTATTTACTCTCAGAGTTTTTGTCAAAAATCTGCTGAGAGGCAGTTACCGAAGAAATATTTTTTTCATATTTTCGTTTTGATGTCTGACCTGGGATTTGAACCCTGGCCTTCGGTTCTAATCAGCCGACACACTACCTACTAGACTACAGCAATTGCATACCGAAAAAGTCACTGTTTGGTGTGGATTTTCAGCTGACGGCGTCATTATGTCTTTGACAACGAATTTTGCTAGTCCATCACTGTGACCGCCGACCTGATTACCAACTTCTTTTGGCCTGAATTGCATGATTTGGCGCTACGTGGCATACAGCTCATGATAAACTGGATATTCCGCACAAGAAATTTGAGGGCAAGTTTATCTCACATGGAGATGACGTAAACTGGCCTTCTAGACTTCTTCATGTGCGGTTTTTTAATCATGCAACAAATCTCTTTTGATGCTATTTTTCTTCTCAACAATATGAATAATACACTGTAACGTTTATAACAAAATGTGTGGGAGTACAACAGTTTTGATATTCTAATGTAATAAATTTCATTTGTTTTTTTTTTTTTTTTTTTTTTTTAGAAATGATTGATGAATGTTATGGGAAAGTTATCATGTATTTTTAAATATTATTTTTATTGTTGTTGCTGTATTGCATGCCTGGCCAGTTATTCATATCGCCAAGCTTCTTGCATTTAGTCTATCATTTTGGGAGCTGCATTTTATAGCTACGACTAGAGCTGCACTGCCTGGTAATCTATCGGAATGTTGATCATAAATCATATTATACGACTGGCGTTGAAAATAACAGCTTTTTAGAAACAATTACCAATTTTGCTACTCTTTTTTGCTTCTCTTTAAGCTGGTTAATCTTGAAATAGAGGAGTTTTGTAGATTTATTAGAAGAAGCATTTCTTTCTTTTATGGCCACACAGTTGAACTATTATGAGTTGAGGTAATGTTTTTATTTTTTTTTGTTATCGATTATTCATTGGAAAACCAATCCAAGTGAGTAAGAAAATTATGAGGCAAAAGGTTTAAACAGTTTGCCATTGAATTTATAATAACACTGGCCTCCTTAGAGACATGATAGCCATGTTGAATATGTTTTCTATTAAGAATTTAACACACCCTACACTTTATTCTACATATTGTTCATCTCTTATGAACTGTGCCGTTAAGAACATCAAGGAAAGATTTGACGAATTTTCGAAGCAAAGCTACGATAAGTATTTATTCGATAGATTAAAAGAGATGTAAAAAAATACAACAAATCTACTTCACGGCGAAGGACATACAAATTACTTCCTTATATAGAGTGATAGGTAAGCCGCAGGCAAACACAGTTCAGTTGTACCTTTACACATTTCGAAACGATGACTCACCGAAGTGTCTAGTTTGCTTAGAAAAGCGCAAATATTGAGAATATGTAATGTTCACATATCACAGATTCAACATAGAAAGCAACATTTTTAGAATCGACACAGATGGTGGGAGTTGGCATCGGTTCCGACAATAACTGGTATCCCACGTAGTCGTGGATTCGCTATCAGTCGACCAATGGGTTCTTGAGGGGGAGAGAGCCCATTAGTCATGCGCTAGGTACGATGAGGTGATCCAGAGGGTCTTCGAGTTTATCTCGATGACCATGGTGACGGTGTCCTTACCGCTAAACCTGTGGGGCACAAGAGCATTGGAAGGGATGGGGTGTGAAGGGATGGGGTCTACCGGGAAGGGGTCATTGAGATTAAAACATAGTTTATCACGTGCTCGCGGGCGGAAGCGGAAGTGATTCCTCATTTAGGATGATCACTCCCTCGCGGTAGTCACCACACTAGTCAGCAACTCTAGCCACCCTCCAGTTGTCAGTGGGTAGGTCGGTATTGCTGACCTTGAGGATCTTCATTATGGCTTCCGGAGTATTTCCTTCGATATTTAAATTGAAATTAGTTTAGTTAACATATGTAAAATACATATGTAAAATACATACGTAAAATACATACGTAAAATACATATGTAAAATACACATGTATAAATGTATTTTCAAATAATATTTACAAAGTATTAATGCAAATGTAAACTGTACGTATGTATTTCTGAAAGGTGTGCATACATCTTTGCATTTTTTGTGGATTAGAAGACAGCTTTACTACATAAATTTGTGCGGCAAACAAAAATGTTTAACTGTTTTCTTATTACTTTACAGAGTAATAAAGAAATGGTATTCAAGTATTCAAATTAATATTAAATATTATTATGTAAGAATACTTTTTTATTTCCTTATGAAAAATTGAATTTTAAAACCGAAATTAACTTTTCAAATACAATAGCATTTCCCTCTACATACTGTTGTTATTATTTTTGAATATTACAGTTGTAGGTACATATGTATGTAGTATGGGTATACATATGTGTGGTTTATGTCTCAAAATTGTTCCTTGTATTGTCATGTTTCCTGGCATTTTCTGTCATTTAAAAACATATTTTCAAAAAATTTTTCTCTTGCCATCTTTTCGGTTTTTGGGAAGTGATTTTGAAAAGTGTTTCATAATGAGACTTAGTGACAAAAATTAATGAAGTAATCTGAAAGCTGCATACTCCCTTAAAAGGGATACTATTTCGTGGTACACAGATGGATCGAGAACGAATCTTCGCCATCGAAATAATATTGTCACGTTTTTACCTTTTACAAACGTTTAAAATATGAGCTCGTAGATTGCAAATAAAATAAAACTAAATTTGTGTTTAGTTTTAATTAAAACTCTTTATTATTCGCACAATTCTGTCTGTCACTGCTCACAACTTGATGTAACAACAGCAATTGCTTTGTTTGTTATTCCTTTGTTTACACCCTTTGTATAAGCAATAACAATTACTAGACAATCGTTCGACAGATCTTTGTAACGGAGATCTTCAAACCACGATAAAACTCTTCAATTACACCACGTCTTCACACAAGACCAACTGAACTTCACTAACTCAGTTGCCTGCTTTGCCTTGCCTTTTATATGGCAAAGTCAACTGTCTGATGAATGTTTTTGAAGGTGAATGTTCATGACTTCGCCTTCTCGAAATCTCTATAAATGTAAACATTGTTGTTTACATTTATTATTGTAGTATTGTTGGTGTAATTTTGTTTACTTGTTTACCATTTTATGCTGGTGTTTGTTGTTATATTAAGTAGTGCGAAAATTTGTAAACAGGTTTGTTTACTTCATTGTTTTGTTTTTTGTAGCATTTGTTTATAATCTTAATGCTAAGCGAAGTAAAAACAAAAAACCAGTATCTAGATTTTTTCATTTTCGTAACAATAGCCTGGATTGGTGTTGTTCGAAATGCGACAATTTTTTTGGTACCACACCTGCTCATTCATCGAGAAATGTTCCTCATCTCTGAACATGATTTTTCGATGAAAATTTGTTTCAGTTGACAATGTGAAATTGCCCAAATTGCCAGCCATAAAATAGGAGAGTATAAATAAAGCGTAGTGCCAGTGTTGCCAGTCGAATGTGAGTTAGTCGTTTCCAGTCATTCATGTTTGTTTTTAAATTAAGCAGTGCGATAATTTGTAAACAGGTTTGTTTACTGCATTGTTTTGTTTTTGTAGCTTTTATTTATAAAGGATGTAAAAGCAAAACACCAGTATCTAGATTTTTCTTTTTCGAAACCATACGTTTTCGCTTAATCTTATGTTTCTTTGAATAAAAGTTCAACAAAAAGTTCACTAAACTCAGTGGTTTCGGCCTAAATATATGTAAAAAATTACTGCTTCTTGACTTTGAACTTAATAGGTATGTAGGTACACACATTTTTGATAGGCATACTTGGGCCACATACGTAAGTCCACATCTGCTCTGCAGTTACCAGATATATGAAATTATGTCCTAGTACCGATATGATATGGATATAAAGTCGATCTGCTACTTAATTTAGATAACTCCGTCCAGGAGTTCATCACGTGTCCTGTCTGACTATCATCGCGTGTCTTTTTGCCTGTATTTTCGTCCCTAATAACTTTCAGGCTGTATTGTCGACACCAAATTAGCCAGCATAAGTCTGAGAATGTCAAAAAAAGCAAAAGCAATGAATATAGGTTTGATGTGAATGAATCAGCAGGGTCGATGAGTTTTAAAACGTTATAATTTTGCTCCAAGTTGTCCGTTTATCAAAGTAAGAGCACTGTACCTATTGTGGACATAAGTCCTGTTTGGCAAATAAAATGTGGCAAGGGTGGTCACAGCCAGGTGCAATATTTAAACACATATCATACATACTTATCTATTGTATTCCATATAGAGGCTGGTATTTTCAATTTTTTGGGTTTTTGATGTCAAATAGGAGTGACTAACCAAAAAATTCAATACCAAATATTCTCTATGTTGCCAAGCTATCTGTTACAGCCACATTACTGCAGATTATTTGGAGTTTAAACCAATACTGAGACACTGTCAGATGTCAATAGGCAACCAATAACAATAAAAATTGTTTCCAATTAAATGAAATGATTATCGGCAAACATATTTGGAAAAAAAAAAATTAAAACGTTCATTGGTTTTATTGTCTATAAATGGCAGTGCGAATATCAAATTTAAACGGCAACAAATAAAATAAAATATTCTTTGCATATTCGCTATACTGCAGACGGGTCTTCATATTTAAGTGCATAAAAATTATTTAAAGGTTTAATATTTTTTTTGTATTTTTAAATAAATATTAAAACAAAAAGGGGAATTAAATCACAAGATTACGGTGACTTCAGTTGGAATTTGGAAATGTATACGGAGTAGAACGAATAGTTTTGATTATTCAAGCGAATATGAACACTTTGGCAATGGTAAGTGTGTACCTAGAGCGCGTCCCTCTCTATGGACAAAAAAAATGCTGAGTCAGTCACCCCTAGGACTAAAGATATATTAATAACATTTCCAAAAATATAAAAAATATTTTTTTGCCACGCCAAGAAATACCGTCCTTTTTGTTTTTTATATACTACGTCACCATTGTGTTTGTGGCTTGACGGCAGCTATATTTCACTCTAAGACGATTTTTTAATTCGACGTCATATTCTAAGTAACTTCTGATATCTCGGATCCTTCCCCAAAATCAATAATTGTGGTTGCTCAGGAATAAAGAGCATTTAATTATATAAAATATTAGCTTTTAAAATGCTCACTGTTAAGCTATTTTACAGATATTTTACAACGTTCAAATATTCATTCACAACCTTTCTCGCAACAAACAAAAAATGCATTACAATGTGCGATTTGCCCTCAGTTGGACTTTTTCTTGTTTGCGAATAATTCACAAACCACAACGGTTCTCAAAGATAACAAAGACAACAAATCATAGACGATTAACGCAATAGGTCATGGAAAATTGAACAAATTTGGAATTCGATACATGCAGGAAAGTCCTGGCCTTTCAAATCATAATAGCATCAGTAGATCTTTTAAAATAAAAAATTCGATGATATCTCCCTACATATATACTTAATCGGTCATTACAACCTTTCAGTCAGGATTGAGACCTGGCTTCTAATACCACTTACACGGATACGGCAAAGTATAGGCAAAGAATTGAGGCAAAATATTTTGGACTGACGGTGTACATACACACGTTTCAGTCAGGATTACGGCCTAACTTACACCACTTATGTTGTGTGTGTTAATTTTATACATGAAGGACAGATTTTTTTGAGAAACTTTTCACGGCAATTTTTATTTACTTTCGCAGAGTTTTTGCTAAACAATATGCTGAGAGGAAGTTGCCGAAGAAATTTTTTTTAATATTTCGATTTGATCGAGTTGTATGACCAGGGGTTTGCACCCTGGCCTCACGTCTAATAAACCAACGCATTGTCAGTTAGACTACGGCAACTTATCTCCCATTTGTCATTTACTTTGTTTTAGTTAAATTCAAAGATAGAAAGCGCTTACTAAAGGACCCTATATAATATTTAACTTAAATACATGCACTATTCAATGTGTTTCTTGCAATCAGTTTTACCAATGCCTGCATTGGCAGAACTTTTTCACCCACCAACACAGTCACTTGTATTTTACAAATTATGTTTATGGCTGCACATGTAAAACGTTTATATTTTATATGTTTTGTAGGATATAAATGTTTACATACATGCAACTTGTTGTAGTTGTATCATATTTTTGTTGCTCATATAATACCCAACCCAACAATGTTGGAAAAAATCCCATTTAATTTTATTAAAAACACAAAATAAAATTACAACAACAACAACAATATAACAATAACTACATCCATGTGGTCTGTCCTCTTCGAACTCTGTAAATGCAAATGCAAAAAAATGTAAAAATTTAATGAAATTGTTTATGAAATACATGAAAAATTTCATGAACGAATGTACGACCGGCTTGTGTAAGTTAAGACGTAACTATAACAATTTCTTGTTATAATTATTCCCACCCTTATTTCTTTATTTTTCTTTAATCATTTATTTTTACTCTCTTTATTCTCTCTCAAAATTATTATTAATAATTACATATTTCTGTTAATCTCTGTAACTTTATTTGACCTCTGTTCTTCTTTTTATCGTTTTAATTCTGTGTTCCTATCCTTTAAAAAGCTTTTAGATTTTAGTTTTTAAGTCAGTCACGTCTAGAGACTTCTTAAGCGATCCTCATAGTTGGAAAGCATAGTTAAATTAAATTAAATAAATAAGTTTTTATCCTAATTCTAAATACAACTTAAATTAATAATTTAATAAATAAATTAAATTAAATAATTTGTTAATGTGAAAAATAAACTGTTATATAAATTAAATAAATTACACATTTGTGTTTTAATTAGCACGGTATCCGTAAAATAACTAAAAAACCCATAGAGGTTTAATTGGCGCCCGAGCAGGGACCGTGCTTTCTAAAGTCCATACAATAAAATTATTTTAAATTTGTGAAAAAAATAAATTTGGTTAAAAACCAAAGTGATTAAAACAACATTAAGATACATTGTTTTTTTTTGTCAATAAATAAGCAATAACGGCAAGAATTTAAAATACCAAAAAAATAAAAACAATATAAAAAAATTTTTTTTTTAAATTAAAAAAAGGAAAGATAAAAAAAAATTCTTTTGAAGCTCACCGAAATTGATTACCCGAATAAGTAAAATCATATGATCAAATAGAGGTCATAAGAATGTCCAAATAGAGGTCATAAGTACTATCAAATAGAGGACATTAAAATGAGCAAATAGAGGTCATAAATATTGGTGAGCAAAACTCTCCAACAAATCAACAAACAAAACAAACAAAGTTATAGACTCAGTGCAATAAAGAAATCAAAAATTGTTAAAAGAGCAAAATTCTCCAATAAAGCAGCAAAAATCCGTATGCCGAAAATAATTGTAGACGAAGTGTAAGAAGGAAAGCAGAAGTTGTTGTTGCAGAAGAGACAATTCTATAGGCATAACACAATACAACAATAACAAATTTCTTTTAATTAGTGCGATTGGTTGAAGCTGAAAAATCATAATAATAATAATAAGAAGCAAATTAATTGAGAGAGAGAGAGCATTGAGTAATAAGTACTAAATGTTAAAATAAGTCGCTGCGTTTCATCACTGTTAACACACAACATATCGCTGATTGGGAGATGCTAAGGAATTTTAGTACTAAAAGTCAAAAGCTGAGTAACAACAAATAAGTTAAGTATTAAGTATTATATAATTATTTTTTGAATAACCTATACTGAAAAAAAGGTGTAACCAACGAGAGTACGCAATACTTTTTTTAGTTCATCTGAAAATATGTAAATTCTGAAAAAAATCTTTCTGTTGTACTAAAAAATTTATAATTAAATTTTTTTAACTGTAATTTTTTCTTCTTGTTCTTTATATGCGAAACATTTTTATTAATATTAAAAAAATTGTCGATTTGAGAAAAAAAACCAATAATTAAAACAAATTTTTTTTAGAAATAACATTTTATGAGCGTAAATGAATTAATTTTGAACTTTGAACGTTTAAGTATAGATTCTTGTATTGAAAAATTGAAAATGGACAGTGAAGCAGTTCAGGCATTATTGGCAACGGCTATTTCCCATGCCACTGAGCAAACTCGACAAGTTTTTCAGAGTAGTATTGACGAATTAACTAAAAGGTTAGCGGTTTTGGAAACACCACATCGTGTGGAAGAATATAAACCAATTGAAATAATTCCGGGAATAGTTTGTAACGAATCCCTTGATATTGTTAAATCAATACCTGAGTTTGATGGAACTTCAGCGAGATATGTTTCTTGGCGTCAGGCGGCCGTGACGGCACATAGATTATACGAAGGCTATGAGGGTAGTTCGAAGTATTACCAGGCTGTTGCAATTATAAGAAACAAGATAGTGGGTGCTGCGGACACCGTTTTAAGTTCGTATAACACTGTCCTTAACTTTAAGGCTATACTGGCTAGACTAGATTTTTCGTACGGCGATAAAAAGAGTATTTTTACGTTAGAACAGGAACTGTTGACGCTTAGGCAAGGCTCCAGTACTATTACACATTTTTATGATGAGGTCGAGCAGAAGTTGACTGCAATACTGAATAAGGTTTTAATGTCTAATGAGGGAAATCAAGAATTAATAGAATCTCTTAGTCGAAAGTATAGGGAAAATGCTCTTCGCGTTTTCATTTCTGGTTTGCGCAGACCTATGTGTGACATTTTATTTTCCAGTAGGCCAATTGACTTGCCTTCTGCTCTCGCTTTGGCCCAGGAGTTGGAAGCTAACAGTTCTCGTTACAATTTCGCTACAACATTTTGGAACAACAGTAGAGCAACTACGTTTAATAACTCACCACACTACCAAGCTGTAGGTCCCAGTTCTTCACGAGAAATGCAATATCGGCATCAAGGTGTCGTACAGAATAATCCAATTAATGCTTCTGGATACGGAACCCCACAACGTGGACAATTCCATTCTAACAGAAATAGTAACCGATTCCCTCAAGTTTCACATAATCGTTCGACACAGTATCAACCTATGGAGGTTGACTCAAGTACTCGTACAAACTTTCAACAAAAAAACTATAGTCAATATAACACGCACAATTTTCAACAGCCAATTGCTCCAAAAAGACCCAATGAATCCTCTCGTCAAAATCAGAATAAATTTCAAAGAATAAACCACTTTAGGCAACAGCAAAATTTCGAAGAACCGAGTTCCGAATGTTCTTTTAACCGTGATTTGTATTGCGTAGAAAACGATTACCAAAATTCGGCTGATAACTTATCACGTGGTGATCATTTTGAACATCATATTGAGGATGAAGTGAATTTTTTAGATATGGGTCCCTCCTCTCATACATCGAAAGGACAATAGGGGGAAGGACGTTAAAATTGTTAATAGACACTGGTACTTCGAAAAATTATATGAAAAATTTAGAGGGTTTGAAGGGTATTAAACCAGTGGAAAAACCTTTTATTATTAAGTCGCTTCATGGAAATTCTAAAATAGCTTCAAAATGCCTGGTTAATTTACTGAATTGCACATCGTGGTTTTTTATATTGCCCGAACTTTCTACATTTGACGGTATAATCGGTTTAGATTTCCTTAAACAAATTAATGCCCAAATTGATTGTGATCGAGGACTATTGTATCATAAAAATGGTAAGGAAAAACTTCTATTTCACTTTTGTCGCGATGTTAATAAAATTGTCATTGATCCCGCTGATTGTAATATCCCACGGCCTATTTTTGAGAAGCTGATGATGATTTTGGACAAACACAAAACTGTTTTTGCTGACCCAAATGAAGCCTTACCATTTCACACCCATGTAACCGCCACAATCCCTACTGAAAATGACGAATCTATTTATTCCAAATCTTATCCATATCCGTTGGCACTTACTGAATTCGTTAACAGTGAAATAGAAAATTTGTTGGAAAATGGAATCATAAGACCATCTAGATCATCATATAATAATCCTATATGGATCGTAGATAAAAAAGGTCTTGATGAAGCTGGAAGGCGGAAAAAAAGGCTTGTAATAGACTTTAGGAAGCTAAATTCTAAAACCACAAGCGAGCGTTATCCGATCCCCGATACTACTGTTATTTTGTCGAATTTAGGAAGCGGATGTTTTTTTACAACATTGGATCTTAAGTCCGGATTCCACCAAATTAACTTGGCCGAGGCTGACAGGAAGAAAACAGCTTTTAGCATTAATAATGGCAAATTTGAATTTTGTAGGCTTCCGTTCGGACTGAAAAACGCACCTGGTTTCTTCCAAAAAGTAATTGATGATGTTTTACGAGATGAAATTGGTAAAAGTTGTCACGTCTATATCGATGACATCATCATTTTCTCTCCCAACGCTGAAAAACACCTACAAGATATAGATAACATTTTAAGGAAACTTTTTTCGGCAAATATGCGTGTGTCTTGTGAAAAATCGAAATTTTTTCAAAGTTCTGTGGAATACTTAGGTTTTACTGTGTGCAAAAATGGAATAAAAACATGTCCAGAAAAGGTGAAGAGTATTTTAGATTTTCAAATTCCTCAGACAATTAGAGGCCTCCGATCATTCTTGGGATTGGCTGGCTACTATCGCCGGTTTATAAGAAATTATGCTGAAATCACTAAACCGCTTACGCAATACTTGCGTGGTGAAAATGGCAAAGTTAGTAGTAGGCAATCCAAGAATATAGCAGTAAATTTAAGTGAGGAAGCGCTCAGAGCATTGCAGAAAATAAAAAATATTCTGGCTTCAGAAGATGTGCTGCTGTTGCACCCTGATTACACCAAACCCTTTGAGCTCACTACTGACGCTTCTTCATCAGCAATAGGAGCCGTTCTCTCCCAGTACGGTAAGCCAATCACAATGATTTCGAGAACATTGTCCCATACTGAGGAGAATTATGCCACCAACGAGCGCGAAATGTTGGCAATAGTGTGGGCTCTGCAAAAATTACGCAATTATTTATATGGTGCGAAAAATATAAATATTTACACCGATCATCAACCATTATCGTTTTCTATTTCGGAAAGAAATCCTAACCCAAAAATAAGACGTTGGCGAGCTTTTATTGAGGAATACTCCCCTAAGTTTTTCTACAAGCCAGGAAAAGAAAATGTTGTTGCCGATGCATTATCCCGGCAGTATGTTAACCATATAGAAGGTGAATCCAGTGACAATGACTCAATACAGGCAACGATGGGTTCGGAAGCAGAATTAGATAAAACGCAAATAGACATGCAAACTACTTCGGAAAGTTCAGAGGTTAAAAGTTCAACAATTCACAGTGAGCAATCTTCATCCGAAATTATAAGGAAAGTATCAAATCCAGTAAACTGTTTCAAAAACCAGTTAATTCTAAACAAATCAACGGAGTCTAATATATCCTCTAAAACCATTTTTAAAAACCAAACAAGGCATTTAATGAACTATGTTAATGTAAAGGATATTTTTACATTTTTGAAACGGGCCATTAATTGCAACGTAATTAACTGTCTTCATTGTGACCTTCATGTTTTAGGCTTGATTCAGAATAAAGTAATTCATTCTTTCCCAGCAGTAAAGTTTGTTTATTCAGATAAATTTGTAATAGATATCCATAACCCAGATGATCAGAGTGAAATCATTACAGCCGAACATAATAGGGCTCACCGTAATGTGCGTGAAAACGCTAACCAGATTTTACAGCAATATTATTTTCCAAACATCAGAGATAAACTCAAGACGATTGCCTCAGACTGTAGGATATGCAAAGAGTCAAAATATAATAGGCACCCACGAAGAGCACTAATCGGTCAAACACCAATACCTGAGTATCCTGGGGAGATACTACACATCGATGTTTTTACAACTGACAAAACTAATTTCATAACTTGTCTTGACAAATTTTCTAAGTTTTCACTTGCCATTTTTGTTGAAACACGTTCGATTGTTGATGTTAAGGTTGCTTTATTAACTATTTTGAACATTTTTCCTAAGGCTCATACCATTGTTTGCGACAATGAGAAATCATTTAATTCGCATACCATTAAGTCTCTTCTTCTAAATCAGTTTGGTGTCCAAATCTTTCCTACTCCACCGGCGCACAGCACAAGCAACGGGCAAGTGGAGAGGCTTCATAGCACGATAGGTGAAATATCGCGATGTTTAAAATCCGAAGGGCATTGTAATGACACGAGGGAACTTGTTCTCACTGCCATTACGAGGTATAACAATACAATTCATTCGGTAACTAAAGTTAAGCCGATAGATATTTTTAATTCTATAACAGAGCAGATTAGGATAAATATAAAGAACAGGCTGCTAAGGGCTCAGAATTGTGAGCTTTCCTATCACAATAAGAATAGACAGAATAAAATTTTTAGACCAGGTGATAAAGTATTTGTTAAAGTCAACAGACGGCTAGGAAATAAATTTAGCAAATTGTATGTCGAAAAGATTGTCGAAAAAGATTTAGGCTACTCAGTTCTAATTGATAATAGAGCAATTCATAAAGATAACTTAAGGTAGGATTTATTTGTGTTATTTTGATAAGTTCTCAGTTCAAAGTTGATTACATTTTTCAATTATAACAGAAAGATTTGTTTTTAGCAATATTTGTAAATATAGTTATTAAAGTTTTGTATAAAAATTGTAGTATTAAGAGAATATTTAAAGAATTTTTTTATTTTTTGTATTTAAATGTATCTATAAGTTTTTATTATTATTAAGAATATGTTAAAAATAATATGAAATAGTAAACTAAGTAAAAGCAAACAGTCGGGACGCCTGTCCTTCGAGAAGGGGGGTAGTTAAGACGTAACTATAACAATTTCTTGTTATAATTATTCCCACCCTTATTTCTTTATTTTTCTTTAATCATTTATTTTTACTCTCTTTATTCTCTCTCAAAATTATTATTAATAATTACATATTTCTGTTAATCTCTGTAACTTTATTTGACCTCTGTTCTTCTTTTTATCGTTTTAATTCTGTGTTCCTATCCTTTAAAAAGCTTTTAGATTTTAGTTTTTAAGTCAGTCACGTCTAGAGACTTCTTAAGCGATCCTCATAGTTGGAAAGCATAGTTAAATTAAATTAAATAAATAAGTTTTTATCCTAATTCTAAATACAACTTAAATTAATAATTTAATAAATAAATTAAATTAAATAATTTGTTAATGTGAAAAATAAACTGTTATATAAATTAAATAAATTACACATTTGTGTTTTAATTAGCACGGTATCCGTAAAATAACTAAAAAACCCATAGAGGTTTAATTTGTACATTGCAAATGCAATTGTGTTTGCTGTTGTACTGTATTATTGTATTACAATTAATTATTAAACAATATAACGAATAAAAAGTGATAAAAGTATACCGAATGTTGTTAAAACCGTACCTTAATAATGGGTCATGCATTCGGTCACTAGCAATGAATAAAAATTCTTATTTCTCTCTGTTTCTCATAGAGTTCAGGAAAGCCTCATTCATACTAATATATAGCGA
Organism: Sarcophaga variegata; assembly: GCA_932273835.1. NCBI lineage: Eukaryota > Metazoa > Arthropoda > Insecta > Diptera > Sarcophagidae > Sarcophaga > Sarcophaga variegata. Next base: position 85,683,745 of record OW026360.1, on the reverse strand, counting down.
ATCAAGTTGTTAGTTGCAGCACAGTTGATTTTGATTTCGGGATTTTTATCAAAAAACTAAGTTCAACAGGCAATGTTCGTTCTTCATACAAAGGGTTATATCAGGGACAAGGCGAAATGTCCATCTTCTCATTGTGACTGCCATTTGTGCACGGAAGTCCTTCGTTCCTCCGCTTTTATAGCCGCTATTTATCACCGTAGTCTAGTAGGTAGTGTGTTGGCTTATTAGACGTAAAGCCAGGGTTCGAATCCCAGGCCAGACAGCAAAACAAAATACAAAAAGTATTTCTTCGGCGACTTCCTCTCAGCAGATTTCTGCCAAAAACTCTGAGAGTAAATAAAATTGCCATGAAAAGTTTCTCAAAAATTTAAAGTTCTGAGTTGGCTTTAGGCTGTAGGTCCCGCCACTCATTTATAAAATTAACACGCACAACATGGGTGATGTGAGAAGAGTAGTATGTTTATGTATGTTCAAGGGCACTTATTTCATACAAAATTTGGAGCATGCATATCTGTAAAAGAGTAAGAACATTGTAGAATTGTTAAATGAATTGTGTGCGATCGGTCTTTAGGTTTGTAACATGTATTATGAAAAGGTAATGCTTTTTAATGTGTATATGTGTGTTTGTGTGTGTTAAAATTTGTGAGAATGCATATCTGGAAAAGAATTAAATCATTATAATTTTAAATTTTTCCCTACAAATTTGGGATCATACCTGCTTTTTGTTGGTCCTTTCATTTGTATTGCTTTTCAAACGAATGTTTGGACGGACAGAATGAGTGCGTGCACGTTTCCTCATCTACACCTCAGAGTATAGAAAGACTGTAATGTGAAAATGTATATTCGTATGTACGAATATTTGGACGGACAGAATGAGTGTGTGCGTAACATGTAATGTGGATCTACACCTATATAGTTGTTGTGTGTTTTTTATTTTTTTTTGTATATTTAATTAGAAGGATCTTTAATTTTAAATGTGATAAGAAACAGTAGGTTGGTTGTGCGGTTGTTTTTATTTTTTGTGTGATTTAATTTGAAGGATCTGTAATTTTAAGATGATAACAAATTCTTGGCACGTATTGTTCATGATCACAGGTAGAAGAAATAGAAATATAAACTATTAAGAAAGGGTAGGTTGGTTGTGCGGTTGTTTTTAATTTGATGAGAAAGAAATGTATAGTTGTGCCTGTGGGTTTTTTTTTTCACGCATAAGTATAAGTAATATCTGTTTTCACATAATTGAATTTACTGATTGATCTACAACACCCCAGAGTATAAAGAGACTTGTTTTAAGGATTTAGAATTTTTTAGTTTTACTGTTTTAAATAAATGAAATTATAGAATAAAGGGATTAATTAAAACAAATTAGTTTTTTTTTTTAGGTATACATATTTTATTTTTAGATTTTGTTATTTTGTACAATACAATACATATATCTACTTAATATAATAATAGTTAAAAATACGTTTATACATATTAAATAGCTTAAGCGTTAACAAATATTTATCATAAAATGTTTGACATCGACAAATGTTGAAAGATTGTGAATAAGTATTTTCACAGTTAGATCTATGTATAATATTATTAACACATATAAATGGATAATTTACATAATTACAAGTTCTTAGTTCATTGATAAGACTTAAAAATAAATCTATATGCTCTTTATCAATCTGATTACTATGTTTTGTTAATAAATAGTTCTTCCAATTCAGCTGATGTTACCATTTTTTGTTCCCCTTCTTTAAAAATTTAATAGTAGGTTGTGTTAGTGCGGGACGATGTACTCTGCATTATTTCATTTTAATTTATATTTATTGAATAAAAATTTTAAACACAAGTGCCCACAATTAAATGTATTAAATTTTTGTTTTCGTTCATAATTATATTCAATAGGAAATTTTAAGTAGTTGACAATCTCAAGTGGTGGTTGTAACTTTCCAAAGCTATCAAAGTATTCCTTATAGTTGTGGTTTTTATAATATGCTACCCAATGTGTTCCCATACCATTTGAATCATCGAAATTAACAATGCCGCATTCTTGTTTGAATGGTTTTTCAGGTAAAGAATCACGCATGAAAACACCCCTAAAATGTTTCAGATGTCTTCCATATTTATTCAAATCCAAATCTGTTAATGGGCGATTGGGAAGGTTATCTAATAGTTTTTTGGAGCTGGACTATAATAGAGACCATATCCAGTTTTATATGGTTTGAGGTACAACCCTTTACCCATTGCAATTGATTCCATATATCTATTATGACGGTTAGCTTCAGCCAATTGTTCTTTTCCATTTTTGATAGCATTTACTGCTTTGACAATAGCGGATCCTCCACTTGCCAAACCACCAAGCGCTGACAATGCTGTTAGTACGGGAATAAGTGGAAGAAATCCTCCAATTTTCGGTACAGGTATAACTCTCGGTATTATAATGTCTGCTCGCTTTTTCCCTTTAAAATTTGAATGAATAGCCTTTTGAGCTATTTTAACAGCATCATTTATATCAAGGGGTTTCTGTTCTTTCAATTGTTGTAAAGTTTTTCTCACAGTAGCTGTGAATAATTTCTTATTACACTTATTCATTTTTCCTTTTCTTTTCTTATGTCTCTGCTCCTTCAAACCTAATCCAAATTTCACTTTAGTTTTCATAGCGTTTGTCACAAACAACGCGTTAGCACGTTCTTTAATATCACTATCTTTAGATTTAACTCGTTGCCAGGCTTTTTCAGCTAATATTTGATCTGCTTGATGTCTTGTGTCTATATCTTTTGATTGTGAATATGCAATATCGTGCTCTCTACAAGCTGCGTCTAATAAATGTATACCCTTATCTCCTCTTGCTAAACGTTTTTCAAGTTTTGTACCAGGTCCACAAAACTGATAACCAGGTAGATGTAATTCAACAGGTACTTTATTTATTAAGTTGTTTACAAATCCTCTTCTCATCTTACACTGGCTGGGGTTTTGTTTTGACTGTAGATTATAACAAATTTTTTCGTTACTTTTATACCTCTTCGCAAAAATAGCTGAAATCAAGACGATCTCCTATATATACAGCAATTTATATGATTTCAGTATGTTAATTTTTTGATATTGATTTTGATCTGCTTTGTATCTGATCACGATCTACTTTACATCTGATCACGATCTGCTTTGTATCTGCTCACGATCTACTTTATATCTGATAACGATCTACTTTTTTGGTTTTGTCTATTTTATTTTATTTTTTTTATTTTTTTTTTTTTTTTGATATTACCATGTTTTAAGTATACATGTTCTACCTCAATGTTTAAATTGTTTATTTGATCAGCTAGATCATCATGTATTTGTGTTATATGTTTTTCGATTACGATATTTTTTGTTTTTATGGTTATATTTATTAAAACCTCCTCCAAATTTATTAATATAAGACATTTCTTTCACTCTTCTAATAAATTATGTTAGCTTCTTTAAGTTCTTCGATAATAGAGATTATTTCGTTTTGATGATTGTTGTGACCAGAACCTTCCGATGAAAGAAGTAAACGTAGTCTGTCAACTAGTTCATTAGGATCATCCCAATGTATGTAATTTGATCTCAGATTATTTTGTAATTTTAGCATTAAACCACTGCCTTTTGTTAAAATGTTTGTTGTTGTTTCGAATAAATGTTTAATTATTCGTATATATTTGAAGGCTCGTGTTCCTTTCACTTGTTCATTAGGTTCATAGCGACGTTTATGTGCATTGGTATTAATTAAAATCTCTTTATATTTTTTCAAATCATTTTTAGAATAATGGAGAGGTTTTTTATGAAATACTAGTTCAAATAATCCAGGCGTCATTTTCAATTTCATATTCCCTATCTGCATAGTATTATCTCTATTAAATATTAATTTTTCCTTGCCATATCTCCAACTACCGTCTACATCTTGATTAAAACCATAAATTTTATCCAATTGCTTATTATTAATAAGTGTTTGTATATTTTCAAATAATGGAGAGCTTTTCGTCAGCTTTAAATATTGTTTTCTTTCCAAGTTCTTGATACATGTACTTGATACAGGTCTATTATGGTCATAGTTTTTTTCACCATCATTATCATCAGTTGAAATATTTTCATACTGAAAATCGTTATTATCACCGTTTACATCATCGTAATCATCGTCATCATCAATAGTGTTGTCTATATCTTTATGCTTATCTTCAAGTTTTCCGATGATTTCATTATCACCATTTACGTCATAGTAATCTTCCTCATCATCAATCGTGTTGTCTGTATCCGTATGCTTATCTTCGAGTTTTCCAATGATTTCATTATCACCATTTACGTCATAATAATCTTCGTCATCACCTATAGTGTTGTCTACATCCTTATGCTTATATTCAAGTTTTGGGATGTTTTCATTATCATCATTTACATCATCATGATCATCGTCATCATTAATAGTGTTGTCTATATCCTTATATTTATCTTTAAGTTTTCCAATGATTTTTTTAAGTGGTTTTGTTATTGGTTGAAAGGTATCTTCTAATAAATTAACTCTATCTATTTGATTCAGTTTAATATTTTTTAACTTTTTCTTTAGAACAGCCCTTGTCTTTACAAGATCTTCCAACACTTTATTATGGTAATTTTTAGACATTATAATAATTTTTTTATTGAATTTGATCTGGTTATGATCTGCTCGCTATCTGATTATGATCTGCTTTGTATCTGATTACGATCTGCTTTATATCTGATCACGAACTGCTTGCTATCTGGTCACGATCTGATTTATACCTGATCACGATCTGCTTGATGGCTTGTGTCTATATCCATTGATTTTGAGTACGCTATATCGTGCTTTCTACAATCTACATCCAATAAATTATTCCTTTATTTCCTTTATTCTTGCTATTCGTTTTGAAGTTTTGTATCAGGTCCACAAAACTGATAAACAGGTGGATGTAATTCAACATATAATTTGTTTATTAAGTTGTCTACAAATCTTCTTCCAATCTTACACTGATTAGGTGTTTTTCTTTTGACTGTAGTTTATAACCATTTTTTTTTTCATTACTTTCATACCTCTTCGCATGAAACACTACACCAGCTATACCTGCTATACCAGCTATACCAGCTATATCAGCTATACCAGCTATACTAGCAAGCTGTACAATCTATACTAGCTATACTAGCAAGCTGTACAATCTATACTAGCTATACTAGCAAGCTATACTAGCAAGCTGTACAATCTGTACTAGCTATACTAGCAAGCTGTACTAGCTATACTAGCAAGCTATACAATCTGTACTAGTTATACTAGCAAGCTGTACTAGCTATACTAGCAAGCTATACAATCTGTACTAGCTATACTAGCAAGCTGTAGTAGCTATGTCAGCTATACCTGCTATACCTGCTATACTAGCAAGCTGTAGTAGCTATGTCAGCTATACCAGCTATACCAGCTATACCAGCTATACCAGCTATACCTGCTATATCAGCTATACCAGCTATACCAGCTATACCTGCTATATCAGCTATACCAGCTATACCAGCTATACCTGCTATATCAGCTATACCAGCTCTACCAGCTATACCTGCTATATCAGCTATACCAGCTATACCAGCTATACCAGCTATACCTGCTATACCAGCTATATCAGCTATACCAGCTATACCAGCTATACCAGCTATACCAGCTATACCAGCTATACCAGCTATATCAGCTATACCAGCTATACCAGCTATACCAGCTATACCAGCTATACCAGCTATACCTGCTATACCAGCTATATCAGCTATACCAGCTATACCAGCTATACCAGCTATACCTGCTATATCAGCTATACCAGCTATATCAGCTATACCAGCTATACCTGCTATACCAGCTATATACCAGCTATACCTGCTATACCAGCTATATACCAGTATAGCTGGTATATAGCTGGTATATAGCTGGTATATAGCTGCTATAGCTGGTATATAGCTGGTATATAGCTGGTATAGCTGATATAGCAGGTATAGCTGATATAGCTGGTATATAGCTGGTATAGCAGGTATAGCTGGTATAGCTGGTATAGCTGGTATAGCTGGTATATAGCTGGTATAGCAGGTATAGCTGGTATAGCAGGTATAGCTGGTATAGCTGGTATAGCTGGTATAGCTGATATAGCTGGTATAGCAGGTATAGCTGGTATAGCTGGTATAGCTGGTATAGCTGATATAGCTGGTATAGCTGGTATAGCTGGTATAGCTGATATAGCTGGTATAGCTGATATAGCAGGTATAGCTGGTATAGCTGGTATAGCTGGTATAGCTGATATAGCTGGTATAGCTGGTATAGCTGGTATAGCTGATATAGCAGGTATAGCAGGTATAGCTGACATAGCTACTACAGCTTGCTAGTATAGCAGGTATAGCAGGTATAGCTGACATAGCTACTACAGCTTGCTAGTATAGCTAGTACAGATTGTATAGCTTGCTAGTATAGCTAGTACAGCTTGCTAGTATAACTAGTACAGATTGTATAGCTTGCTAGTATAGCTAGTACAGCTTGCTAGTATAGCTAGTACAGATTGTACAGCTTGCTAGTATAGCTTGCTAGTATAGCTAGTATAGATTGTACAGCTTGCTAGTATAGCTAGTATAGATTGTACAGCTTGCTAGTATAGCTGGTATAGCTGATATAGCTGGTATAGCTGGTATAGCAGGTATAGCTGGTGTAGTGTTTCATGCGAAGAGGTATGAAAGTAATGAAAAAAAAAATGGTTATAAACTACAGTCAAAAGAAAAACACCTAATCAGTGTAAGATTGGAAGAAGATTTGTAGACAACTTAATAAACAAATTATATGTTGAATTACATCCACCTGTTTATCAGTTTTGTGGACCTGATACAAAACTTCAAAACGAATAGCAAGAATAAAGGAAATAAAGGAATAATTTATTGGATGTAGATTGTAGAAAGCACGATATAGCGTACTCAAAATCAATGGATATAGACACAAGCCATCAAGCAGATCGTGATCAGGTATAAATCAGATCGTGACCAGATAGCAAGCAGTTCGTGATCAGATATAAAGCAGATCGTAATCAGATACAAAGCAGATCATAATCAGATAGCGAGCAGATCATAACCAGATCAAATTCAATAAAAAAAATTATTATAATGTCTAAAAATTACCATAATAAAGTGTTGGAAGATCTTGTAAAGACAAGGGCTGTTCTAAAGAAAAAGTTAAAAAATATTAAACTGAATCAAATAGATAGAGTTAATTTATTAGAAGATACCTTTCAACCAATAACAAAACCACTTAAAAAAATCATTGGAGAACTTAAAGATAAATATAAGGATATAGACAACACTATTAATGATGACGATGATCATGATGATGTAAATGATGATAATGAAAACATCCCAAAACTTGAATATAAGCATAAGGATGTAGACAACACTATAGGTGATGACGAAGATTATTATGACGTAAATGGTGATAATGAAATCATTGGAAAACTCGAAGATAAGCATACGGATACAGACAACACGATTGATGATGAGGAAGATTACTATGACGTAAATGGTGATAATGAAATCATCGGAAAACTTGAAGATAAGCATAAAGATATAGACAACACTATTGATGATGACGATGATTACGATGATGTAAACGGTGATAATAACGATTTTCAGTATGAAAATATTTCAACTGATGATAATGATGGTGAAAAAACTATGACCATAATAGACCTGTATCAAGTCCATGTATCAAGAACTTGGAAAGAAAACAATATTTAAAGCTGACGAAAAGCTCTCCATTATTTGAAAATATACAAACACTTATTAATAATAAGCAATTGGATAAAATTTATGGTTTTAATCAAGATGTAGACGGTAGTTGGAGATATGGCAAGGAAAAATTAATATTTAATAGAGATAATACTATGCAGATAGGGAATATGAAATTGAAAATGACGCCTGGATTATTTGAACTAGTATTTCATAAAAAACCTCTCCATTATTCTAAAAATGATTTGAAAAAATATAAAGAGATTTTAATTAATACCAATGCACATAAACGTCGCTATGAACCTAATGAACAAGTGAAAGGAACACGAGCCTTCAAATATATACGAATAATTAAACATTTATTCGAAACAACAACAAACATTTTAACAAAAGGCAGTGGTTTAATGCTAAAATTACAAAATAATCTGAGATCAAATTACATACATTGGGATGATCCTAATGAACTAGTTGACAGACTACGTTTACTTCTTTCATCGGAAGGTTCTGGTCACAACAATCATCAAAACGAAATAATCTCTATTATCGAAGAACTTAAAGAAGCTAACATAATTTATTAGAAGAGTGAAAGAAATGTCTTATATTAATAAATTTGGAGAAGGTTTTAATAAATATAACCATAAAAACAAAAAATATCGTAATCGAAAAACATATAACACAAATACATGATGATCTAGCTGATCAAATAAACAATTTAAACATTGAGGTAGAACATGTATACTTAAAACATGGTAATATCAAAAAAAAAAAAAAAATAAAAAAAATAAAATAAAATAGACAAAACCAAAAAAGTAGATCGTTATCAGATATAAAGTAGATCGTGAGCAGATACAAAGCAGATCGTGATCAGATGTAAAGTAGATCGTGATCAGATACAAAGCAGATCAAAATCAATATCAAAAAATTAACATACTGAAATCATATAAATTGCTGTATATATAGGAGATCGTCTTGATTTCAGCTATTTTTGCGAAGAGGTATAAAAGTAACGAAAAAATTTGTTATAATCTACAGTCAAAACAAAACCCCAGCCAGTGTAAGATGAGAAGAGGATTTGTAAACAACTTAATAAATAAAGTACCTGTTGAATTACATCTACCTGGTTATCAGTTTTGTGGACCTGGTACAAAACTTGAAAAACGTTTAGCAAGAGGAGATAAGGGTATACATTTATTAGACGCAGCTTGTAGAGAGCACGATATTGCATATTCACAATCAAAAGATATAGACACAAGACATCAAGCAGATCAAATATTAGCTGAAAAAGTCTGGCAACGAGTTAAATCTAAAGATAGTGATATTAAAGAACGTGCTAACGCGTTGTTTGTGACAAACGCTATGAAAACTAAAGTGAAATTTGGATTAGGTTTGAAGGAGCAGAGACATAAGAAAAGAAAAGGAAAAATGAATAAGTGTAATAAGAAATTATTCACAGCTACTGTGAGAAAAACTTTACAACAATTGAAAGAACAGAAACCCCTTGATATAAATGATGCTGTTAAAATAGCTCAAAAGGCTATTCATTCAAATTTTAAAGGGAAAAAGCGAGCAGACATTATAATACCGAGAGTTATACCTGTACCGAAAATTGGAGGATTTCTTCCACTTATTCCCGTACTAACAGCATTGTCAGCGCTTGGTGGTTTGGCAAGTGGAGGATCCGCTATTGTCAAAGCAGTAAATGCTATCAAAAATGGAAAAGAACAATTGGCTGAAGCTAACCGTCATAATAGATATATGGAATCAATTGCAATGGGTAAAGGGTTGTACCTCAAACCATATAAAACTGGATATGGTCTCTATTATAGTCCAGCTCCAAAAAACTATTAGATAACCTTCCCAATCGCCCATTAACAGATTTGGATTTGAATAAATATGGAAGACATCTGAAACATTTTAGGGGTGTTTTCATGCGTGATTCTTTACCTGAAAAACCATTCAAACAAGAATGCGGCATTGTTAATTTCGATGATTCAAATGGTATGGGAACACATTGGGTAGCATATTATAAAAACCACAACTATAAGGAATACTTTGATAGCTTTGGAAAGTTACAACCACCACTTGAGATTGTCAACTACTTAAAATTTCCTATTGAATATAATTATGAACGAAAACAAAAATTTAATACATTTAATTGTGGGCACTTGTGTTTAAAATTTTTATTCAATAAATATAAATTAAAATGAAATAATGCAGAGTACATCGTCCCGCACTAACACAACCTACTATTAAATTTTTAAAGAAGGGGAACAAAAAATGGTAACATCAGCTGAATTGGAAGAACTATTTATTAACAAAACATAGTAATCAGATTGATAAAGAGCATATAGATTTATTTTTAAGTCTTATCAATGAACTAAGAACTTGTAATTATGTAAATTATCCATTTATATGTGTTAATAATATTATACATAGATCTAACTGTGAAAATACTTATTCACAATCTTTCAACATTTGTCGATGTCAAACATTTTATGATAAATATTTGTTAACGCTTAAGCTATTTAATATGTATAAACGTATTTTTAACTATTATTATATTAAGTAGATATATGTATTGTATTGTACAAAATAACAAAATCTAAAAATAAAATATGTATACCTAAAAAAAAAAACTAATTTGTTTTAATTAATCCCTTTATTCTATAATTTCATTTATTTAAAACAGTAAAACTAAAAAATTCTAAATCCTTAAAACAAGTCTCTTTATACTCTGGGGTGTTGTAGATCAATCAGTAAATTCAATTATGTGAAAACAGATATTACTTATACTTATGCGTGAAAAAAAAAACCCACAGGCACAACTATACATTTCTTTCTCATCAAATTAAAAACAACCGCACAACCAACCTACCCTTTCTTAATAGTTTATATTTCTATTTCTTCTACCTGTGATCATGAACAATACGTGCCAAGAATTTGTTATCATCTTAAAATTACAGATCCTTCAAATTAAATCACACAAAAAATAAAAACAACCGCACAACCAACCTACTGTTTCTTATCACATTTAAAATTAAAGATCCTTCTAATTAAATATACAAAAAAAAATAAAAAACACACAACAACTATATAGGTGTAGATCCACATTACATGTTACGCACACACTCATTCTGTCCGTCCAAATATTCGTACATACGAATATACATTTTCACATTACAGTCTTTCTATACTCTGAGGTGTAGATGAGGAAACGTGCACGCACTCATTCTGTCCGTCCAAACATTCGTTTGAAAAGCAATACAAATGAAAGGACCAACAAAAAGCAGGTATGATCCCAAATTTGTAGGGAAAAATTGAAAATTATAATGATTTAATTCTTTTCCAGATATGCATTCTCACAAATTTTAACACAAACAAACACACATATACACATTAAAAAGCATTACCTTTTCATAATACATGTTACAAACCTAAAGACCGATCGCACACAATTCATTTAACAATTCTACAATGTTCTTACTCTTTTACAGATATGCATGCTCCAAATTTTGTATGAAATAAGTGCCCTTGAACATACATAAACATACTACTGAGAAGCTAGGTCGTAATCCTGACTGAAGGGTTGTAATGACCAATTATGTATGTTATGTATTAGGGTTTCCATTAAGGGCATCTCTGTTTAGAACGCATTCGAAATGTGGAATTTTCAAAATGGATGATTATTCGCATATACTTACGACTTCAGAAAACCCCATGAGAAAAATTCTAACAGGGCCAATAGCACAATTTCCATGGCGAGTTCACCTCTTCTGCACGTGAGATGATCATGCCCTCAACTCGCGTGTACATCGTACATCAAGGTGGCATAGGCTGGGTGACATGTAATGCTGTCCTGTCATTGGTATCCAAATCATGCAGCTTATACCCGGAAGATGTTGGTAATCATCGAGCTTTAGTGATCGGCCTTGGCTGTGATGGGGTGGCTAATGGTGTTATCAAAGGAATATGGTCGGATGACGCTGCCAGCCGAAAATGCACACAAAAGAGTGACTTTTCCCGTATTCATAGGCCACTTTTTGATCTCAGGTGTATTAGTATCATCCCATAGGCAATAATTTTGTATGCACACTCACCCATTTATCCAGAATTGAGCCTCAAGTTGCAGATGATTTTTCAAAGAAAATAAATGTCAGTTGGCAACTGTCTGGAGTCTACTCAGCAACAACACTTCCTTGTCTATGGTTGTTTGCTTTCAGTTCCTAGGTTATTTTGGTTTTATAAGGGTGCGGACTCAATGCAAGTCAAATTCGCCAAGTTGTGGTTTGCGAAAGGTTGAAATCGACTGCCTCATATTCTCTTGCACACTTTTATGGACAGCAGCGATGATTTTGGCAGATCGAATAATTCTTTCTTCCTTTATTTTTTGTACAGTTTGATGAAGCAATTTTATTATTTGCTTAGGTGCTAAATGCTATATCGCTGCATAGTGATTTGGCAAAACAGACTGCAGAGGCCGTAAAGTTCGGAACTGCCTGTTGGACGATCCGATATATATTAGGGAAGCTGAAGCGAATTAATTTTGAGCGCACTTAAGGTATCTATACGTAGACGGTCAGCTTTTGAAGGCCGGCTACGATTACTAGAAAACCTACACTTACAAAGACTATTTTGCCGTACGCCATGCCATAGAACTGGAGATAGACAAATGAGCTCGTATGTCAATTTATTAATACAGGCACTACATTATTTTCTTATATTGAATAACACAAAAAAAACTTAGTCAACAGCAGCCTCTTTGAAATCCAATAAAACACAGTTTGTCGTTGTTTGCCTTGCTCTGAATTTAAGTACAATTAAGTCGGATTTTTTTCTGGTACTGTACTCAAAAAGGAAATTCAAAATGTTTTGTTTTTTTCGCCAACATTTCGCTTGGCTTTTAGAGTATGTTGCTGTCAAGTTTCCATACAAAAACTATTCGTTACAATTTAAAGAAAACTTTTGAAAAACTATGCCACTTCATCGATAATTAATAACGTGTAGCACACTGTTTCTAGTTCCTGCTTTAAATTATTCAACGGAGTAGTAATTGGATTTCTATACGCAATGCATAGTCACACGCAATAAAGAAATAAAAATTCGCTCTATTCATATACACAATTGCGCTCATGGTAATTGGTTTAGTTTAGTGGTGCTACTTCCAAACTATAAACTATAGAAGACAGGCACACAAAAAAATTTTGCATATCTACTCGTCAATGTCTGATAAAAAAATAACAAAAATATATTCCTGCTGTACCATTTTTATTCCCTACACCATTAGAGATTATGTATATTATTCTTTCATTTGAACATTTTAACCAAATCATGTTGGTGTAAAAAATAACGCATGCGAAATAATTTGTTCCTTAATGGGTTGCAAGATAAAGAAGTATTATACTTTATCAAACCGTACATTCCTTCATATGCACATTTTTATTATATCACGCTGCTGTAAAAAAATATAACATGCGATATAATTTAATCCATAACTGATTTTAAAATAAACGTTTAATAAACTAAGCCGCAATATAAAGAAGGAGTCTAACTTGAACGTATATCTTTTTATACGCAAATTTTATACATCATGCCGCTGTAAAAAAAATATCGTTTGCGGTAAATATTATTCTTTAATGGGTTGCAAGATAAAAAGTATTCGACCTTATCAAACCGTATATTCCTTCATATGCACATTTTTGCCATATCACGCTGCTGTAAAAAAATAACTAATGCGATAAAATTTAATCCATAATTGGTTGTAAAATAAACTTTTTATATAACTAAACCGCAAGATAAAGAATTAGTCTAACCTAACCGTGTATTCTTTCATGCGGTTATGTTCATCAATCATGTCGCATCCAATAAATACCGTGTGTGATAAAATTTATTCCATAATTGATCAAAAATGATTTCTATGCAACTGTATATTCTTTCAAACGCACATTTTAACCATATCATGCAGCTGTAAAAAATATCGCATGCAATAAAATTTAATTCACAATTGCTTGTAAAATAAACCCTTTATATAACTAAACCGGAAGATAAAGAAGGAGTCTTATTTAACCGTGTATTCTTTCATGCGCACATGTTAATCACATCATGCCGCTGCTAATAAATATCGCATGTGATAAAATTTATTCCATAATTGATTTCAAAAAAACATTTTTTATGTAACTATGCCACAAGATAAAGAAGGAGTCGAACTTAATCGTATATTCCTTCATACACAAAAAAAATATTGCATGCGATAAACATTTTATGCAACTAAACTGTAAGATAAAGAAGAAGCCGAACTAAATCGCCAGTTTTGTTGTATTTGTTTATTTTGCTACCATGAATCATCAACAGTTGTAGGCTTATCGTAACATGAAACAAGGCACACTAAGTATTCCCTGCAACTCGTGTACCAACACAATTTAGCTAGTTAGTTAAATAATTACAGAGTCGACTTAAAAGGAAGCACAATACAAAACCGTAGCTTAAGCGTCGCAAGCGGCTTTAGCTGCCGAATTAGTTTGAAAGGTTATAAAACAGAGTTTGTAATGAATAGATGTTACCTAGAATGCCGCTGACATTTATTTGGCAGTGAGTTTAACAAATTATCCTGAACATGAACTTGTATAAGAATAAAACAAAAATGTTCTTACAAGCAACAGAGACGAACAACTGAAAATTTTACTACAAACTTAATTCATCACAATGTATCAGGCAGTTTAAGTTGAAGTATGATATTCTTTGCCCAGATGAAATATACAGAAGCGATCTTAGCTTACATTTTATAGACTCCAAAAAACATTTCACCTGAACACCAAACTAACATTTACGTTACATACACTCTAAGAAAAATTTGTTTTGTTTGGTCCTTAAAAGACCATGACTCAGTAGATGACCCGTGTGCTGGAATACCGGTATGGGTGTTCCTTTTTAATTTTTTTTAGTACTAGAGACTGTTTTAGAACGAACATACAAAACTCACATTCCCACAGGGGAAGAATGGGTTGCTGAAGCTGTCGTCGGTGGCTGTAATCTAACGATCTTCAGCAATGGCTCTAAAATGGAATATGGCAACGGATCTGTGGTCTATTCCGATAAGCACGGACTGAACGGTTCTTATAGATTTCCTAACCAGGCCAGCTTATTTCAGGCGGAGATTTTTGCCCTTGAACAAGCTGCACGTACAATTGAAACCAGGAACCTACTTCCTTCGAAATTAATCATATGTGTGGACAGTCAACCAGCAATAAAAGCGCTGGAATCCTACCTCGTTAAATGAAAGAATGTCAGGGTTCCAGGACACTGTGGTATAGAGAGTATGAACCAGCAATAAGAGATCTGAGATGTTTAAGGAACAGACGATATAGGGGATATATGCGCCCCTACAAAAATACCTTTCAAATTTAAATTTTTACCTTTTAAAAACGTTTAAAATAGTGCGTTGGCTTATTAGACGTAAAGGCAGGGTTCGAGCACCAGGCCAGACATCAAAACAAAATACAAGAAGTATTTCTTCAGCGACTTCCTCTCAGCAGATTTCTGGCAAAAACTCTGACAGTAAACAAAATTGCCATGAAAGAGTTTCTCAAAAATATCTATCATTCGGTGTCGACTTTAAACTGTAGGTCCCACCACTCATGTATAAAATTAAGACACACAATATAAGTGGTGTGAGAAACTAGGACGTTGTACAATGGGTCAATTCGACCTCCGGGGACTGTACTTGTCTTAATTGACAAGTACACGTCCTCTAACCTAACCTAACCTATTCCTCTGTTTACACCCGTTGCATAAACAATAACAATTACTAGACAATTGTTCGACAGATCTTTGTAACGGAGGTCTTCAAACCACGATTCATCTCTTCAAACACAACGAGTCTTCACACAAGGCATACTGAACTTTTACTAACTTACTCGCCTGATTTGACTTGTCTTTTATATAGCAAATTAACCAGTCTTATGAATGTTCTTGAAGGCGAACGTTCATGACTTTCCCTTCGCGAAATCTCTATAAACATCCTTGTTTACGTTTATTATTGTAGTGTTGTTGGTATATTTTTGTTTATTTGTTTACCAATTTTTTATTGCTGGTGTTTGTTGTTATATTAAGCAGTACGATAATTTGTAGACAGGTTTGTTTACTACATTGTTTTGTATTTGTAGCTTTTGTTTGTAATTTTAATGTTACATACATACATAAATAATTGGTCATTACAACCCTTCAGTCAGGATTACGACCTAGTTTCTCACACCACTTATGTTGTGTGTGTTAATTTTATATATGAGCGGCGGGACCTACAGTTTAAAGTCGACACCGAGCACCACGGCGACTTTAATGTTAAACGATGTAAAAGGAAAACAACAGTATCTAGATTTTTTCGTTTTCGTAACAATACATATATAAAGCCAAGGTTTGTTCTAACTATGTATCGTTTTTTAGTGCCAGATTGTGATCAGAAAAACTTATTATTATTATGTTTTTTTTTTTTTTTTTTTTGAGAAAATGATCCGTATTCACGCAGTGCATTGTGTTGGAATACAGGAAATATAGTTAATATGACGCAGTTTATTTAACCTAATTTAGCTTAGTTTAGTTTTAGTTAGTTGTCATTAAAATAACCTATTCTTTCAAAAAGTTTATTGTCATGAATGACATCCTATTATCGAACTTGAACAAGTTTTTAAATATACCTTCCTATATTCCACTCTCATTTTTCAATCAACGTTGCAACGGAGAATTAAACAACTCTAAACTCAATAGAAATTTTCCAAGTGAAGTTATTTTAATTACACTATGACCCTAAAATCTAAATCCAACGCATATTTAGTTATAATGGTTGGCACGTACTAAACGTAACACAATTAAAACGCTAGTGTGACTGACCACCAATGGCTAGTGATGCATGGCTAATGGCAATTCAATTAAATTGTCCGTTTTATTCTACTGTTTATTTTGCCATTGCCACAAATGTTGTTACCTTTGTTGTTATTGTTGTTTTTATTTATAATGCTGTTACAAGTGTTGTATTGGTCGCGACAAAATGTCTCTTAGCTATCAACCTAAAAAAAAATAATAATTTGTTATACACTCAGCCACAAAAGTATACATACGGTTAACAAATTTCAGAAATTTTTTAACAAATCCGATTTCGTTGAAAATCTTTATAATTGTCTGACATCTTTCTTCGATTATAAGACGGTCTTTTGCATTGGTTCAGAAATTTGTGAAATTTGTTAATCGGATGTATACTTTTGTGGGCCTGTCCAAGGCCCCAATTCAGTTCAATTTAAGAAATTTTTTAACCAATGCAAAAGACCGTCTTAATATCGAGGAAACTATAAAGATTTTCAAGGAAAACGGATTAGTTAAAAAATTTCGGCAATTTTTTAACCGTACGTATAATTTAGTAACTGTGTGTACCTGTACAGTGATAGGCAAATAGAATTGGAAAGTGAGATTTGTGATTAAAATAAAAAAATTGGGGCTTAAAAAACGTATACAACTCGCTGATCGTTATAAACGTAGAGAATTTAATATTTTTGCACAGCTTTGGATGAAACCGGCCAGTCCTCTAAGTGGCACTTTCGCTACCATACTCAGATTTTCAAACGTTCTGCCACCCAAAAACCTATGACATCTGTTCTAAAGTGCAGGGCACTCGTTTAAAAGTTGATGCACCGACTCCGTTTCTTCTATAACCTGGCACCTTCTGCAGTAATCGTAGTGGAGCAAACCGAGCTTGTCATGGAACTTGGCAATAGTTTAGTATCTAGTTAGAATTCCAATGTTAGAGTGCGAACCGTTCTCTTGTCGAACTCCAGTAGTTTCTTATTTGTCTGCTGTCCACTGCTGGACACAGCAGTTTTGAAATTCAGCAACCAGGTATGTTGGACCACGCTCGGTTTGTTGAATTCCATGCTGCTTTTTTCAATTTGAAAAAGTATTCTTGTATTCTCACATACATATATTCCCTCCATCATTTCTTCCTCAGACATCTCCGATCCCTTTTTTGCCAGTTCCTTCGCCTTTTCGTTTCCCTGTACGTCACAGTGATGCGGAACTCAGTACAGGCAGATGTTGCGTTGACGGTGTTATGGTGTAGAGAGTCTATTTAACTCCTGATGCTCTTTGATTTGACGAGGTGGGAACCCTGATTGTTGCTTGACTGTCCGCACATATGATCGAGCTCAAGGGAGATAGGTTCCCTGGTTTCAATCATATGTGCAACTTGTTTGATAGCAAAAATCTCCGCCTGAAATAAGCTGGTCTGGTTAAGTAACCTGTATGTACCGTTCAGTGCCATTTTATCGGAATAAGCCCCGAATTCTGTTCCACATTTCAATTTTTGAGCCGATGACAGCTTCAACTAACAATTCTATCCGTGTGGCAGTGTGAGTGCGAGTGTGAGTAACTCCGTAAAGGCAAAATACGTGACAGTGGCCTTAAAAGAAATCAACATTCTTTAATGCTGTTAAAAATGTATCACTTTTTAGCAACAATCGCCCACATTTTACATGTTTACCTTTAAAGCCTCCAAGCAAACACTAAACATTCCTTTTGGGTTTATTTTCTCTGGCCTTGTAATCACATTTAATTATTGAACATTAACGTGTAATATCGAACCAATTTACCTTTCAATTGACTGTCCAGCATTCTAGCATTGGTAACAACGTTAACGAACGAATTAACAAATGTACTGAAACAAAAACAAGAAACATTTGGATGAAGTGAATACAGAACATGACCTTGCCACCCAAGTCTAAATGCACCAATACCATGTACTGTGCATGCACAAACACATTTGATTTCAGTGGACAACAGCCACAAGTACATCTTTGCAGCCAGATTCCAAAACAATCCAAGTCGTTGAGGAGAAAAAGTTGAATGCTTTCTTTGCCTTCTTATTATACTTGGTCAGCGCAAATGAAAACAAAAAATATAGTGAAATACCCTGTAATTATTTGCATCACAAAAGAAAGACGGCAGCTCTTTTCGTATTCTAAAAACGTTAGAATTCCTTTAAAATATTTTCATTTTTTGGTTACATTAGCACGTTGTTTAGAACACAAATGGATTTTTTGTTAAAAAAATACTTTGGACGTAAAAATTTTGTAATGAATTGAATGGACTTAGACGCAGGTGTTTACCTAAATTACAGGAGTTTGCGGTACAAACTATTTGCAATCTGTGATTTGAGACTTTATGCAGCTTTCAACGGATTTCATAACTTACGCAGTGCTTTGTTTTGGTACTAGCAACAAGAAAAACCACAAGAAAAAGTCGAACGTGTTCAAATCGCGCGATCTCTATGGCTCATATGAGATGATCGTGCCCTTAATTCTCTCATGAAGAATATCCAATGCGGAGTGAGCAATCTCCGCCATATTGCTTTCCTGTTGAAACCACATATCATTGGTGTCCAGATTATCCAATTCATCAACCTCTGGTGCTCACCGTTGATAGTGGTTGCCTGGCCAGTGTCTTTTTCAAAGAAATACGAAACGATTACACTGTCAGCGTAGCCTTGTAGGTAGTGTGTTATTAGACGTGAGGTCACGGTTGAAACCACATGTCAGACATCAATACGAAATAGGAAAAAATATTTCTTCGGCGATTACACCGTCAGCGTTGTCTTATAGCTATTGTGTTGGCTTATTAGATGTGAGGCCAAGGTTCAAACTCCAGTTCAGACATCAAAACGAAATACAAAAAATATTTTTTCGGCGACTTCCTCTCAGCAGATATCTGGCGAAAACTTTGAGGGGTAAACTAAAAATGCCAGGAAAAGATTCTTGAAAATCTGTCGACTTTAAACTGTAGGTCCCTCCAATCATGAATAAAATTAACACATGAATAAAATTAACCCATAGATATAGATGATGCAATATTATTGCTGCCCTTATGTGTCAATAAACAAAGCTGGTGTATATTGTTTAAACCTTAAACAATTTTTTCCTGAAAATTATATAAAATTTCTCAATTTTTTGGAAAAAAAAATTAATAAATGTAAATGATGGACGCTAGCTTTTAATTTCCAATAAATTTTTTGTTAAATGTTTTATTTTTGAACTCAGTACATACATTGACTTTATAATTAATTAAATTATTATTAATTATAATTTTTTTTATTTATTTTTTGCTGAAGATTTTTTACGATGTTTGACGATTTGATGCTTTATTTATCTGGCAACTTGCAAGGTGTAAGGTACAAACCACAACGGTCCTCAAAGCCAATATAACCCATGCCATCAATTTATGCACCAGAACCATTCTAATTCCGCTACCACTATGAACAACTCAAAGTTATCTTCAAATTGTGCCATGTTTTAAAGCAAAATGCTTCCTTTTCTCGCCTAATTTATGTACTGGCATCATAATTGAAAAGTTTTACTTTTTAATGTGTGTGCATAAAATGTCAGTTTTGTGTTTTTACTCCTCAAAAATTTAACGCCATTTCATGATATTTTATTTCGCGTAAGCAATTTAATTCTTACATTACTTACATGTAATAAAATCGTCTATAAAATGTTAAAAAACGAATTGAATATGCTTCAATAGTATTGACCATCTGTCTGCTGGTGTTATTAAATACATACTTAGGCCATAGAAATGTTGCAATAAAAATAAATCCTTGAAAATGAAAACCATCGGTTCTATTGAAGATTCTCTATGTCTAGTCATTGTAAAACTAGAATCTTCGATACACTAAATAACGCCTTAAGACGTCTTTAATTCTTTCAATTCATTTTCTTCACATTCTTGTTTTCTATGCTCTCCACAGTGGTGGCATTATCAACAGCGTGCTGCATCGTTATATCGATTTTTGTTGTTGTTGCTATTACTGGTTTACAACCCATTGATTGCTTTAGCGAACTAATAAACTATGTCGTATACGAATCAGTAAAATTGTTAATTCAATATCCACGTTCCCATAAAAAAATCTGTATTTTTGGAAGTGATCTTCTGGTCTTATGGCTGGCTAGTTGGCTGGGGTGTGCGCCCTTATTTAATAAGCCTTTTAGCTGACAACATGCATACAGTAACAGGCACTTAAACACTCAGTCGAATTAGAAGCAAAAACCACCTTGCGGCATTTGTTTTGAAGACAATATCATGGTGAATACAAACAAAATTAGGTGGGATGATTATCAAATACACAAAAGCTTTTAGATTCCTAGGACGCTTTAATTAGTTTTGTGAAAAGAAAAGCTAAAACATGAACTGACAAAGCTCCTTGTGTTATATGTTCCCAACGAGTTATTTTTCCACTCCATAAAGTTAGTTTATCACTCGACCGAAATCTGCAAAAAGATCACCAGAAAAATACTAAAGTCTACATAAATTAGGTAGGGCTTTTCAAATCAAGCAAGTTATTTGTAATAATTATGGCCACCCCATGTGGAAAGAATCCCTGCGTAAGCAATCGGTCGGTTTAAAGTCGACTCCGAACGACAGATTTTTGAGAAACTTTTGCAATTTTATGTACTCTCAGAGCTTTTGCCAGAAATCTGCTGAGAGGAAGTCGTCGAAGAAAATACTTTTTGTATTTTGTCTTGATGTCTGGACTGGCGGTCGAACCCTAGCTTTACGTCTAATAAGCCAACACTCTACCTACTAGACTACGGCGACTATATATCGCCCTACGACTACTTAAAATAGCCACTGATCAGCATTCGAGGAAAACCGTTTTCAGTGAAGTTCCGCAACAAAAAATATGCTGATATTCCAATAACCTCCTAGCCACAGAAGCTCTAACAGTATTAGAGAACTAAAACTCTCATAGAATTACATTTTTTGGATGGACAAGGTTAGGTTAACGGGTAGCTTGACGTTCACAGTCAAGTTCACACGGTGGCCATAAGGCCACTTGTGTTACTCAGCGGCCAGTTGGCTTATTCGTACGCTCGCAACCAAGAACAGATCCTCAAACGTTCTGAAATGCAGGGCACTAACATAATAGGTGTTGCACCGATTCCGTTTCTTCTACATCATGGCAACTTCTGAAGTAATCCTGGTGGGGCAGACCGAGTTTGTGAGCATAACTGCCAAAAAAGCGGTGTCCAGTTAGAATTCCTGTTAGAGTACGAACAGTTATTTTGTCGAGCTTAAGTAGTTTCTTGGTTTTTCTGCTGTCCACTGACCACCCACGGTTTGTTGAATTCTATTCTGCTTTTTCAAATCCCCTCTAGCGTCTCTTCCTCAGACAGCTCCGTTCACTTCCGTGCCAGTTTGTCCGCCTTTTCGTTTCCCTCTATGCCACAATGGCTAGAAACCCAGTAGAGTTAGAAGTTTTTTGGACCTATACGATGTAGAGAGTCAACTCCTGATGCCCTTTGATTTGACAAGGTGGTATCCCAGCGCTTTCATTGCTGCTTGACTGTCCATCCATATGATTAAATTGGAAGGAAGTAGGTTTCTGGTTTCAATAAGCCGTGGAGCTTGTTCGATAGCAACAATCTCGGCCTGAAATACGCTGGCCTGGTTAGGAAATATGTACAGTCAACCCTCCTATAACGCGGTACTCTCAGAACGCGGTTTCCATATAAAGCGGTTTCCACATAAGGCGGAGCTGAAATTGCGGCAGCCCTCCTATAACGCGGTCTTCTTACAGCACGGTTTCCGTTCAACAACATCCCATAAGTTCCTTCCGCACAGCCTATGAATGACTCTAGTAACTAGATACTGTAAAAGGGTTTAATAACAGCTTTATTTTCGACTCAAAAGAACAGCCCAGATATATAAATACATGTTTATATAAACATGCCAGCTTATCTCGTACCCGTCTACGACATCGGTTTCAGTCATCTCAGAGCTCTTTTACAGTATATACGTTTTGTTGGTGACCAAGTGCTTCCAAAAATTGTGCTGCAACTCATATCTGACAGTGAGGATTATTTAATTTTACAAGTTTTTCTTATTTTTGTTGGAAAACATTTTTTAAATTTAATTTTGTTTCATTTTTTTACCAATCTTTATATGAACTCTTCAATTCAATAAAAATAGTTTATAATTTATCTTGTCTTGGTTTCCATATAACATGGTACGAATGATGTGATTTGTACTAATTGCGAGTTTCTTATAGCGGGGTTTCCATACAACGCGGTAGACGGTTTCCATACAACGCGCTACAAATTAGCCTGGTTTTTACGGTTAAATCCGGGTTTCTTATAGCGCGGTTTCCTTACAACGCGATACACACTCACCGCTTTGTAGGAGGGTTGACTGTATGACCCTTTCAGTACCAGCTGATCGCAATAGATCCAGTTTCACATTCCTTGATCCAAATAACTGTGCTAATTATTGAAAATCTGAGAGAATATTCAAATATTTACATGTCCTACATCACAAAGAAAGAGATACTGTTTGCAGAATATTTTAATTATTCTCAGCAGGAACTGAGGTCTCAATTTCATTCTTACAATTACTGCAGAAGATCTAACTTATTAAATACTTTTTAGTGACTTTTAAATCTACCCGCACGTACACCGGAAGCATAAAAATGGCAACGCGTACAACAACAAAAATAAGTACTTATTAATGGTTACGTTCAATTATTGTACTCTTCTTAGAAGCGGAATTATACGACTGCGCTCATACATAAACTCGTATTTGTGTATCCATATGCAGTGTATGAATGAATGCAAGTCTGCCTGCCATTCTCATATGTAAATATATTGTTGACAAGTTACATTTGTATTATTGAATATTTTGTTGTTGTTTTACATTTACTAAGGTATGAGGATACAATTTAATAGTTTCAGCAGATGCTGCTTTGCTTAGCTCATAAAAATATTGAAATTATTGAAAACTTAACAGGAAATTTATGATGCATTGTATTGACTTGATCTTTGCATTGATCATGAAATTTTGGTGGCTTATTTTAAACTTGGAAGATAAAATGTAAAAATTTCGATAACATAATGCGCAGGATAGAAACCTGTAAGTGGTAAACATGACAAATACTGTACTGACTATTTTGACACTAATTATAGTTTTTTTATACGCAAGTAAATTTAAAAATTCCGGCAACGAAATAATGTTAGGTTTTTACCTTTTAAAATTTGGGTTCATGGATAAAATAAAAATAAACTTGTGTTCAGTTTTAAATAAGATTCTTTATTATTCGCATAATTCTGTGTGTCACTGTTCACAACTTGATGCAAACAACAACAATTGCCGTTTTTGTGGTTATCCCTCTGTTTACATACATACATACATAATTGGCCATTACAACACTTCAGTCAGGATTACGACCTAGCTTCTCACACCACTCATGTTGTCTGCGTTAGTTTTATACGTGAGTGGTGGGACCTACAGTTTAACGTCGACTCCGAACGACGGAGTTTTGAGAAACTTTTTCTTGGCAGGTTTATTTACTCTCAGAGCTTTTGCCAGAAATCTGCTGAGAGGAAGTCGCCGAAAAAATATTTTTTTTCATATTTCGTTTTGATGTCTGACCTGGGATACGAACCCGGGCTTTACGTCTAATAAGCCAACACACTACGTACTAGACTACGGCGACTTCATTTCTCTGCTCACACCCTTTGCATAAACAATAACAATTACTAGACAATTATCCGACATATTTTTGTAACGGAGATCTTCAAACCACAATTACTTCTTCCCACAAGATTGTCTGAACTTCACTAACTCTGTCGCCTGCTTTGCCTTGCCTTTTTTAAGGCAAAGTAAACAGTCTGATGAATGTTCCTGAAGGCGAAAGACTTCGTTGTTTACATTTATTCTTGTGGTGTTGTTGGTGCATTTTTGTTTACTTGTTTACCATTACCTTATGCTGGTGTTTGTGGTTATATTAAACAATACGATAATTTGTAAACAGGTTTGTTTACTGCATTTTTTTTGATTTTTGTAGCTTTTGTTTATAATCTTAATGTTAAGCGATGTAAAAGCAAAACACCAGTATCTAAATTTTTTATTTTCGTAACAATATGGAAGGAGAGAAACAGTTTTAAAACTATTTTAGTTGGCATTCCATAAAGTAAGCTTAACTAAGTGAAATTGGAGAAGGCAGGTATCACTTAAACATCAGTGAGCGAATCAAAGCGATTTTTATAATCAGCATGATTTCTGTTATAAAAATTCCAGAAAAACGATTGAACATGAAATTCAGCGTAAGAGAAGCACAAGCAGGGATTTCCCAAGCACGTCATTAAGTTGAACTAATCCAGAACGATGGTTTATGCAACGTGATAATTAAAGAACTTGTTACTTGCAAACTGGTCCCTTAGAGAGGTAGACGGACAATATACATCGATGTTTTGAAAAACACTCGATATAAAAATCCATGTCTTTATTCGATCCAAATACTTATGCAACTACAACAACAACAAATTTTTATACATAATCAACCCATAATCGTCTATTTTTTTAAAAGAGTTCAGGTCGAGATGTGTGAGACGTACTCTGATTGAAGCCCGTTAAATGATTTAACTTCGTCACATGCTGTAGAAAAGACCAGGGTAATTGAAACTTTGGTTAAATTACTGTGAGACAATTCTAACGCGAGATTCATCGGGAAGCATCGTATGTGTGACAGTTCCCTGCTTAAGTGTTTCTTAGCTAGTCACAGTAAGCTGATGATTGTGATTGGAAATAAGAGTGAAAGAAATAATTTGATTGCGACAAAGCATTTCCAGAGGGGAACTATTCTGTGATAAACCAGAACTTTATGGACACTAGACAATAGAAAAGTAGAAACGGGATATTCAGTTACGGCTTCACACCCCTTGGGGAAATTTGCACGTTGCTTTCAATCGAAAGTTAAGCCACTAAAAGATGGACTCAATTCAGCTGGAACAGAAAGTACAAAAGATGTAACACAATACCATCTGACTGTCAGATTGTCATGCGACTACTCAACTCTTAAATCCTTGAGTCGTTGTAATAAGCAGACATATGAACTTGGAAAGAAGTTGCAGCTTCTATGCCACTGAACATACCAGAATCGTCCTGTGGATAAGAAAGAAGGGTTTGATAGGTTATACCCCACGAAAAAGAAAAATGAAAAGTAGAGCACGCACTCTTCTTAAGTCAAACGAGTTTATTTGGGTAATTACAAAGGGAAGTGATTTGAGTTACGCATCACGAAAACGCCGTAGATAGTGTGTTGGCTTATTAGACGTGAGGCCACGGTTTAAACCCCAAGTCAGACATCTCCAACAAAATGAGAAATATAACAGATATCTGGCAAGAACTGTAAGAGAAAATAAAATTGCCGTGAAAAGTTTCTCGAAATAAGTGTGTCATTCCAAGTCGACTGTAAACCGTAGGTCCCGCCATTCATGCATAAAATTATCATACACAACATAAGCGGTGTGCGAAACTAGGTCGTAAGTCCTGGTTGTAATAACCAATTATGTATGTATTTGTGTGTATGGATTAGACTATTGAGAAGTCGCCCGGGGATGGTAACCGTGTTTGATTGGGTAATTACAATGCAAAGTGACTCAAAGAACCGTAGTTCCATATCTCAAGGATTGATACAAGCCTTATACATATGTAGAACCAGAACTCATACTTCTAATCTGAAGTTTGTCAGGGCAACAGGAGTGCGTGTGGCACTACAGGGATGTCATATACAGTGGACAGCAAAAGTCTTAGTACAGCAATATATTTTGACGAAAAGAAGTCCCCACAGGCTTAATACTCTTGCACAAAGTTCCGATATGACTTCAAGAGAGTATTTAGAAGATCATTTGAAATAACGGTTACGTAATCACTAAACCTCAAACAAAAGTCAACCGAAAACTTGCTCATCGTGCCACCAGAAAACATTAAACAAAACTTGTATATTCAATTACACATGGGTTAAATGGAGTGCTTGACCTTAAGGGATATTCTACTAAATGCAAGGGATAAAATTTTCATGTATTAGGCCATTGAATTTTAAATTTACTCAGGGTTCTCCTTGGAGGTACCTCTGGAGTCATCTGAAACTTTTCCTTATTTTTCTCTTGTTTTATGAATAACTTTAAAAATTTGTTTATTTTATAATAAAACAGAAACAAATTAATATAATAAATATAAAAACCTTAATTTTTTATACAAACTGTTGGTTAAAATTCATGAAATCACTAAAATATATTACCGCACTAAGACTTTTACTGTTCACTGTATATGTTGAGGGCAGTACAGCAAATCGTTTGGTTGCTGTACTCCAACGGATACTTAGCATCAGTTCTGTTACATTATGTTTTCATTAATTCCATATTTTGTGATAAATTGATAAAACATCGATGCATTGACATTTAATTTTAATGTCTATCTTAATTGTCTTAATTTTAATGTCTATCTTTAATGTCTATCTTTGTTGAAGTCGCCGTAGTCTAGTAGGTTGTGTGTTGGTTTATTAGACGTATGGCCACAGCTCAAACCCTTGGAAATGAAAATATGAAAAAGATGAATTATTTCTTCGGTGACTTCCTCTCTGAAGATTTCTGGCGAAAATTCTGAGAGCAAATGAAATTGCCAAGAAAAGTTTCTCAAAAAAAATCTGTCGTTCGGAGTCGACTTTAAACTGTAGGTCCCGCCACTCATGTATAAAATTAACGCACACAACATAAGTAATGACCAATTATTTATATAATGTATACATTGTAACAAATGCAAGTGTTTAGATCTACAACTTTGTTCACCTGTGCATGAACTTTTATTTTGTACTGTACATTTTTCATTTATTTAATAATTACATCATGTACATTTTGGAGCTGATTATATTATTTTATTCTGATGTGCTTATTTTTTATTCTTCCTATCGTTTCAGCCGTTTGGTATTCACAAGATTTTCCAATAAATTTCCAAACAATTTTAATTGCATTCAACAATAAACGTATGTGTTTGTACTACAGAGCTTATGATTTAATTTAAAAAAAAATTATTAACATAACAGTACATTAGCTGTGTTAATATTCTCGATGATTATAAAAATAATTTTCATTTTGCATAATTTGCATGTCAAATAATTTCTAAAATTGAATAAAAATTCAATATTTATGGCCACACAACAATACATTTCACACACACACATTTCCCATAATGATGGTGGTGATGATAATGCCTTCAATTATTTGTTTGTCGTTGATATGGAACATCATGAAAATATTTCGCAACATAATAATGATCAGTGAAATCGATTTTGGCCATTAAAAATATTTGAAAGATTTTATTTCATTGTAACGAAAAAGGCTTGAAAATAAAATTGCAACTTATGCCAGAGCAACAGTGAATTGAAAAGTATTTCGCAACTATAAACTACTGGCAGCTATTGTAGAATAATATGAAATTGAAGCAAATGCTTTTGATAGTTAAAAATGTGAAATATATAGGGTCTTTAATTAAGCGCTATCTATATTGAGAAGCAAATAACACAAAGTATATGTGAAATATTGAAGTCGTCGTAGTCTAGTAGATAGTGTGTTAACTTATTACACGTAAGACCACGGTTCAAATCCCAGATCAGACATTAAAACGAAATATGAACAAATATTTCTTCGGCGACTTCCTCGCAGCAGATTTCTGGCAAATACTCCTAAAGTAAATAAAATTGCAGTGAAAAGTTTCTCAAAAATCTGTCGTTCGGAACGGACTTTAAACTTCATGTATAAAATTAACACGTTGATTGCCGCTGCAATTTTCAGAAAACTGGCCACACAAGGAAGCTTTAACTTTTTGTTCTTTTCCCAGAAGCCATTTATCGATACTAGCACTGATATAATACAATTTTATTCGTAGCTACACAAAAATGGCAGGTTTAGTGAGTACGAGATAATTCGTAGTTGGCTCCCTAGAAGGGAACTTAGTCTACGAGTTATCTCGTAGTCGGCAGTCAACGTGTTAACTCACACAACGTAAGTGGTGTGAGAAGCTAGGCCGTAATCCTGACTGATGGGTTGTAATGGCCAATTATGTATGTGTGTATGTATGTGTATGTGGATATCATCAAAATCTTGTATTCGTTTGAAAAATCTAGTGATGCCATCGTGCGTGGAATACAACATCTTTCAAAGGTCAGCTATGGCTTCTTTAGGTGGATTACACCAGAAATGTTAAATTTTACATGGCCCAGACCCGCTGAACTTGACCGATTCGACCCGGTTATGCTGGTTTTGAGGAACACTGTGGACTATGGCTTAGTTGCATACACCTGCGACTTAAGGAACCTCCCTGCCACTTAAGAAACCCCCCACAACATGAAGTACAACCGCGTCAAATCGAATTATTTCGAAAGCAAGTTTACATCACCCCAACGCGAGGCAACCACGTCCTCAAATCTTTCATACAGTATATCCAATGTAACATAAGCTGTATGTCATGTAGCGCCATCTTGTTGAAACCACACGTCGTTGGCCTCCAGACCATCCAATTTTGGCCAAAAAAAAAGTATGTAATCATCAACCGGAAATGGAGTTCTCAAAAAATGTGGAAAGCTGACGCCACAAAACATTGATTTTTTCGTAATGTATTGGACGCTCTAGGATCTTATATGGAAATAAAATTTTGTTCGTTCACGCATCCAACCATTCATTTTTTGTACGGGGCCAAGCCTTACTTACTAACTTACTTACTTACTTAAATGGCCAATTACAATCCGATTAACGGATTTCGGCTTACCGCAACACATCCTTCCAGGCGCTTCTGCTTCTTGCGAGCATCACACCAATCGATGACAGGGCTTCCCCGATTTGGTCCTTCCTCTTCTCCGACTTCCGCATATCCCCGCATCAAATACCCGTCTCGTCGTAGCATCCTCCTCCATTCTAACGACATGTCTGAGCCAGCACAGCCGCTGGATATTAATACGCTGCACAACGTCCATGCCGTTGAGGAGCTCATACAGCTCACTGTTGGAGCTGCAGAGAGGGATGGAATGCATGTAAACAATGTAAAGTTTTTGACTGCGGTCAACGTGGCAATCACCAGGACTATCGATGTTTTGCTGTATTCATGTTGACACGCAGCCTCCTCGTGGCCCCTCCTGGATGGCATTATAGCATACGCTAGATGTTAATTAATGCGTGCAGCAAAGTCCAATCCCCTGGACTTTAAATTTGGGTTGTGTGTAGGACTTGGAACCCACCACGTAAAACCAAAAATCCAATGAAAACAAAAGGGGCCAAGTCACAACACAAAATTCGCCAAGTTGTGGCGTGCGAAAGGTCAAGTTCTTCTGAGCAACGCCAAATCATCTGCCGCGGATGCTCTTTGCATTAGATCTTGTTTCGTCAACGTATGGGTCTCGGACGATCGTTTACTGAACCCGTGATATTGCATTTTTCGAACACAATATACATATACTCCATTAAACTCATTAAGTCTTTTCGAGGTTGAATAACCTTCAACTTCAAATCATTCAAACTACAAGGGAAGGTATATAAAATATACAATCTATTCAGAATTTAAGCATCTTTGCTGACAATAACTTAAAATTCATGATATAAGTTGACAATCAGACAACGAAATGTCAAATTCTCCATGATTAGGGAGCTTAAATCAGACTGAAATTGATCTATGACTTAAGGAAACGCCACAAGAAACATTTAAAGACGTCAAATCTCATGATCCGGTTGGTTAGTTCACATAACGTGACGTGACACTTGAGCTGACACCCACACGGTGCCGTCAAATTGCTCGTGCAGTATATCAAATGTGACATGAGCTTTGAGCCACTCACGGCCATTTTATCTTGAAATCATATGTCGTGTATAAATCTACTTAATCAGGTCAAAATAAGTCGAATTCTTAAATGACTCGATAAGAAAACTAAAGCCTTCAGTACATGTCTAATCACTACCAAGTACTGTATGCAACAGAGTATTTATCATGTTTAAGTCATCCGGTGTCTTTATTGGATTCCGGCCATTAAACGGAAGTAATCTGAGAATATTTGATACAAACATAGGATTACGACCTAGCTTCTCACATCACTTATGTTGTGTGTGTCAATTTTTATACATGATAATCGGGATATACAGTTTAAATTTGACTCTGAACGACTGATTTTTGAAAAATTTTGCACTGCTAATCTTATTTACCGTCAGAGATTTTGCCAGAAATCTGCTGAGAGAATGTCACCGAAGAAATATTTTTTCATTTTTCGTTAGAGATATCTGATCTGGGGCTTGAAACGTGGCCTCATGTCTAATAAACCAACACACTATCCACTAGATTGAGGCGAATTCTAAGAATATGTGATAAATGACACCAAATGACAATGAATGAAAAGTGACCATTTTAAAGTTAATGCTTGGCATTGTAAATGTCTCCAGTATGTCTTGGCTACCATAAGTAAACATTGGCTGCCATTGATGAATGGAATTATCGCTCCAAACAATCTCTTGGTGCGTAACCTCTATTAAAACCTTTCTTCTGTTAATAACAGGGGAACATCTTTTAACGATAACACATGCAGTACTACTATATTCTCTGCTCATAGCAAAGCAGTCCCCGAAACCGCGTTCTATAGATTTAGCTTCAATTTTTATACGTGATATTCATATTCGTGATACACATTTCCCGTATTAATTTAATATTTTCCAACCATTCACAGGCATTCGCGTGTATTTACATTTCGCACTTAATTGTAAGTTGTTCTCATATCTAGCAAATAAAAAGTTTGCTGTTAATGAAGTGCGAAATTCAGATCTGACAAGTTTTTTGTTTGACTTTTAAGAATTTTTTTTTATTCCAGTAAAACAAAGTGTTTTTGTTGTTGAGATAATAATGGAGAGGTATGTCCTGCCACATGTTGCATCATTAAATTTTGAAAAAGTTTTTCGCACCCCAAACGAAATAGACAAGGCAAAAAGAGAAAGAAAAATTAACGAAATATTGTCAGTAAGCATACTCATATCTAACAGTCTGCACAATTGGAATGGCTTGTAAAAAAATTCTGGAAAGTACTTTCAGCTCACATACGGCTTGTTCTTGGCACATGTTAAAGTCGCCGTAGTCTAGTAGGTAGTTTGTTGTGTAAGGCCACGGTTCAAACCCCATTTCAGACATCAAAACGAAAATATGAAAAAAAAATTTCTTCGGCGACTTTCTTTCAGCAGATTTCTGGCAAGATCTCTGAGAGTAAATAAAATTGCCATGAAAAGTTTCTCAAAAATTTGTCGTTCGAAATCGACTTTAAACTGTAGGTCCCGCCACTCATGTATCAAATTAACGGACACGACATCAGTGGTGTGAGAATGTAGGTCGTAATCCTGACTGAAGGGTTGTAATGACCAATTATGTATGTACGTATGTACGTACATGTTAAATATAAAACCAACTAAGGCTGTTAGTAAAAGTTCAGTTAGTCTTGTGTGAAGACCCGGTGTGTTTGAAGAGAGTAGTCGTGTTTTGCAGATCTCCGTTACAAAGATCTGTCGAACAATTGCCTAATAATTTTTATTGTTTATGCAAAGGGTGTAAACAGAGGAATTTATTTGTTATTTACATCAAGTTGTGAACAATGGCACTTGGAATTGTGCAAGTAATAAAGAATTTTAATTAAAACTAAACAGAAATTTATTTTTATTTTTTTTTGCAATCTGCGTGCTAATATTTTAAACGTTTTTGAAAGGTAAGAGAATAATTTTTAATACAAAAGATTATATAATTTATATATTATAAAATAAACACTTTATATAAATAATAATAAAGAATTAAAAACTAAGTTAATAACGCATCATGTTGCACATTTTGTCTCAGACAGCGGAAGTCGTTATATCAAAGTTCAAGTGAAATGATGTCTGTAGGCTTAGGGCAGAACTAATGCTATTCCTTATCTGCACAATTATATTTCCAACCTGTACTTGTATATACAATAGACGGAAACCTGATACCCGCCTCAAAGGCCAGAGCTTACTTGTGTCCTATGACAAGTTTTTGTAGCACCGATTGAACTTATTCCGTCATTGGTGTTGGCCTTTTAAACGTGAAGCCACGGTTCAAACCCCAGATCAGACACCAGAAACGAAAATATGAAAAAAACGACGACTTCGTCTCAGCAGATTTCTGGCAAAAACTCTGAGAGTAAATAGAATTGTTACGAAAAGTTTCTCAAAAATCTGTCGTTCGGAGTCGACTTTAAACTGTAGGTCCCGCCCCCTCATGTATAAAAATGAGGACACTCAACATAAGTAATGTGAGAAGCTACCTTGTAATCCTGGCTAAAGGGTTGTAATGACCAATTGACGTATATATATGTATAGTACATCTCAAAATATTAGTTTCTTTACAACAGTAAATTGAAATTGAAAATGAAATGAAATTCTCTTTTGCTTGCCAAAGGACATTTTTCTTTTGCAAAGGAGGTACAAAATCACTGATTAATTCACAGTAACTGTATGCATACAGTTACACAAGGACATGCACACAGGAACACATCACAAAATAGTGTTAAACGTGCATAGATAGAGTTGGCACAACTAAGGAATGCATTACGAAATGAATGCCTGTTGCAATGGTGCACGATGTAATCAACAAAATAGTCAACGGCATTGTACAAAGGCGAGTGTATGTTTCGGCAACTCTCTATCAGTTTGCTTTAAGTAACTGAACTTCGCTTGTTGTGTCCTTCATTACAGAGATGGAACGTGAAATGGTAGAAGATAAACGAAAAAGGATGCGGAATTTTCCATGGTATGAAATGGTTTATACGGCAGCAGTGCAGCTGAATGTTGTAGTCATCTATTCTCACAATTAAATTACTTGTAGCTACTTTGAGATTCGAAATGAATAAGAAAAAGCTGTTGGAAACTCTCAATAAAAAAAATAAAAAAATTTTTATCTGATCAAATTTGTTATTAACAGAAAATAACTAAAAACGGTATAACCAGAGTATCTGAACTCGTTTTTGTGTAACTCACCATGCATGTTGTGTGTATTAATTTCATCTATAAGTCGAGGGAGCTACGAACGAAAGATTTTTTGGAAAACCTGGCAAAACCTGATTAATATGCCGGTAATACTGTGATTACTACATATGCAATGAGTTAAAATCCAACAGTGTGTTACGAGCAATAATCACTGGGTATCCCCAAAATACATATAAGAGCTTCGATAATCAAAACTAAAATATTTCATTGAACGGCATTACAAGAAATATTTTCTCAAAATTTTAATTCAAGTTTGGCAGACATTATAGAAAACCCTTTAAAATTTCCATTTTCTCAGACAAAAAAATAACACCCAACAAATAACAATTTTCCCAAGACCTCTTCATATTTTTGGATAATAAATTAATATTTCATTACAAGGCATTAAGGAGTACACAGTAACGCGCCTCCTTGATGACGACTTCTTTGGCAACGATTAGCAGTTACGAGTTTGAAAAATTATTGATGACTTGTACGCTTGACTTCATCGTTTAACACTTGCCATCAGCAAAAACAAATAAAGTGACTTTACCATTGTGTGAAGCGAATAAGAAAGTAACTTCAATAATAATAAGAAATGAAAATGAAGTTCAAAAGCTATAGGCGGTTAGAAACGACTATGAGATAAGCTACACCAATGAGACTTAACATATGGGTCCACTAGGGTTGTGTGATTTAAATTTGTGATAAAAATTTTCTTAAGTAAAGTTGCAATCTCTACTGGATGTGGCTGGCCAATGGTCATATTTAATATTTGGCGTAAAAAAAACTATTCGAAATACTTTGCCACGATACCAGAAAATAAGAGTGAAGGGAATAACATGGCTCCAACATACTCTTTTAAGAGAAAGAACTTTCTTTGGTATACTCATTGGTCAAGTACATACATTGTTACAATTCAAGGAATAAATATTCAGAATACATGGGGAAAACTTTCTAATCGCTTGAAAGCCAAAGTTTACGCTATCGAAAGATAGCAACTTTCCTCTACAAGTTGGACGGAACATAGCATTACTATCTGACAATCAGGTCGTCCTATGCGCTCTCAGCTGCTATAAGGTTGACTCAAGATTAGAATGGTAAGCTGAATCAGCTAATCAGGATGAAATCTCCAGTCACTTAGGAATTTGCAGAAATAAGCTGGAAGATTACATTGCGAGCAGGGTAGCTTGCACGCTGCCAGCCAGAACCATTATATAGAGCAGGAAGAGGGTTTTGGAAAAGGTATTTGGTAATTGCAACCCTTTAGTCAGGATTACGGCCTAGCTTCTCACACCACTCATGTTGTGTGCGTTAATTTGATACGTGAGTGGCGGGATCTTCAGTTTAACGTCGACTCCGAACGACAGATTTTTGAGAAACATTTCAGGGCAATTTTATTTATTCTCAGAGTTTTTCAGAAATCTGCTGAAAGGAAGTCGCCGAAGAAATATTATGTTTTCATATTTCGTTTTGATGTCTAACCTGGGATACGAACCCGGGCTTTACGACTAATAAGCCAACACACTACCTACTAGACTACGGCGACAGAGTAAGTCCCTTTGAAAGGGTATGCTCGGTTAAAAGAAATTTAAAGAAAAGCGGACACTTATCTCGAATTGAAAGGATTTTAAACAATCTTAACGTTTGTTGGGTAATTACACTGAGGCGTGATTGGAGTTTGGCATCAAAGAATCGAGAAGCAGTCTGAGGGTTGTAACTGACATTTTAACGGTCATGGTGGACTTAAAGGACACGTTTTTAGAATAGGGATCGATTAAAGTTACACCGTAGACTAGTAGATAGTTTGTCAGCTTATTAGACGCGAGGATCAAAACGAAATATTGAAAAATATTTGTTCAGCGACATTCTCTCAGCAGTCTTCTCGTAAAATCTCTGAAAATAAATAAACTGTCATCGTTAACTGAAATCGTTAAAGTCGCCATAGTTTAGTAAGTAATGTGTTGGCTAATTAGAGCTGAGGACACGGTTCAAACCGCAGGTCAGACATCTTCAACAAGACGTCAGCAGATTTCTGGCAAAAAATCTGTCGTTAGGAGTCTATTTTCAACTGTAGCTCCCGCCACTGATGGACAAAATTAACGCACAAACAAAAGCAGTGTGGGAGAGCTGGGTTGTAATCGTGACTAAAGTGTTGTAATGACCAGTTATGTATATTTGTATGTATGTAGGGTACACCAAAAATACAATAAAACACTTCGTCTTCCAAAAAAATAAGCAGAAAAAGGTCCCTATTCCCTATACCACTCCACTGACGTTAATTACCAATATTACAACAAATATTCGATAATTTCCTATTTTACAATAAACAAAATTCAAAATAATGGAAATGGAAAATTAATGAATTTTTGTTTTGCTCTCTCTCACATATCTCTTGCCTTCTTGCCATTGAGAACATGCCAAAGAGAAATTATTTGTCTGGTTACTTTTCGTTTCTTCACAATCTTGTTGTGTCTTCAGGATACCCCACAACTGCTGTAGAAATCTATAAAGAAAACAATTGCATGACAAAAAAAAGAAAACAAAACTTATTATTGGCTGGTAATAAACTGTTGCTTTTTTACTTCGTTTATCATTCGTAGTTGTTTGGAAATAAAATGTGACCAACTGTTTAACTTACGGGATACTCATAAAATCAATCAATACACCCATACATAATTGTGCATGACAACCCTTTATTCAGGACCTAGTTTCTAACACCAAAATTTTGTACATGAGTGGCGGGGGTCCTACAGTTTAAATTCGATTCCTAGCGACAGATTTTTCAGAAAGCTTTTATAACAATTTTATATACTCTCGGAGTTCTTGGCAGAAATCTGCTGAGAGGCAGTCGCCGAATAAATATTTTTTTATATTTCGTTTCGTTCGAAATGTCTGACCTGAGATTTGAACTGTGGCCTCACATTTAATAAGCCAAAAGACTACCTATTAGACTACGGCCACTATTCATAGAAATTACAATAGAGTACATAATTACTTTTTATTTCTTGTAAAGAGAAACTTTACATACTAGATTTCTTATTACAACACTTTAGTCAGGACTACAACCTAGCTACTTACACAGCCCATGTTGTAAGTAAAAATTTTATTCGTGAATGGCGGCTATACCTACAGCTTAACATCGACTCCTAAGACTCCTTTCTTAAGAAACTTTTCATGACAATTCTCTTGACTTTTAAAGTTAATGCGTCCAACATACCTGGTTGCCGAATTGCTAAACTACAAGATCTACTTGAATTCGTTAAGCGAATGGTTTGCGGTCTAACAGGAATTCTAATGGAACACACAGCACTATTGACAATCTCCGTCTGCTCTACCCGTATTATTACAGAAGCTGCAATGTTGTGAAAGAATCGAAATCGATACAACACTTCATAATGAGTGTCCTGTACTTAAAAACAGACGTCATCGGTTTTTGGGTGACGAAACATTTGAAAATCTTGGCATGCTGAAGAACGTGCCACTAAGGGAACTGGCCGGTTTCATCCGAACCTCGGGGTAGTTCAAACACTAACAGATCATGACAAGTAGGCCTACCTCACACATTATAACACAATGGGACATATGGGCCACCGAGTGAAGTTGTCTGTAGACGGCAAGCTAACCGCTTCTTAAACTAATCTAAAGGCCAAATCGGGAT
Source organism: Sarcophaga variegata (assembly GCA_932273835.1). Classification (NCBI taxonomy): domain Eukaryota; kingdom Metazoa; phylum Arthropoda; class Insecta; order Diptera; family Sarcophagidae; genus Sarcophaga; species Sarcophaga variegata. The sequence continues at coordinate 85,646,476 of OW026360.1, read as the reverse complement.
GTCTAGTACAGCTGATAACGAGACGTACTAAACGCTTTATTGGGCTATAATGTAGTCTGTGATACACGAAAAAAACGGTTACACATACAGTGGAGCTTTTTTACAACAGATTTTTGTGTTTTACGGGTTCTCGTCTAATAACCAAACACACTATCTACCACACTACCGTGTCTATATGAATAGTGACTTGTGCTGAAAAGACGTGTCCCTTCTTCCCTTTTCTTCTATTTTCTTTTTATTTAAAACAATTTTAAGAAAATAGTTGGTCCCATTTGTTAAGCTAGGAGGCTTTTCTGTGGCGTCTGTATTAATTGTTTGACTGGTATTATTCTTTTTTTTTGCCCTTTTTTGGCAAGAATAAATGTAAGGAGATGGTAAATAATTGCGTTGCGGACTATAATGTCAGCTTAGCGTACTTCTATGTTGGTTTGAAAGAGTGTTACTTAAGCATATTACTACTTTAGTGTTCCCTAGGTTTGTTGTAATTTATGTCATTATAGTCATTAGCTTACGCGCGTTTTTTTTTTATTATCTTTTCCATACACTTTCCTTTATCTACGCTTACTACTATATTTGCAGAGTTTATGCGTATAAAAAAACAACAAAAGTTGTAATGCAAAACTGTCAATAATTTGATAAACGATGTACCACCACTACTCTCTTCCATCGTTCGTGGCAACACATAAGTATTGCACGCTCTTTACAGCGTTGTCGGATAATTGGGTTTGTGTTAATGTTGGCGTGTAGAGCAATGGTAGCCAATTAAGAATCAATTCTTCTTGTAATCACTGTTATTGCAGTTTTGCAACACTTCTACGAAAGTTAATAGGACTTCTTATAATCAAATACACGACCTAACTTTACCTAAGGATTTACACGCATCGCCTCTTTCTTGTTTCGTGGAGCTGTATTTGGTATCACTTAACCCATTAACGTCGATAAGTCAAGGTTGTCCTATAAATTATGTTTTTAATAACTACTACGCATCACTGTCACAATCACCATCATCACCACTATGCCCACATTGTCGTAATGTCGACACATTGATGAGAACTTGTAGCACAAAACATTGTCGTGGAAATAATTTCCATGTCATATGACAACTTGACTTGAATAATGTATTCATGTGTAAATTTTCCAAAAACGTCTGTCTATCCACATTTATTCATGTATGCATGTGTAACTGAGTAAATAAACGAACACATGAGTGAGTGAGTGAGTAAGTGAGTGAGTGAATATACATGATGAATGAACGTGATGTTCACACTTGAAAGAGTTGTCGTTAAGGGACTGGCTGTCACAATATTTTTGTCATCAATTTAATGTCAGTTTCAGCGATGTATGGACGCTTATTTTTGCAATTTTTTGATTTTAATAATTGATAACACTGTTCATGGTATTGGTTTAAATAATAATTAGGTAAGGATTTTTAAAGGTGTATTGAAAAAAAGTGAACAAAGGAGTACAATAGAATTTTGAGATGAGATGAAGTATCACAGACCTCATTACATATAAGGTACAAGGAAAAACACAAAAGACATCTACATTCAATAGCATATATCAATGGACAACTGTCTAGGGGTTAACCTTTCAGGTTTTTTACACTGAATCGAATTTCCACAGTGGTCTTATAGAGCTGATGCTCAGTAAAAAGGTTCCGATATTAAACTTTCTTTTATACTGCCTAACCACTACAATGTTTTCCAAGCAGAGGTCATGGCAATTTTGTACACAATGCTTGTTGTGTGGCAGGCTTTTTCCTGAAGTCTCTTGAGTTTCTCAGACAGTCAGGCTGCCATTAAGTTCTGAACGTAGTTCTAACATCCGTTCGTGTCCATGAATGCTGAAGATTTCTGAGAGAAATTTTGAATCATTCAAGAGGTAACACTCCTTATTCTCCACTTCCTACTTCCTATCCTTTTTTTTCATCATCTCCTTTATCCTCTTATTTAAAGGGCGTTCTGTATAATGGGTCAACTTGACCTTCGTGTACTGTACTTGTCCCATTTGACAAGTACACGTCCTCCAAACTAAACCTAAATCTAAGAGATAACACCTATATGGGTACCAGAACATAGAGATATCGTTAGAATTGCATTGCTGGCGAGTTGGCCAAGACCAGTACAGAGCCTGCAATTTCCGATATGTTTCTGTGTATATGTATTCCGATTGCGTTCTCCAGATATATGTGGGTCTAGCTCGATTTTCTCTCTGGCTTCAGCCATTTGCTACGTACATACATACATACATTTTTGGTTATTACAAACCTTCAGTCGGCATTACGACCCAGCTTCTTACACCACTTATGTTGTGTGTGTTGGCGTGACCTATAGTTTAAAGTCGACTCCGAACGACAGATTTTTTTTGAGAAACTTTTTCACCGTAATTTTATTTACTTTAAGAGTTTTTGCCAAAAATCTGCTAGGAGGAATCGCCTTAGAAAATTTTTTTTTAAATTTCGTTTTGTTGAAGATATCTGACCTGTGGTTTGAAACGTGGTCTCAGGTCTAACAACCCAACGTACTACCTACCAGACTACGACGATTTCAGTCATCATCATCACAATAATGCGTTCGATTGTTGAAATTTTTTTCTTCGTTTTTTCTTTGCCTTTCCTCTACTTACTGTATTGGTCATTACAACACTTTTGCCAGGTTTACCACTTAGCATCTCACACCACCCATGTTTTTTGCGTAAATTTTATACACGAGTGACGGTACCTGCCGTCTCCAAATTATAGTTTTTTGAGGAGTTTTACATGGCAATTTTATTTACTTTCGCCGTTTTTGCCAGAAGACTGTTGCGGGGAAGTCGCCATACAAATATTTTTTCAAATTTCATTTTGTTCGAGATGTTTGAGCTGAAGTTTAAAGCACGGGCTCTTGTTTAAGAAGCTAAGTCCTTACCAGAGATCAGCAATGAATCGCTTTTTCGCTACTCATAAGCACTCATGAAATTTGAATATAAGTTAGTCAACAATATTGAAATTTAACTCTGATTCATGGGTACTCAATACAACGTTGATTTATAAGTACAGGTTGCAATGCGTATGCATACAATGTTGACATCAAACTCATACCATTCGAAATATGTTTGATTCATAAGCCTACTCATTTAGATTCATATCTTTAGAAAAATACTTATAATACTTATAAATTATTTGAGTGACTCGAATCATTCATCAAAATTTAAAGTCTTAGTTGTTTGTTGCATTTACAAATCAACAACATCATACGTGTTGTTAAATATGAATATGATGAGTACTTCAAACTTTGAATATAAGTAGAGGTTCCATAACACGTATTAAAATAAGTATAAATTCTACTCATGTTTTTAATACTCATTGCTTATTTCTGGTCCAATACCTCTGAGACTACGGCGGCATTCTATACAATCTTTTTCATAATTTTCTGCAAAATATTTGGTGTCTCAGTTCGCTATGCCTGCTGTTCTAGCAAGGTTTTGAACCACCTTCGGAAATCGCCTTAAAGACTATCTATTTGGATAAAAAATTCCTAAGAAAACTATCCTTCAACTCTACAAAATTATTATTTAAGTGCTTATGGTTGTAGATATTATTAAAATTCCAATGAAAGAAATGGAGCATTTGTGAAAGCGAAAAGTTTTTTTGGTGTCCCTTTGGCTTTCTTTATGGGCATTCACTATTATTTACTACCTAACATACAAATGATTATGCGCTGATACAATATATTCCCATTGCTTGTTAGCCTTTACTTTGTTTCTCTATTAAAACGACTCCTATTTCCAACTCTTTTTTATTCTACAATGTTACTCTTTGTTTTCTTGCAGATTTGCTTTTCTTTAAATCTTTTCATTTAGCAGTGACTGACCTTATCATATCGCTGCTATGAACTCTTCTTTCTCTTCTGCAGTTTGCCAAAAAAAAAGCAAAACACTTTCACAGCTTTTTCCCCTGAGTGATTCTAATTCTAATACTCCGTGAAATTCTTGATGAAATTCCTTCTCTATGCAGTAGGCTTTTCATTCGTTTCAGTTCAGTTCAGTTTCCTTTTTGGCAATTTATTTTTCTTGATTTCAATCTAGAGGAGACTCATCAGCTTGATTTTAAGAGAAATTTTGCTTGTTTCCTCAATGGAAGGACACAAGGCGAAATATATTTGTTATTAAGTGTTAAAGAATTAGGGATTATTTTATTAAATAGTAGCGAAATCAATTGCAGGCTTTAATTGCAAGTAAGTAAAGGATATAGGGAATTTATCACCGTAGTCTAGTTGGTAGTGTGTTGGGTTATTAGACTTGTGGCCTTGGTTCAAACCACAACTCAAACATCTCTAACAAAACGAAATTAGAAAAATATTTCTTCAGTTACTGCCTCTCAGCAGATTTGTGGTACAACTCTGAGCATCAAATAAAATTGCCATGAAAATGTTTCTCAAATTTCTGTCGTTCGCAGTCGACTTCAAACTGCAGATTCCACCACTCATGTATAAAATTAACACACACAACATAAGTGGTGTGAGAGTCTAGATTGTATTCTAGAAACGAAAGAAACGTGTGATTATTAGTCATCAAAAATTTTTTAAAAACTTTTTCCAATAATTTTACCCACGAAAAAAATACGCAACACACCTCCATGCCAATGGTATGGCAGCGTATCAATTAAATATTTTCTGTTTGACCAACACAAAATTAAAAAATATTTCCTCTGTTATCACGTTGCAATTAAAATAATTCCCAACATTATTTCACTTAAAAATTAAATTAAAATCGTTACCAAAATACATTGTTTTTTGGCCTGTAATTATAATTCCAGTGAATTTCTAAGTTTTTGCTCATTTTAAACGAAATGCTTCTGTTCAATATTTACTACGCATTAGGGAATGTACTTGCTTGACCAAATGGTGCTCATTTAAAACACATTTTTAATGAAATTATTTTCGTGGCACAAATATGATTTTAAAGTATTGAAATGAGTTGTCGTTGTTGTATATAAAAGAGTTTCATTGTGATTGAACAAAAAATTATTTTTCCAATAGCTGTAACAGTCGGTAGCTCTTGATGTTGTGGACATGAAAATTCAGTGTGATGTTCGCTGTTCTTAAGACAGTGCAATAATACTTCACTTCATCTGATCTCCTTATATATTAACACCACTTACACAGTACAGGGCGAAGGTGCTCATTAATGACGGTATGGTATCCAACTGTATTGATTCATTGGATCATCGTCGCAATAGGGCTTGTGTTTCACTATTCTATCGCTGCTCCAACGGATTTTGTTCGAACGATATAAGGGATCTTGTTCTCGAGTATTATGTATTTGTCTTTCTCGCCGTATCCATCCGTTTGTGGTGTGTGGGCCAGTGCATCGCCAGTGCATCGCACACAGCATTACGGAATAATTTCGTTCTTTAATCGGGATCAGAGATTAGCAATGATTATTCAAAAAGATGAGTAAAATCGAATCATACTCATAATTTTTGATACTTTCATTCATACTTATTTTATTATCATGGAACCTCTACTCATATTCAAAGTTTGAAGTACTCATCATATTCATACTTAACAACACATATGATGTTGCTGATTTCGACTCTCCATTACTCAACATTTACAAGAATCACAAAATAAGTATAATTCGTGTACGAACATTAAAGTGCTCATTAAAAGGTTGTGTGTTTGCTCTGCTTGCTGCTCTGTATTTTTTGCTTATGAGTCTTTTTACTTTTTTTTTGTAAATGCAACAACAACTAAGAGTCACTCGAATCATTTATAAGTATTATAAGAGTATTTTTCTAAAGTTATGTATCTAAATGAGTAGGCTTATAAATCAAACATATTTCTAATGGTATGAGTTGATGTCAACGTTGTACGCATACTCATTGCAACTTATAAGTCAACGCTGCAGTGAGTATGAATGAATCAGAGTAGTTAAATTTCAATATTGTTGAGAGCTTATGAGTAGCGAAAACACGATTCATTGCTGACCGCTGGTCGGAATATTCGTATGTAGAACTCCCTTCCTGTAGAGGTCTTTCCTATCACTTATGATATAAAGAGATTGAAATCTACTGTCCACAAACACTACTCCGTCTTTCATCCTTCCCATACCGTATTTTTCTAGTTCCAACACAATGTAATGCAGGAGTAGGGGCCATACCCTGAGTGTTGGTCGTACAAAAAAAAATTGTTTTCGCAATATGAGTCAATATTGCCTGTGTGATTATGTCGGCACTAAATAAAATCAAGATTACTTCCCTAACGTTTTAGTATCCAAGCTCTTATTAAGAAGATGCAACATCCCACTCATCAGTATGTTATCAGCATTATCTCTCCATATTCCTCATTACCAAAGTCGTCGTAGTCTAGCAGGTAGTGTCTTGGCTTACAAGAAGAGAGCTCGTGGTTCATACCCATGCTTAGACATCTCGAACGAAACGAAATTTGAGTATTTTTTTCGAGACTTCCTCTCAGCATTCTTCCTTGCGATATCGCATTTTTCTAGTTCCAACACAATGTACTGCATGAGTGTAAGCCATACACTGAGTGTTGGTCGTACAAAAAAATATATGACAAGGAGTCAATATTGCCTTTGTGACTTTTTCCACCCTAAATAAAATCAAGATTTCTTGATTCCCCTTGGATGCCGGAACATGTCACTTGGTTAGTATCCTAGCTCTTATTATGAAGATGTAACATTCTACTCCTCAGTAAGATATCGGCATTCCATATTCCTGGTTATGAAAGTCGTCGTATTCTAGTAGGTAGTGTCGTGGCTTACTAGACGGTTCGTACACATTCTGAGACACCTCGATTTCGTTTGGCGTCTTCCTCTCATCAGTATTCCGCCAAAAACAAAAATTGACATGGACTGCATGTCTCTCGGGGTTTATCTCACGGGGATCTTATGTGAACTGACCATCGTGTTCGTGCTATTGAATACAATGAACGCAGTCTGAGACAGTCTGGTCATTACAACCCTTTAGTCTGGATTGCAATCTAGCTTGTCTCACCACTAATGTTGTGTGTGTTAATTTTATACATGATTTAGTTGCGGAACCTACAGTTTAAAGTCGACTTCGTACAACAGATTTTTTGAAAAACTTTTCATGGCAATTTTATTTACTCTCAGAGAGAGTTTTTGCCAGAAATCTGCTGAGAGGAAGTCGTAGAAGAAATATTTTTTCATATTTCGTTTTGTTGGAGAAGTCTAGTCTGGGGTTGAACCATGACCTCATGTGTAAACACAATACTTGCTAGACTACGGCTACCTTCGCTTGTACAGAGCATTCAAAGTGGCATTCAAAGAAGCACGCACATGGCATCATCCTTTTGAAACCACATGTCGCTAGATAAACAGTTGGCCTCCTCTATCGTAAGTTTTGCAATCATAACCTTGGCACTCCTTGCAGTTGAAACAAATTTTTAGTCGGAAATGTTCTCCTAACTAGCAACCTGCTTTCCATTTTGTTAAGAAGTTTTTGCTGTGCTTAGTCATGAGAATCTTTAAAACTATGATAGACTACGGTGACTTGGAAAGTGATATGTTAGGCCATACTGGCATACTTATGAAATTTTCAATTTCTCTTTTTTCTCTTATTTGCACTTTAAATTTATAAAATTTTCCATATTCGCTGATTGATTTGTGTTGCAAAGTAATTGAATTTATTAACTTGACCGCCTCCGCATGCAGACTTTTTACGTTCATCTTTATTATGAGTATTAAAATAAAAAATTTTGAATTTATGGGATGGTATCCCATGTGAAGCATCGAACAAATCATAATGAATTATTAGAGTACAATTTATTTCGTATTTTATAGGATTGAAGTAGACAACTGTAGACAACACTTTTATCGATAATAACATGTGAATTCCAGTTGCAAGTTCAATTAATAACCACAATAATTGTTTACAAAGAATACTGTCCCCTCTTTTATATCGAAATGGACAAGTTTTATGTCTTAAAGCTTATTGCAATTGCCTATAAAAGTGGTGCTAAAATTGAAGAGTGAAATATTGTTTGCCATTAAAGAAATAAATTGAGTTGTCAGCTGCCGCTAGCCAAGGCATTAATTAAAAATTGTCTTCTCCTATTACGTGTTTTGTCTTGAAAACCAAAATGCTAGACACCAGCTAATTTACAAAGACTTACAAGTCCTTTTACATTATTTACAGCGACAGCAACTGTGTGAAGTTAGCACACAGGAAACGTGTGCTATGTGGATGAAAGTCATGTCTGATGTAAATTAAAGAGGTGTGAACGTAATTTAAATGAATTTTTTATATGCAAAATAATGGACAAAACAATTACCCAAGATCTCAACAAACCTGTATGTTTGTTATACAAGGAAAAAACTCTGAAAGTAAAAAAATTTTCATGAAAAGTTTCTCAAAAATCTGTCCTTCAGCGACAAAAATAAAATGTAGGCCTCACGGCTTATAAGTAAAATGAATACACACAACATAAGTGGTGTGAGAAACTAGGTCTTAATCTTGACTGCAGGGTTGTAGTGAACAATTAAGTAAGTAAGTAAGCTTTATAGGTTCACACTGACGCATTTTTGTCTTTCTAAAAACGTTTAAATATTATTATTAAATAAAAATAAATTTGTGTTTAGTTTTAGATAAATTCTTTATTGTTCGCACTATTTTATGTGCCACTGTTCACAACTTTATGCTACAACAACAATTTGCTTAGTTCGTTATTCTTCTTTATACTTCTGCTTGCGTAAGCACTAACAACTGTTCGGTAGAACTTTATAACGGCGATCCTCAAACCACGACTTTTCACACGCAACGCGTCTCCGTTTCCTGCATTGTCTTGCCTTTTTATATGCCCACGTAAAGAGTCTGATTAATGTTCTTGAAGTCGAACGTTCGCGATTTCGCTTTCTCGAGAATTCTATCGCGACTTCATTGTTGTTTGTGTATCTTGTACACATTGCTTGTTGTTCAGTTCTCGCTTACTTGTCTATCCCCTTTTCTTTCATACTGATGTTGTTGGTTTACTTGTAACAAATTCGTTGTATTAGTTTGTGTAGCTTTTGCTCATTTTAATGTTACACGATGTTACACCGTTTCCATTTTCTTAACAATGTTCTTTCCGAGCAATATTTGCCAGGCCATAACTTTCACGGCAAGCAATGTAGATGGATGATTATTTACTTCTTTTGGCCTGCATGGTATGACCTTGACACCAAACACATGTGGGTGCAACAACACATGTCATATGATATATTCGGCAAAAAGCAAGGTAATGTGAACTGGCCACCAACATCATGCCATATGACCTCGTTTACAAGTTTTCTCGTGGAGTTTTCTAGTCTAGTAGGCAGTGTGTCATCTTATTAGAACCTAAGGCCAAGATTCAAATTCCAGGTCAGATATCAAAAATGAAAAAAGGAAAAAAAATTTCTTCGGTGACTGCCTCTCAGCAGATTTCTGGCAAAAACTCTGAGAGTAAATAAAAATTGCCATGAAAAGTTGCTCAAAATCTGTCGTTCGGAATCAACGTTAACCTGTAGGTCCCGCCACTCATGCATAAAATTAACGCACACAACATAAGTGGTGTGAGAAGCTGGGTCGTAATCCTGACTGAAGGGATGTAATGATCAAATTATGTATGTATGTATGTTTTCTTATGTAGCATGTGTTTTCGAATAAGTCACAAACCAGGCAGGTTGTCAGGGCAAATATAACCAAACGGTCAAATTCAGAGTGATTTATGCGCCAAAGTCATGGAAAATTTGACATTTCTAATGCGCTCCACCTAAAGGCTGTGAAGGCTATAATATTTCTCACACAATAGCATCAATAGGTTTTACAAACGCATAAAATATTCGTATGATATCTCACAACATATTGTTTGTAATTATAATTTCTGCAAGTATTTTATTTTGTTTTTATTTTCGATATTTTTAAAATTGTAATTCGCTCTACCGCAATGCAGATACGGGAACACCTACCCAGCACTCACATACTCAAACATGTGGCAGTCCTATAGACAGTCTAAATAAAACACAGAAAAAAACCTTTTCAGTCGTCTGTTAAAACGTTTCATTTGCTAAGTTTTGCCTTGCCTGCGGTTGATTTTTGTTGCACTGAAAATTGCAATGAGTATGTGAATATGATTTCATGCAAATTTTCTCGTCAGGTTTGTTTGCAAACATTTAACATTTCATCACTTATAACAGTTTCTGTCATTCAAGCAAACATTTTCAAGTCAATTACAATTCCATTTCATTTTTCACTCATATCAGAAGAGAAAAATTAAAATATTTTAAAACAAAATTATGCGACTTTATTTAAAGCCACAGAATTATAAAAAAAACCATAATTTTTAAAACAAAAAATTGTTTCTCACCCCTCCATATGAACGCTGCACCATTGTAGTCGTGTTGCTTGAGAGCCAAAACAACAGGCCTTCAGTGCTGATTTTTCAAACAACAGTGCTTTCAACAACAAACCTCATTTCTTACTCGGTGGTTAAGTAGAAATCCAAAATGACTGCGTATGAAGTTCGGAAGTTTTTTGAAAATAAAAAATCTAAATACTAGTGTTTTGCTTTTATATCGCTTAACATTAACATTATAAACAAAAGCTACAAAAACAAAATAATGCAGTAAACAAACCAGTTTACGAATTATCGTATTGCTTAATATAACAACAAACACCAGCATAAAAAATAGTAAGCAAATAAACAAAAATCCACAAACAACAATACAAATATAAATGTAAACAAAATACACAAACAACAATAATGAATGTAAACAACGATGTTTACATTTATAGAGATTTCGAGAAGGTAAAGAAGTCACGAATATTCGCCTTCAAGAACATTCATCAGACTATTTACACTGCCATATAAAAGGCAAAGCAAAGCAGGCGAATGAGTTAGCGAATTTCAGTCAGTCTTGTGTTTAGAGACGGTACGTTTAAAGAGAGTAATTATGGTTTGAAGATCTCCGTTACAAAGATCTGTCGAATAATTGTCCAGTGATTGTTATTGTTTAAGCAAAGGGTATAAAAGAAGTAAAATAGAGAAGAAATTGTTATTGTTTAAATCAAGTTGTGAACCGTGTGCGAATAATTAAGAATTCTAATTAAAACTAAGTCGTCGTTGTCTAGTAGGTAGTGTGTTGGCTTATTAGACAATCAACAAGACAGACATCAAAACAAAATGCAAAGAGAATTTTTTCAGCAACTTCCTCTCAGCAGCTTTCTGGCAAAAACTCTGAGAGTAAATAAAAATTGCCATTAAAATTTTCTCAAAAAATTGTCGTTCGGAGTCGACTTTAAACTGTAGGTCACGCCACATATGTATAAAATTCACACACACAACATAAGTGGTGTGAGAAACTAGGTCTTATTCCTCACTGAAGGGTTGTAATGACTAATTATGTATGTATGTATGTGTAATTAAAACTAAACACAAATTTATTTTTATTTTATTTGCAATATATACATACATACTTTATTGGTTATTACAACCATTCAGTCAGGATTACGACCTAGTTTCTCACACCCCTTATTCCGTGCGTGTTAATTTTATCCATAAATGGCGGGACATACAGTTTAAAGTCGACTCCGAAAGACAGATTTTTTTGAGAAAATTTTCATGCCAATTTTGTTTTACTCTCAGAGTTTTTGCCAGAAGACTGTTGAGTGGAAATCACCGGAGAAATATTTTTTCATATTTCAGTTTGTTGGAGATGTCTGACCTGGGGTTTGAACCGTAGCTTCACTTTTAATATGCCAGCACAATATTTATTATTTACATTAAAAGTACCATAAGCTGTGTGGTACGTACCGAAACCACACAATACTTACTAGACTACGACGACTACAAAGCATGCAAAGTGGTATTAGCAGTGTATCACGTAGCACCAGCTCTTTGAAACCACATGTCGCTAGATCACCAGATTGCCTCCTCTATTGTATTTTTTACTATCGTAACCTTGCCAATAACCGAACCCAAGAGCACTCATTACAATTGGAATAAATTTTTAGGCTGAAATGTTTTCCTAACCTGCAACCTGTAAGCAGTGCCTTGAAATATGTTGCTCAGTCGCTCTCCAATTTCCTTAAGAAGTTTTCGCTGTGCTCAGTCATAAGAATCTTGAAACCTTAAATTGGTTTTGATGACTACAAAATTTCACTAAGAAGCGCATGGTAACTACCGGGATACCCAACACGGTAAGTTATCAGTATTATCCCTCCATATTCCTGGTTATGGAAGTCATCGTGTTCTAGTAGGTAGTGTCTTGGCTTACTAGACGAGAGCTTGTGGTTCATACCTATGCTGAGACATCTCGATCATCATCATCATCTTGCTCTCTTCAGTATTTCACCAAAAACAAAAATTAAAGCCAACACGGCTTTTCAATAACCTTAAAGCAGTCAAGATAGGGTTCTTGTGGTAGGCCTAAGGACTATAGTAACTAGAGCGACAGTCGTTGAGGTCAGTGATGTATTTGGAAAGGATTGTTTTTTAGCAATTAAAAAACTGGATTTACCATGTAGGGGTAGATCTCTTTTGTCTGTTGTACTCCTTTGGTTTCATTACTTTACTTTGCATACAAAAACAAACATCATCATTATCGTTTTCACTTCTACTTCAACTCTCAGGAATTTATGCAAATGAAATGGCAGTCGATTACCTTAACCATGAGCATATCCTTATTATTATTTACGATTATTGAGTGGGTTTTCTCTCATTTAAAATACTTATGTTTGTTGTTGTTGTTGCTAACTAGCGCTGCTACAGCGGCCTGGGTTTAGGTTACTTTGTGTAGAAGAACTTCACTGACTGACAGGCACGTAGCAGATGTTTGTTGCATACGTGAAATACCAGAAATGGAAGCAAGCAGTAAGTGTAGCAATTTCTAACAATTTCTCTATAATTATCACGTACGACAACAACAAAGTGTGAATTTTTAAAACAGTTCAGCAGCAATTTATACCATTCTTTGCATTATAATTTTTTAATGGACGCTCTACTGTAATATGCTTTAGTTGAACAGCATAATCTAGTTTTTAATGTACAAAGGAAGCATGTGGAATTGAAATCGCCAACATGTGAACTAAATTTAGATATCCTGGATGATCTGAAATGCATGAACCTGAATAAAATTTTAAATCCACACAGATAGAGTACGCAGTCAACCAGCTTCGCACTTTATCACACTTCTACCAAAGCAAACTGCTCTATGGACTTGCTGCTATTCAAGGAAGATAATAAACACATCCACATCGATGTTTTGGTTGCTTATAACTTTTTGAATAGAACAAATGACTTTAGAATTCCAACTAAAGGTTTCCAACGAGGTTCGCAATATAGACATTGACGCTCATACCGCTTGAAGGGTTGGCTCTGGTAAATATATTAAGGGTTCTGATATTAGAATTTCTTATATGTTGTCGGCAATGTTTTCCAGATAATAGCCATTACTCGAATAGTCAGGCTGCTATCAAGTCTCCAAAAAACTTGAATTTCTTCAGGGTATGTCGAATCAATCAAAAGTAAGTTCTATATGGTTCCCGATCAGAGGGATATCGTTGGAAATTGCATTGTTGATACTGCCCAGGACAGGTACGAAGATTGCAATCTCCGACACCACCACCACCACCTCCTGCATAACTAAAAGTCCTTATGCTCTAAGGCGATATTAAAATGTCTTAAATGCCATGACATGATGACAGAGAAGGAACTTTAAAACATATTCTATGCGAGCGTTCTGCTTTGCTGGAACTCATATGGACATTCTGAGGTCTAGTAGGTAGAGTGTTGGCATATTAAACTGGAGGCCACGATTCAGACTTCCCCAACAAACTGAAATATGAGAAAATATTTCTTCGGCAACTTCCACTCAACAGGCTTCTGGCAATAAGTCTGAGAGTAAATAAAATTGCCATGAAAAAGGTTCTCAATAATCTGGCGTTCAGAGCGGACTTTATATTGTAGGTACCGCCACTCGTTGATAAAATTAACACACTCGGCATAAGTGGTGAGAGATGCTATGTTGTAATCCTGACTAAAGGATTGTAATGACCAATTATAATGGGCATCACACGTAGACGACTTGCCTCCTTTCCACATTTTCTTGTGGAGGTTTCTTAAGTCGCTGGTGTAGCGAATAGGCTACATGTAACAGTGGCCAAGATAACCCATGCCATTGTTTAAATTCTTGGACATTTTGTATCCACTTCACTTAGAGATCATATTCCACACATAATGGCATCAGTAGGTCTTACAAACAAATAAAAGCTGTCGAGGCTACCACACAAACACACTTAGTTTTATTTACAGTAAAATATAGTAAACCCTCTATAAAAGACCCGGCACAATTGATTTCATACAATTTTCATTCTTTAGTTTTACTCTTATTGTTAAATCACAAGAGCAAAATAATTAAACTGTCGATGGCAAAAAAGGGTTGTCTTTCTCCATTAACTTTAGTTTTCATCAGAGTACAACAACAATAATTGCTTGTCATGGAAATTATTTTCAACGGCAAACGCCTCAACAACCACAGCCAATGTCAGTTAATCAACAACAGTAATTTCCTGGAAGAAATACAAGTCCTGTACATAAGAAATAAAAAGTCACGACTAACATTTAATGCTTATGTTGTAGTTTCGTAATGACGTTTATTTTTAGATTTAAAAAGTTTTTCTCATTTCTCGATGAGCAACAGATTCTGGCAAAAACTCTGGGAGGAAATAAAACTGCCATTAAAAAATTTCTGTAAAAATATGTCGTTTGGAGTCGACTTTAAAATGAGATCCTGCCACATGTATAAAAAATTAACACACACAACATAAGTGGTGTTAGAAGCTGAGGAGATGTAATAACCAATTAGGTATGTTATGTAGGTATTATTTTATTTTTATTTGTTCTCATATACCCAGGTATAAACATGAAAATATGCCCACAATCATTATTTGATTTGAGCAATTTTAAGCAAACTTCAGAAAATTTTAAAAAACGTTTTTATTGAGAATGTCAGGAAATTTCAGAAAGATATGAAAGCCATTTTTAGAGATTAAAATTAAAAACATAACCGGTTATGCAGGTTAAATGAGTTCAAATTTCACAGTGTGTCACCCCACAGCGTTTGAGTAATATTAATTGAATGCAACACATCGTGTGTAACTCATACGTCTGGGCTGTCAAAAACTAAATTTTTTTTCTTTAGATAAAATATAGGGTGGGAAATTTAAGTTTAAATTTAAAAATGGAATAAAACAAAAACAAACAAATTTATTTTTTGTTGTGAAGTACAATTATTCCGATTGGAAGTGGAATATTATTTCATTCAAAAATAGTACAACGGTGTCAAAACGCACCTTTTTGGCGACCAATTTACATTGCCATTTCGCCTAATTAAGCGGCTATTCAACATTTGACGCAATAAATCGATTGTGACATGAGATGTGCGGCAAGTTGCTTCATACTGTTGAAACCAAACATCGTTCACATCAATGCAATGAAGGGCTGATATAATAAAACTCGGTTATCATGGTGCGATAGGTGTCTCCATTGACCTTAATGATTGTACCGTCCTCATTTTCAAAGAAATATGGGCTAATGATGCCTCCGCTCCACAAGATGCACAGAACAGTCACTCGTATGTAAGAGTATGTGTGAGTTTTTAGAGCCCCAATTTTGCTTAGTAACGTACCCACCAAGATGAAAATATGTTTCATCCGAAAAGATGAATTTTTTTTTTTTGGAAAAATTCACACCATTGTGCAGTTTCTCGTTGGCCTAATAAATTCCAACGTTGCTCAAGCGTAAATCGATTCATTACGTCATTGGAGATAATATACTGAATTTTGTGACAGAATAGAATGACATACGTATTGCTAGATTCGAAATAACCGATGGTTCAAATTTAAACCGATATCCATACATATATATTCCAATTAACTTTTAAATAATTTATCAGCAACAATATCTAACTTCGATCACAATAAAAACCATTTAGTACTTTTTAGTTCTTTATTTAATTATTGTTTCTATTTCGGTACATATAACTAAACATCGATTTTAGCGAAGGAGTCAACACTTGATATTAAATTTCGTTGTTAAAATTGCAGTGAAATGGTCTGGCCATAGAAAATATGGCACTATAGCTCTCACTTAATAACTCCGCCACCATATCTACTTGAGTGTACTGCTGTACATATTCATTGTCTTGAAAATGGTAAGTCTCCGGCATCCGAATGCTAATATTTCATCCTGTTCATGTCGACATCAGCACAGGCGATGGGGCTGAAATCTCATGGCATCAGGGATGTTTATGTGGCTGAACTCTTCTCTTGGTAACCGATACTCTATACAATGTACTGTACTCATTTAAAGCGGGAGGTGTTGCCAACGTTATATACATGCTAGAAAGAAGGAAAAAGACAAATGTTGATAAAATTAACAATAAATTAATTTTTTTATATATATAACGGTTGTTTTAAAAACAATGAATAAAAAATCCTTAAGCAATTGGTCAAAAGCGAAATAAATTCATTTGAACGTTTCTAATTGTAATGCTATAAACACAATAAACGCAACGCAGCAAGCACAACAATTTTGCAATTGTAGCATAAGATAAGTTGCATGCATATATAGCGGCAAAAAAGCATTAGCATAACAAATAAAAAATAAACATATCGTCTATTTTTTATCAATGGTGCCACTTAAAGTTTTTTTAGAGTTACTTTCCATACATCGCGTTTTTAAAAGCCTCTATTTCATGCATACAACATCATGTATTGACAGCATTAATCCTCGCATTGCCAGTGAGAAGCCTCTCACTGTGAGCAGTAATTTGCTCATTGCTGCGTATAAAAATAGAAATTCTTCTAAAAGCAATGCAGCATAATGTTTGCTTGTTGTCGTGTTGCCTTTAAAATAATCACTTCCATACACTGTCATGTGTTTTATATTTGAGAGATTGTTGCGTTTGCTGCGTTGCGTTTATTGTGTTTATAGCAAAACGGAAAGGAATTTAAAAATTAAAAAACACGTTTAGTTCGCCTTATAAAAACTCTAATAACAGTTTAGGTTTTAATAAAAAATAGAAAATAGTTCAGTACGTAGTTAAACTACGAGACAGAAGTTAAGCATTGAATTATTGCCTTAAAGTTATTGAAAAGATTTGTAGGTTACAAGCCACTTGTACAATGGATCAATTCGAACTGTACTGTACTGTACTTCTCTTTATTGATAAGTACACGTCTTCTAACCTACATGCCATTTATAAGTGAACTCTTGCAGTTATTCAATCGAATTTAAGTTTTCAAGATTCTTATGTCGGAGCACAGCTTAAACTTCTTAACGAAATGGAAAGAAACTAAGCAAAATATTTCAAGGCACTAGTAGCAGATTGCAGGTTAGGAGAACATTTACGCCTACAAAGTTCAGAGGTTAGGAGAACATTTCTGCCTAAAAATTTATTTTAATTGTAAGGAGCGCTCTTTGGCTTAGTTCGTGACAATGTTACGACAGTAAAAATACAATAGAGAAGCCAACCTGGTGATTTAGCAACATGTGGTTTCAAAAAGCTTTTTTTACACAGCTCGTAGCACTTTGAATGTTTTGTACAAGCAATAGTCGTCGTAGTGTAGTAAGTATTGTGTTGCCTTATTAGACGTGAGGCCACGATTCAAGCGACAGGTCAGACATCTCTCAGCAGATTTTCCTCTCAGCAGATTTTCCTCTCAGCAGATTTCTGGTAAAAACTCTGATAAAATTGCCTCGAAAAGTTTCTTAAAAATCTGTCGTTCATTTCCCATCACTCATGGATACAATTTAACATACACAACATAAGTGGTGTGAGAAGCTAGATGGTAAGAGTGATTAAAGGATTGTAATGAACAATTATGTATGTATGCGTGTATGCTCTTCAAACTGATACAGTATTATTCATAAAATATTGGGAACTGGATCTCATGCAAGTTGGACAATGGCATAAAAACGTTCTATCGCTTGATATTGATAAATACTATCAATACAGACACATACGAAAAAACAAAGAAACACACAACCTTCTAGTAAGTATTTTGGTGTTCGTACGCAACTCATACTTATTTTGTGATTCGTGTATAAGTTGAGTTATGGAAAGTCGCTATCAACAACATCATACGTGTTGTTAAGTATGAATATGATTTGTACTTCGAACTTTGAATGTGAGTAGAGGTTCCATGATATTGAAATAAGTTTGAATGCGTATAACCTTCAAAAATTATGAGTATGATTCGATTCTACTCATCTTTTTGAATACTCATTGCTGACGTCTGATTCACACACACACGCATATACATATATGTAGTATATTGTGTGTTATATTATGACCAAACGTTTTCCCCTTGCGTTTAATATGCTCAGTATAGCCAGTATAAGCTATGTTTGTGTAAAGAAACGTCAATAACTGCAGCAACAAGAACAGAAAATGGAAGGTAAAATTTAAATGAAAACATAGACTTCATAGACTACTTATCAATATTAGTCATCCATTCATCCAACAATGTAAAGGATTCATCGAAATACAGACAAACATTGAGTGGAGGAAAGGCCGGAGATAAAATTGCTGTGATGGGTATGATAAACAAAAATTAGTATTAAGCCTCAAGGGAAATGTACAGACATACTACACTGTTATGGATATGACCAGAGCCAGACACACACACATATATTCACTTATGGTCTCAACTAACAGTATCTAAAATATTAATAAAACTGATAACATTGTTCAATAAAAACTATATCAACAGAAAAATATGCTCCCTATGGAGACATTTGTATCTTGGACATGCAGACTTCATAGCGTCTATAGACGCCAAATTATGGTCATAAGGAATTTCATAAGAAATACAGTGAGCGTCAAAAGAAACTGTACACTATGGATAAAACTTCAATAACCACCAAACTCAACTTTTACCGCTTAAGAAGAGTGTCCGAAAACTACCAATGAAACAAGTTTAAAATATGGATAACGGTAAATTATTAACGTATTGTTACGTTTTTACCTTTTAAAAAGCGTTTAAATTATGAGCTCGTAGATTGTAAATAAAATAAAAATAAATTTTTGTTTAGTTTCTTCTTTATAATTCGCACAATTCCTTGTTCACAATTTTATGTAAACAACAACAAAATGCCTTCTTTTGTTATTCCTCTCTTTATATCCTTTACATAAACAATAACAATTACTACACAATTGTTCGATATATATTTGTAACGGAGATCTTCAAGATAATCTACAACGAACGTGTTGATTATCTAAAGCTGCACACACACACATGTGTACAACGAACCAGGTAGCAACAACAACATAAAGTAAACCAGCTAGGACAAATATGTATCGAACCTGGTAGCGACTGGTACATAACATAAGCGAGTACACAAACAACAATGTACTAGCAATAGACTTCTCGAGAAGGCGCGTGCGAGAACCTTCCACATCGAGAACGTTCATCGTACTGATTGATACGCGTGTGTGCGGACTATAAAAGAGCTGCACAAAGCAAGCAGCAGTGAGAGTGAATTTAGTCAGCCTTGTGTGAAGTTGCGTGTGAACAAAATAAGTCGTGGTTGTAAAGATCTAGCGAATACTTGTGTGAACTAGTACAGTGAATAAACAGATTATTATTGTTGTATCGTTAAGTTCTATACGGTGGTACACAAAAGTAGTGTAAATAATAAAGAGAGTTTAAGAGAAAATAACCACATATTTGTTTTTACTTTATTTGCAATTAACGAACTCATATTTAAACGTTTTTAAAAAGGTAAAAACGTAACAATTGGTGTCAGAAGTGGGATTGCAAAATCCAAAAGTAAAAATAAATAAATAATCAAGAAAGAGAAAATCAAAATCAAAATGAAACTCTCCGAGTTAAAAGTGGAACGGCTTAAACGAGAGTTGGATAAACTCAAACTCTCAACAATGGGCACGAAGAATGAATTGCAGAAGCGGTTAAGGGAACACCTTCAGGTTCAAGACATTGACATCGATTCCTACGAGTTCGAAGATGAAGAGGAACGAGAGGTAAAGGCCATTGCAACCCCTCGCGGTGTTGACATAAATTTGTTGCTAGCTGCTATGATGGAGAAAATGGAAGTAGCAAGCCAGAAGCTATTCGAAGCTTCTAGAGCCGAAAATCAGAAACTTCTGGCTGAGTCGCGACAAGATAGTGAAAGAAGAATGGAAAGAATGCAATCAGTAATTATGGAACAAATGGAGCATAGAGAACAAAATTTTTTGTCAAAAATCGAGAATAAACTTGAAGCGACCACAGAGAAGCTGCACGAAATACATAAGTCAGTCAGCAAAAGAATTACCAGTGTCGAAGAGAAGGTGTCAGACTTAGAAAAGTCCGTTGACGGCAAACTAGTCATAATGGAGGAGAAGATCAACAACCTCCAAAGACAGCGACCGGAACCAGTGGGAGTAGTATCAGAAAGTACTGGCAGGATAAAACCACCTTCCTTTGATGGTATCTCACCCCTATCCGTATTCAAATTCCAATTTGAGACAGTAGCCAGCAGAAACGGATGGGACGATGGAGAGAAGGCTCTAGAACTAATTCTGGCGTTAAAAGGTGTCGCAGCCGAGGTTCTAGAAACCATGTCAGCCAGCAGCAGAAACAACTACAACGACTTAATGGTGGCGTTGCAGCGTAAATTTGGCGATGAGCACAAACGGGAACTATACCGCATGGAGTTGAGATGCCGGGCGCAAAAGGCAAATGAGTCATTACAAGCCTTTGCAATGGAAGTCGAGAGATTAGTGCAGCTAACATATCCCGGAGAAAACCACCCGCTGATGGACAAGATTAAGACCGAGGCGTTTGTGAATGGTATACGCGACCCTGACATCAAACTTGCGGTATGCTCCACACAGAAGGTAACCTTTGCAGAGACCGTGGCCTTCGCACTAGCCCAGGAGACCGCTCGAGCTATTTCTAAACCACAAGTAAGCAAAGTGCGAAGAATGGAAGTAGAGGAGGTAGATGAATGGCTTTTAACTAAAGTTAAGGAGATGGTGAAGCAAGCTTTAGAAGAAAACGGACGAAGGGCTAAACCTAAATACTTCAATTGTGGAAAGAGCGGCCATTTCCAAAGAAACTGTAAAGCGCCACGAAAAAGATCAAGACTGGTCTCACCATCAAGACGACGTGCCATTGCTATGCCTAAGGCAACTGATGAACACTACGCTGAAATGAGTAGTTCCAAGAGAAGGCGCGGAAAGCCTGAAAATATCGAGCATCATCCTGTGTCCAAAGTACCGAGAATAGAGGCTAATATGCAAATCGAAAAGTCCTCGGACACTTACACAACTGCAGAAAAGACTGAAGTTATAAAAGTTAGAAGAGGACGCAAGAAGATCAGAGCTGATTCCGAACCATCACCATTAACAAAACGAAGAGTCATAAAACATGGCAAGGCTGACGCTCTATCAAGCCGAAATCGCAATTTGGAGCGTAATCATTATGCAAAGGCTGAGAAGAAGGAATCCACCGTTGATGTCCGGCGAATGCAGATCGAAGTCAATGAAGACTGGTCCGAAGCACAAAGGAGTGACCCGATATTGGCGAAGATAATAGCAGCTAAGGAAGAGGATAAACGACCTACCAGTAATGAGATATCCGGAGAAGGTCCTCTTACAAAAGCGTATTGGGCACTATGGGACAGTTTACGGTTGATAAACGGATGCTTATATCGACGTTGGGAAAGTGCTGATGGCAAGACCTTATCCAACCTATTAGTAGTGCCTTCCTCCAAGACGAAAGAAGTGCTAAAGGAGTCCCATAATGGAGCTAGCGGAGGACATCTGGGAGTGACAAAGACGTTGGAAAGGCTAAAACGACGTTTTTATTGGGTTGGATGTCAGCAAGCAGTAGCGGATTGGATAGCAAACTGTACCCAATGTATTGCATCTAAAGGTCCAGTAAAAAGAAGTCAAGGTCAGATGCAACAGTATAACTCGGGCGCACCTTTGGAGTTTAGAGCTATGGCCAGTAATGGAATGAAAGCCAGGTATGACCGAGCAGCAAACACGGAGTGTTTCCATGAAGGACAACTGGTGCTATTTTACAACCCAACGCGGAAGAAAGGATTATTCCCCAAGTCGCAAAGTAGCTGGGATGGACCGTATAAAATAATTAAACGGTTAAACGATGTCGTGTACAGAATACAGAAAGCTGGCAGCCCCCGGACAAAAATGAAGGTCGTACATAAAGAGCGACTGGCAAAGTATGGGAAAAGAGATAATGAGCCTATTCGGGACGAACAGGCTTAAGTGGGCGGCAGTGTTACATAAATCGAAACGACCTAATATCGTTTAACAATAAAAACGATAAACAAAAGCTACCAGCTACACCAACACAATACACACGACACAAATACGCACTAACACTAAGAATACAACGAACGTGTTGATTATCTAAAGCTGCACACACACACATGTGTACAACGAACCAGGTAGCAACAACAACATAAAGTAAACCAGCTACGACAAATATGTATCGAACCTGGTAGCGACTGGTACATAACATAAGCGAGTACACAAACAACAATGTACTAGCAATAGAGTTCTCGAGAAGGCGCGTGCGAGAACCTTCCACATCGAGAACGTTCATCGTACTGATTGATACGCGTGTGTGCGCACTATAAAAGAGCTGCACAAAGCAAGCAGCAGTGAGAGTGAATTTAGTCAGCCTTGTGTGAAGTTGCGTGTGAACAAAATAAGTCGTGGTTGTAAAGATCTAGCGAATACTTGTGTGAACTAGTACAGTGAATAAACAGATTATTATTGTTGTATCGTTAAGTTCTATACGGTGGTACACAAAAGTAGTGTAAATAATAAAGAGAGTTTAAGAGAAAATAACCACATATTTGTTTTTTACTTTATTTGCAATTAACTCATATTTAAACGTTTTTAAAAAGGTAAAAACGTAACAATATTTATTTCATTCACACATACACAAGTGAGCGGCTGCACTCACATGTCGTCCTCTCTCTGTTCGTGTTTGCTTTTATGTGGAATGTATTCTAAACTCCCTTGGTTGTGTATATCCACTGTGACCAGATTAACGTTTTGAGAGCAAAAATCTGGACACACTGTGTATAACAACATATGTGGATCTAGTTCAGTTGTGTTCATTTTTCGATACCGTTCAGAGAATACCACAGAGAGTTTATTTCCAATCATTTTAATAAGCGTGAGTTTTTATTTCTCCATTCTTCGTTCTCAGTTCTCTAAGCTTTTGTTTGATGTTTTGTATTTAGTTTTGTAAGCTTCTGTTAATCAGAAGTTAGTGGCAGTTTGAGCAAAACTGAAACTGTTGAAACTGTTACATGGTGGGATAATGTGAAACAATGCAAATTTACAGAATATGTGTCTTAACATGACCTTATACTGAGAGTTTCTCTCTCAACTTGTTGATATAAAAGTTTTCTTATGTTAAAGTTGAACAAGACAACAATGTTAGAGGGTATTATATTCGGCTGTATTGCAACATGTTGATTATATATTCAAAGCTTATTCATCTTGTTTAAATAATGTTCTCCTTTAAATTTAAAAGTTCAATAGTAGTTAATGAAAGCAACATGTTGATAATCATATTTAAAGTAGATTAATGAAAAGCTTTTGTACAATGCTGACATAATGTTAAGTAATGGATATTGTTACATAAATCGAAACGACCTAATATCGTTTAACAATAAAAGCGATAAACAAAAGCTACCAGCTACACCAACACAATACACACGACACAAATACGCACTAACACTAAGAATACAAAGAACGTGTTGATTATCTAAAGCTGCACACACACACATGTGTACAACGAACCAGGTAGCAACAACAACATAAAGTAGACCAGCTACGACAAATATGTATCGAACCTGGTAGCGACTGGTACATAACATAAGCGACTACACAAACAACAATGTACTAGCAATAGAGTTCTCGAGAAGGCGCGTGCGAGAACCTTCCACATCGAGAACGTTCATCGTACTGATTGATACGCGTGTGTGCGGACTATAAAAGGGCTGCACAAAGCAAGCAGCAGAGAGAGTTAATTTAGTCAGCCTTGTGTGAAGTTGCGTGTGAACAAAATAGTCGTGGTTGTAAAGATTCAGTGAATACTTGTGTGAACTAATAAAGTGAATAAGCATATTATTATTGTTGTATCGTTAAGTTCTATACGGTGGCACACAAAAGTAGTGTGAATAATAAAGAGATTTAAGAAAAACTAAAGTCTTATTTGTTTTTACTTTTGTTGCAATTAACGAACTCATATTTAAACGTTTTTAAAAAGGTAAAAACGTAACAATTGGTGTCAGAAGTGGGATTGCAAAATCCAAAAGTAAAAATAAATAAAAAGAAATAAATAAATAAAATGAAACTATCGGAATTAAGAGTGGACCGGCTGAAACGAGAGTTGGGTAAATTAGAGCTGCCAACAACGGGTACGAAGAATGAACTACAAAGGCGGTTAAGGGAACAACTTCAGCTTCAGGGCATCGACATCGAATCCTACGAGTTCGAGGATGAAGAGGAACGAGAGTCACAGGCCCCTGCAACGCCTAGCGGTGTCGACATAAATTCGTTGCTAGCCGCTATGATGGAAAAAAATGCAAGTATTAGCTGATAAACAAGAAGCTTCCCGAAAAGATAGTGAACAAATTATGGAGAAAATGCAAGTAGCAAACCAGAAGCTATTCGAAGCTTCTAGAAGTGAAAATCAAAAACTTCTAGCTGAAGTGCAAGAAGCTTCTAGAACTGAAAATCGCAAAATGCAAGAGGCGAACGAAAGGCTGTTTGCTGATGTACGAGAAGCTTCTAGAGCTGAGAACCAGAAGCTATTTGAAGCTTCTAGAGCAGAAAATCAAAAGTTACTTGAAGCTTCTAGAGCCGAAAATCAGAAACTTCTGGCTGAAATACGTGAGTCATTCCACAAAAGAATCAATGGCGTCGAGGAAAGGTTTTCAGATTTGGAAAAGACCGTTGACGGAAAACTAGTCATTATGGAAGAGAAGATCAACAATCTCCAGAGCCAGCGACCGGAACCAGTGCGAGTCGTATCCGAAAGTACCGGCAGAATAAAAGCACCTTGCTTTGATGGCACCTCACCCCTATCCGTATTCAAATTCCAATTTGAGACAGTAGCCAGCAGAAACGGATGGGACGATGGAGAGAAGGCTCTAGAACTAATTCTGGCGTTAAAAGGTGTCGCAGCTGAGATTCTAGAGACCATGCCAGCCAGCAGCAGAAACAACTACAACGAATTAATGGCGGCATTGCAGCGTAAATTTGGCGATGAGCACAAACGGGAACTATACCGCATGGAGTTGAGATGCCGGGCGCAAAAGGCAAATGAGTCATTACAAGCCTTTGCAATGGAGGTTGAGAGATTAGTGCAGCTCACATACCCAGGAGAAAACCATCCATTGATAGACAACTATAAGACCGAGGTGTTTGTTAATGGCATACGAGACCCTGGCATTAAACTAGCGGTATGTTCGACACTGAAGAGAAACTTTGCAGAGACCGTGGCCTTCGCACTAGCCCAGGAGACCGCTCGAGCTATTTCTAAACCACAAGTAAGCAAAGTGCGAAGAATGGAAGTAGAGGAGGTAGATGAATGGCTTTTAACTAAAGTTAAGGAGATGGTGAAGCAAGCTTTAGAAGAAAACGGACGAAGGGCTAAACCTAAATGCTGTGGAAAGAGCGGCCATTTCCAAAGAAACTGTAAAGCGCCACGAAAAAGATCAAGACTGGTCTCACCAACAAGACGATGTGTCATTGCTATGCCTAAGGCTACTGATGAACACTACGCTGAAATGAGTAGTTCCAAGAGAAGGCGCGGAAAGCCTGAACATGTCGAGGATCATCCTGTGTCCAAAGTACCGAGAATAGAGGCTAATATGCAAATCGAAAAGTCCTCGGAAACTTACACAACTGCAGAAAAGACTGAAGTTATAAAAGTTAGAAGAGGACGCAAGAAGATCAGAGCTGATTCCGAACCATCACCATTAACAAAACGAAGAGTCATAAAACATGGCAAGGCTGATGCTCTATCAAGCCGAAATCGCAATTCGGAGCGTAATCATTATGTAAAGGCTGAGAAGAAGGAATCCACCGTTGATGTCCGGCGAATGCAGATCGAAGCCAATGAAGACTGGTCCGAAGCACAAAAGAGTGACCCGATACTGGCGAAGATAATAGCAGCTAAGGAAGAGGATAAACGACCTACCAGTAATGAGATATCCGGAGAAGGTCCTCTTACAAAAGCGTATTGGGCACTATGGGACAGTTTACGGTTGATAAACGGATGCTTATATCGACGTTGGGAAAGTGCTGATGGCAAGACCTTATCCAACCTATTAGTAGTGCCTTCCTCCAAGACGAAAGAAGTGCTAAAGGAGTCCCATAATGGAGCTAGCGGAGGACATCTGGGAGTGACAAAGACGTTGGAAAGGCTAAAACGACGTTTTTATTGGGCTGGATGTCAGCAAGCAGTAGCAAATTGGATAGCAAAATGTACCCAATGTATTGCATCTAAAGGTCCAGTAAAAAGAAGTCAAGGTCAGATACAACAGTATAACTCGGGCGCACCTTTGGAGTTTAGAGCTATGGCCAGTAATGGAATGAAAGCCAGGTATGATCGAGCAGCAAACACGGAGTGTTTCCATGAAGGACAACTGGTGCTATTTTACAACCCAACGCGGAAGAAAGGATTATTCCCCAAGTCGCAAAGTAGCTGGGATGGACCGTATAAAATAATTAAACGGTTAAACGATGTCGTGTACAGAATACAGAAAGCTGGCAGCCCCCGGACAAAAATGAAGGTCGTACATAAAGAGCGACTAACAAAGTATGGGAAAAGAGATTATGAACCTATTCGGGACGAACAGGCTTAAGTGGGCGGCAGTGTTACATAAATCGAAACGACCTAATATCGTTTAACAATAAAAGCGATAAACAAAAGCTACCAGCTACACCAACACAATACACACGACACAAATACGCACTAACACTAAGAATACAAAGAACGTGTTGATTATCTAAAGCTGCACACACACACATGTGTACAACGAACCAGGTAGCAACAACAACATAAAGTGGACCAGCTACGACAAATATGTATCGAACCTGGTAGCGACTGGTACATAACATAAGCGAGTACACAAACAACAATGTACTAGCAATAGAGTTCTCGAGAAGGCGCGTGCGAGAACCTTCCACATCGAGAACGTTCATCGTACTGATTGATACGCGTGGGTGCGGACCAGGGTTACCGTTGAGAATTTCGGCAAAGTATCATAAAAAGGGTATTTAATGAAAAAAAAGGGTCAAAAAAGGGTATTTTAAAGTAAAATAGGGTCAAGTTTTTTGTGAACAAAAAAATAAGAATTATTTCATTAAAAAAACATAAACGAATTATAACAGTTCATAAAATACATTAAACTAAAATAAAAGTAATTATACATAAAAAACAATTCACAGGTACTTTCAAATATTAGTCATATTATCAAAAACTTTATCACTTTTTAGAAATACATATTTTATATTTTGTAATTAATTCTTCCATTTCTTCCAGCTTCGATTCGAGCAAATTGAGAGAGGAAAGCATGGATTCACAAGTTTCTATTTTAAGTTTGTTAGTAATTTTATTTTTAATTAGTGATAGTTTTGAAAAAATTCTTTCAGCGGAAGCACTACTATGAGGCAAAGTAAATATATATGTAACGAATTCATATAAATTTGAATATATATTTTCATCAAATCTATTTTTTAAATTTCCAATCTCGAACCAAAACGTTTCTGCATTAGTTATTTTAAGTATATCTTCATACTGAACAAAACTTTCTGGTTCGACAATTATATCTTTAAACTCAGATACAATTTCAAAATAATTGTTTGGAATTTATAAAAACTGGGTCAAAATATCTTAAAATATTAAGTCTTTTATTTGTTATATCTATTCTTGATATCATATCGTGACACAATTTTTTATAAAAATTCAAAATGTTAGTTTTTATTTCTATAACATCACATTTTGGATACAAATTAATATATATTTCGGTCTCTGCATCATGACCTATATATATATCAAAAGGGTCTTTTGCATATAAAATATTTTCAAAATCAATATCATTTATTTCTTTTCCAATATAGAATTCTTTTTTCAAAAAGTTTGTAAAAATTATTAGCAAAATTTCTTTGGTCGAGGGAAGTAGATAAATAATTTGTGAGGTTTCACTTTGAAAATTTAGATTCAGTTTATTTACAATTTAAAGTATATATGCTAAAAATTTTAAATAAATTTTATTTGTTACCGGTAATCCTTCTTGTATTATTTCTATTTTTTCTTTATTTATTGCAGTTTTTTCTTCAAGTTGTGCCAGAAGAAAAAAATGTTGCAATACAGACCATTACTCTAATACTCTTTTAGCGACCGATTCAAATGACAGCCATTTAGTATCACTCAGTCTTAAAAGTTTGTGCTCGGGTACATCAAATATATTTTGAATACAATTATACTCACTTTGCCTTTTTGAGCTTTTACATACATACATAATTGGTCATTACAACCCTTCAGTCAGGATTACGACCTAGTTTCTCACACCACTCATGTTGTGTGCGTTAATTTTATACATGAGTGGCGGGACCTACAGTTTAAAGTCGACTCCGAACGACAGTTTTCTTGAGAAACTTTTCATGGCAATTTTATTTACTCTCAGAGTTTTTGCCAGAAATCTGCTGAGAGGAAGACGCCGAAAAAATACTTTTTGTATTTTATTTTGATGTCTGGCCTGGGGCTCGAACCCTGGCTTTTAGTCTAATAAGCCAACACACTACCTACTAGACCATGGCGCTTTTAAAATATTTAAAAATGTTTCTTAATAGGTGTTCTACATCTGGTGGAATACATGTAAGAGCTGAACTGCTGACTAAGTTTACTGAACGACAAACACAACCAATATGGAACAAATGTGGTATTTTTTTTAAGAAGAGTAGCTACTCCTTTATTTTTACCGTCCATTGTAGAAGCATTATCTGTAGCGAATCCAATGAAATTTGTAAAAGCTATTTGGTTTTCTTCTAACATTTCAAGTATAGTATTGGCGATAGCTTCACCAGTTCCATTTTCGGATTTTAATAACCGAAAGAATTTGTCAACAGCTTTTACTTCGTTTCTGTCGAATTGTCTTACCACTATAACTAAGCACTTTTCAGTTGATATATCAGTGGTTTCGTCTATTATGAGGCTGAAACTCTGTGCTTTCATATTTTTTACTAGATGTAGTATACCTTCTTTTCCTAGAAATTGAACAATTTGTTTTGCTTTCGTGCGGCTACATGTTACCTATAATTAAAATGTGTATACAAAATAAAACATTTACAGTAGAATGTACACATATATATTTGTTTTAAATTTACTTTAATCAAAATACTTACCGCCTTTGCTATAGCAGAATCCGTTTATATGTTTAAGTTAAATTTTGCCAGCTTGTCCATTGAGTTAAATGAATGATTGGAAATTATCATTCTCAAGACAAGTTTTATTTCAGCTACTGCAACTTGCTTTTGAAAGCCAGTGTTATTTTTATTTTGCAAAAATGGAGCTATTTTCATTGTATTCGCTTCATGAGCTTATTAGAAATAGGCCATATGCTTCGCAGTTTTCGAATGACGATCTAAGTGAGTTTTTTGATTATTTAGCAACTGATTACAGGCAATACAGATAGGTTTCTTTGCGTTTGGATCTATTTGACGTTTGGCATTATTTAAATATCCATGGCACACTAAACTACAAAATTAAATTTGAATCGAATCTTCTCGCTGTCGAAACTTACGCATATATAACAGCTAAATGTACTGAAAACTTTCGGGGGAATTTTGGAACTTTACTCATTTTTAAAAAGGGTCAAAAAGTGCCATATATTTCGTGAAAATGATACAATGGGATAAGTTAAAAAAAGGGCCATAAAAAGTTTCATTGGCATGAAAACGGGTCAAAAGTGATACTTTAGTGTCACAACGGCAACGCTGGTGCGGACTATAAAAGGGCTGCACAAAGCAAGCAGCAGAGAGAGTTAATTTAGTCAGCCTTGTGTGAAGTTGCGTGTGAACAAAATAGTCGTGGTTGTAAAGATTCAGTGAATACTTGTGTGAACTAATAAAGTGAATAAGCAGATTATTATTGTTGTATCGTTAAGTTCTATACGGTGGCACACAAAAGTAGTGTGAATAATAAAGAGATTTAAGAAAAACTAAAGTCTTATTTGTTTTTACTTTTGTTGCAATTAACGAACTCATATTTAAACGTTTTTAAAAAGGTAAAAACGTAACAATATTAATATCAACTGTATTTCAACATGTTGTTGTGTTCCTTATTTAAAGAAATTTCTGTTGTTACATTCAGTCTGTTATACACCATAAACAAGAGGATGGTACATGCTTTCATAAAAGTTTGAGTAAACGTAACTGGATTGTTATAAACAATGTTACAAAGCAGTTTCATATTATGTATCTGTTAATAAATTTAAAGAAGTATAATTCATGCAACTTTAAATGCATGCTAAGATTTGTTGTAACTGTTAAATACGAGTTATGTTGCATAAAGTCTTATTGAACTGATACATGTTGCTTCTTTAATGTTGCATTAAATTTGCTTAGATAATATGATACAATGTTGAAAATATTTTTTTAAATTAATTCACTATGCGGTTGAGCATTTACTGTCAGTTGAAAAGAGACGAGAATTGCAATTTTTTACCACTTATAATGTGTGTGTTAATTTTACAAACGAATGGCGGGGGATCTACAGTTTAATGTCGACTTCGAAAGACAGATTTTTAAGAAATTTTTTCATGGCAATTTTTATTTAACCTTAGAGTTTTTGAGAGGAAGTCGCCGAAAGAAATATTTCTTTCATATTTCATCATTTCATATTTCATTTCATACATGAGTGGCAGGACCTACTGTTTAATAACGACTTTGAACGACAGATTTTTGAGAAACTTTTTCAAGGAAATTTTATTTTACGAACAGAGTTTTTACCAGAAGGCAGTTGAGAGGAATTTCTCCACAGAAATATATTTTCTGATTTCAGAGGTTTTTTTATTTCATGGGGCTCTCGCCCAATAAACTTTTTACCTACTAGACTACGTCAACATCAAATTGGTACTGCTTCTTCAAATCGTTATTGGGTTAGAGCAACTTGTTGAGCAGTAATGTGGAATATTTGAAAAAAGCAATGAAGATCCAATATTTCTCTCTGTTGCAACCTGAACTCTCCAACAGGGATTCTCCTCAGCAGTCTTCTTGCAAAAAATCTGAGAGTCAAATAAAATCACCATCAAAAAAATCTGTCGTTCAAAGTCGAGCTTTAAACTGTAGGTCCCATCACTAATGTATCAAATTAACAAACAAAACGTAAGAGGTGTGAGAAGGTAGGTTGTAATCCTGACTGAGGGGATGTAATGACCAATAATGTATGTATGTAAGTGTGTATCATGTTTATTAAACCGTTTGACACTCGTTTGAAGTCGCCGTAGTCTGGTAGTTAGTGTGTTAGCTTATTAGACGTAAGACCACGGTTCAAATCCCAGGTCAGACATAACAAAACGAAGTATGAAAAAATATTTGTTCGGCGACTTCCTCTACGCAGATTTCTGTCAAAAACTCTGTAAATAAAAAAAAATTTGCCATGAAATTTTGCTCAACAATAAACTGTAGGTCCCACCACACATGCATCAAATTAGCACACACAACATAAGTGGTGTTAGAGGCTAGATCGTAATCCTGGCTGAAGATTTGGTAATGACCAATTATGTACATATTGTTAAGTTTTTACCTTTTAAACATGTTTGAAATATAAGCTCGTAGATTGCGAATAATATAAAAATAAATTTGAGTTCAGTTTTAATTAATTTCTTTATTGTTCGCACAATTCTGTGTGCCGCTGGTCACAACTTGATGTAAACAACAACAATTGCTTTGTTTGGTTATTCCTCCTTACACTGTTTTGCGTAAACAATAACAATTGTTCGATAGGTGCTTACAACGAAGATCTTCAAACCACGTTTACTTTCTTCAAACATTGTGTCTTTACACAAGACTGACTGCCGATATCCGAGTCATGCCACTGTCCAGTCGCCCAGAGACGTTTACTTATTTTAGCAGCCACTCCCCTACAGAAAAGGTCAATCGGAAAGAGGCGCAAAATTATCTCCAGCGCCGACGTAGGTGTAGTGCGCAAGGCACCACTAATGATAATACAGGCAGATCTCTGCAGTCGCTGTATTAATTTCTAATTAGTCTTCTTTTCAAGGGATTCCCACCAAACTAGGTCAAGATAGGTCTGACCACCGCTGTGTAGATCCAGTGAGTCATCCTTGGTCCTAGGCCCCATTTTCTCTCCAACACTCTGTTACAAGCATACAGGGCAATAGAAGCCTTTTTAATTCTGTAAATGATGATCGATTTCCAAGACAGCTTCCTATCCAGAATGAGTCCTAGAAAGTGTGCCTCATGTTTGAGTTTCAGTTCCGTCCCGTTCAGTTTCATTGGACGAAAAGTCGGTGGCTTGTACCTTCTCGTGAAGAGTATACTTCCGTTTTCACCGGGTTAACACCCAATCCACGATCAGCTGCCCACACGCAGACACTCCTCAGAGCCAGTTGCATCCTATCTCTGATAGTGTCGACAAATCTTCCGGAGATCACAAGAACAATGTCATCCGCATAGGCAATTGCCTCACATCAATTTTGTTCCAGTATCACTGGTAGCTCATTCATCACCAGACCTTGTGGAGTTCTCCTCCCTATAGCCCTGGTCGTTTCTGAGCCCCCAAGTGCGGGGTAGATTGTTCTCCCACAAAGTAGCTTAGATATCCAGTTCAACATAGTGGGCTGTATACCTAGCCTTGCCAGCGCCCTGGATATAGCGCAAAGTTCCACATTATTGAAGGCTCCTTGGAAAGTAGCCAGAGTGTATTCCTTCTATGCCAGCGATTTCTCAATTCTGCATACCAGGCTATTCAGGGCAGTCTCAACAGACCTTCCCTCATTGCATGCGTGTTGTCCCCTGGAAAGGAGATTTCCATCCAAGGTCTGACGCAGATTTACATCTACTCAATGGTCTTCAATAAGAAGGAGGAAAGGTCTGAAGTCATTTGGTGTAGTATGAGAGTTTCTTCCAGCTTTCGGTATGAAGACTACCACCACTTTACACCATTCCGACGGTATGTGGACCATCGGAATAATGGCGATAAACATCGCCTCAAGCATTCCGATGTGTTTCATTTTCAGACGTTGCAAGAGGGCCGGATATATTCCGTCCGGTCCCGGAGATTTAAACGGTTTAAATCTGTCTATCACCCATTTTATCGCGTCCGCAGACATGATCGAACAGTAGTCCCACTGTGATTCACTTCCCGAAACAGTTGTTCGCGTATCCGAACCCTGTCCCGGTGGAAAGTGGGTGTCCACAAGAAGATCCAAAGTTTCCTTCCCAGAGTTGGTCCATGAGCCATCCTCCCTTTGCAGCACACTAGATATAAAGGATGTTGTCGAGAGAATTCTCCTTAGCCTAGAAGTTTCGTTGATAGTGATCATGTAAACAAGTTCATTATTTTTGTTTTTGTAACTTTTTTTACAATTTAAACGATGTGAAAGCAAAATTCTATTTCCATTTTCGTAACAATATGTTGACACTGCTGAAACTGACCTTTTCAAAGAATGTGAAGTTCTAAGACCTTACTAGGGCTTTATAAATATAATTTGGCTGTACAGCTTGAGGCTCCAATTAAACAATTCGTTGAATGCTTGTAATTTAAAGGTAATGAGGACAGGGGCTTAGTGTTCTGCAGAGATATTTATTTCGAGTAGAGCATAACATAGTCGACTATGTGCAGTAAATGTACTGCTTTTAAATATTGAATGCTTTTTGTTTATTTTCGTACCTATCGTTGCTGACTTTGGTTTTATTTGTGAGTTTGTATGTAAACAATCATGGCATATGCTTCACTTTAAACGACCAAAAATCCACTTTAAATGCTCAAAGATTAAAATCAAAAACTGAAATAAAACTGATTTCCGATAACTGATAAGAATTTTTGTCAATTTGTTTCAATCGTTGTGGTTTGGCAGATTTTTTCATTTTATTTCACTTCTTCGACGTTTTTTGTGTTCAGAAGTTCTTCTTTTATATTTTTTTTCCTTTCGAAATATAAATAAAAAATTTTTTTTTTGTTGGGAATCAGTTCATTGCACTTTTGGTAAGCCCAATAAGCAGCCAAAGACAGGAACAAATAAAAGCAATGAGATAATATTGTACGTTTTTAAATGCATTTTTATTGTACCATGATATTGTTTTGCCTCTTTCGGTAAATTTTTTATGGTATATTTTGTTTTTGTTTTCGCCTTTTCTTTTTATTTAATTTTGTCTTACATGTCTCAGAAATTTGTTGTTCAGATTATTTTCGTCGTTTAGTTTGTTCGTCTGTCATATGATGATAGTTATATTTGATTACATTTATTTGTAAAACTGGTGTATAATAAAGATTCTGTCATTAGATTCGAACTCCTTTTTTGTACAGCAAAAACAGGGGATGGCCCCTAGCCATGCACAGTGCATTGTTTTGGAACTAGGAAAATATGTTATGGGAACGAGGAAAGAGGAAGCAGTGTTTGTGAACAATAGATTTAAATTTCTTTGTATCATAAGTGACAGGAAAGACCACAACAGGAAGGGAGTTCCACATACGACTAGTCCGGCTAACGAACGAATTTTGTCTGTAATGCAGTGTGCAATCCACTGGCGAATCGACAACCAGCGAATGTGCTCTATGAGAATGACAAGTGTTACGTGGGAATACAGGATTCACGAAAAGAAGTTCCCTTATTGCGCTCGAGCAAAATCCGTTGTATTAGCGATTGAACATTGAAACACAAGCCACATTGCGACGATGCTCCAATTAATCAATAGAGTTGGATCCCATAACGTCATTAAAGAGCACCATCTTATATGGTGTCGAAAATACTCATGCATGAGAGTTGTATTCCATTTTCGCACTGATATAAGTGCCGTAAATATGTATGATCTGATGAAGTGAAGTATTTCTTACACCATCTTAAAAGCCCAAGACACTTGAATGCTTCTTTCAATACTTGTGGTGGTTCTAGCGAACATTACACTGAATTCTCATGACCAAAACATCAAGACCTGCTGACTCTTATAGATACAGATGATGCAAAATTATTGTTGGGCTCTTTTTCGCATTTGAAATCGACCTCCGAATCCATTCGGAGATTGACCGTATGTCGGATGAGAATGAGTCATTCATAATATGCCTTTACACCTCAATCTCCAAAGTATTCGGCCTACAATTAAAAGAATGCGAATGACAAATATTGCTATCCTCTTCATATGGAATGTATTTCGTTCACTTTTTATGGTCCTCACAAAATGACAAGATTTTTTTCGGTATTAAAGTCATCAAAATCCTTGTAAAATATTTTACTTCATCAAAATCGTATTTCTTCTATCAATCATGGTAGCACATTATAAATACACATTCTAAATATAATTTACAGAAGTAGAAATAATATCGTGACTTTATTGCAACATTATGCCAAAGATCATCATCATCATACATTACCCGCAGCAGCAGTAAATATGGTATCCAGGGAATATATTTTAAACCAGTACGAGACCTTTTTGCATTTATAAGGTATTTTTGCAGCAGCAGAATTTTCTTCTCAAAGATAAGTCATATTTTTCGTTTTGTGTTCCATACAGTCTGCTTTTTTATTGCAGCAAACATTTGCACCACACCGCTCAAATAGGAGAAGTTGTCAATGCAGGCTAAAATATTATCGAATCAGGTGAAATTGCCATATTATTTAACAACATATGCAAATAATAAATTTGTTTTATAAGAATTGATGTTCTGTTCAAGTAACGTACCAAACGCTTGGCCCACTTTACAATAGTCATAATCGTTCTGCCGGGATGGTAACCGATCGACCAATACCCGTGCTTCGACGAAATGCAAACTATATCGAAGACATAGTCGCTGTCCATGAAAATTTGCAGGAAAATCAGAGGCAGGTGATTCAGCGCCCTTTACAAAACCCAATTGACCCAGAAACATAAGGTAAACTTCAGTGACTGTTTGCTGAATAGGCTCTGGAGCTGGGTACATTAGTGAGACAATACAATGAGTTAGACAATATGGACAAGAATGACATGTAGTTTTAACAACACAAAATAAGTGGTGCGAGAAGCTAGGTCGTAATTCTGACTGAAGGGTACTACTTTGAAGACGCAGAAAGCAGTCAATTATCTTGGCATTCGATTGAACCCTAAACTGACGTTCTCAGAACCAACGCGCTGTAAGCTTCTGGCCAATATTGGTGGTTACGTACAAAGCAGACTCAGATTAATGATGAAAATTACGGACTCTATTCTGCTTTATGGCAGTGAGACCTGGGTATAAGCATTAAAGGCCGACTGTAGAATGAAAAGTTTATCATCGGTACAATGAACCGCTGCACTTAGGGTGGCATTGACGTATAGAACTGTATCGAAATCAGCAGTACTGGTAGTCAGTGGTGTAATACCTATAGTTTTACAGGCAAGCGAGCGGAAGAGGGTGTGGGAGATGTCGACAATGCCAGAAAGCGAACCATACAACACTGGCAAGAGAAATGGAACACTGAAACAAGTGGTAGATGGACAGCAAAACTTTCCCCAGATATAACCCGGAGAATTGAGAGGATATTTGGTGAGGTTAATTACTATTTAACACAGCTGTTGTTCGGACACGGTTATTTTCGTAAATATCTGCTTAAAATGGGGAAGATGACACGAAAAAATTGCATTTATGATGATGCGACCATTGATGACGCTGAACACACTTTATTTCATTGTGAGAGATGGAGTTTAGAAAGAACGAATCATGAGGCCAAAGTCGGCATCTGTACTGTAGAAATCTTCTGGAATATACTTTTGGACAGCGAGGAAAATTGGAATAGCATAACCAGTTATACTGAAGCCTTGTTGAAATCTAAAAAGCTTGACTTGGATGAGAGGATTAGAATGGATTTCAGATCTCGTTGCGCAATCCGGAGGCGGATATCGATATAAAGGGGCTAAATGGCCGGAGAGACTCCACTTCGAAGTAATACTACAGCAGTTCTGGAGTGGGCACAAAGAGTCCAAAAGAGGAGTGGGTGAAGGACCCACACACGGGGGACAGTGACGACTTCCCCTATGGTGCGGTTAGGCACATTTCCTCCTCCTCAGCGGTAAAAAACCTAAATGAAGGGTTGTAATGACCAATTATGTATGTACTTATCTATGTATGTAAGCAAATAATTAACCTGCTAGTAAGCAATATTGCCTAAAATCTGAGGGTCTTTAAGGAAAAAAGACGAATTAAATCAAATGTATGATAAGTGGTCCACACTAAAATTTTTTTTAGGAAGAGTTTTTCACAACAATAGTCCTTTCTTCTACCATTTAGCTGTGTTTGCATTTGTTTATCTCTTTTTAAATGGTTGTTACTGCATCTTCACCTTTTAATTTTCCCACAGATTTTTGGATTCTTTTTTTTCTGTATCGTTATGGTGGGGCACAAGCGTTTTCCCGTCACACACACATCATTTTGATAATCACAGTTTCAAGTGCCCATAATTATTTTGTATTTATTTCTCTTTTGAATTCAAGTACTTAAGTTTATTGCAGCACATAAGTTCTTAAGCGCTTGTTATACTCTTCACTCAAAAGAAAGTCCCTTGAAATGTTAAAAAAACTCAATTTAAGAATTTTAATTGTCCATCATTTTCTGTATAACAAAAAAAATGTTTGTTTGCCTTATAAACGAATTGCTTGTGACTTTCTCTAAAGCATGATGAAGTACACGTCTGGTTGCAAATATGTATTAACCGTTAAGCACAAGTTTAATCCTTGCAAATCGATTATAAATATTATTTGCGTTACATTTTATTTCGTTTCTTATTTTTCTATTCCTCACTTTAAATGCAGAGTTTGTTAAAGATTTTTACTTGTCTAAGCTAGAGTCCGAAAATGAAAGAGAAAAAAATAGCGTACTTTTTTACTAAATGGGCAGCAACGGTTGCTACACAACGGTTATCATGACGACAGAACGTGACCCTTGCATTGTACACACAATTACTTATTGTTTTCCATGCGAATGACTGAATGAATGCAAGTATGATCGAACAAATGTTGCAAAGAAAGGAGATGACAGATGGAGCATACCGTTTCCAATTGCAAGTGTTAAACGTTTTGTTTAAATTTTTAAGCTGCCATGGCAAATTGTAGGCACATGTGTGGCATTGAATTTTAGAAGAGAAATTTCAACGAAATATTTTTCATTGACTGCCAATGCATTACTGAGCTGCATATGTAAGGCCGCAAGTAAAAACCGGTAATTTTCTTCCTTAATACATATGTACCTACTTACAGCCATAATTAGTCATTACAACCCTTCAGTTAATCCTGACCTAGCGTCTCAAACCACTTATGCTGGGTGCGTTAATTTTATATATGAGTGTCGGGACCTAAAGTTTAAACTTGACTTTAAATGACAGATTGTTTTGAGAAACTTTTCATGGTAATTTTATTTGGCCCTCAGAGTTTTCTTCTTACTTAAGTAAGTCAACGGAATATAAAATCTATCGAAAACAATGAGAAGCAATCGACTTCACGTCTCTCACTAGAACTCAGCCTGTCGCCGACTGCAACTTGTTAAATTTTGTCTTAATATGGGCCCGCACTCGCACAAGAACAACTGCTCTAAGAATTTAATGTAAAGGACCATAAGCGACGTCCAACTATTGGGTCGATACTCATCCACATGAGATCCAAGAACGTACAACGCATTCCACTGTTTGGTGTGGATTTTTTTTTCACCGGTTCTATACTTCTTTGAGAAGGACATTGGTCAGTTCATGAATGTTTACGGCGAGTACTGTAAGTCGATGATTACCAACTTCTTTTACCAAGAATTGGATTATCTGGACACCAAAGATATGTGGTTTCAATAGGATGGCCCTAGTTGTTTACAATTTTATTTGTCCACGTACCTATTCGTACAGAAATGGGTCTCGATTGTAAAAGCGAATCGCGGTACATTGCCAGTGCAAAGCACCCCAGTTTAATAAAATAATTTTATTATTTACACAAGTATTGCTGGATGTTGTATCCAACCACAGACTGAATAAATGGCAACTAATTAGGAAGTCACCGTAGTCTAGTAGGTACTGTGATGACTTGTTAGACGTAAGGCCACGGTTCAAACCCCAGGACACACATCTCGAACTAAATATAAAAAATATCTCTTTGGCGACTTCCTCTCAGCAAATTTCTGCCAAAAACTCTATGAGAGTAAAGAAAAACTTGCCATGAAGAGTTCTCAAAAAAATCTGTCGTTACGAGTCTACCTTAAACTGTAGGCCCCGCTGCTTATGTATAAAATTAACACACACAACTTAAGTGGCGCGAGAAGCTAGATTGTTATCCAGACTAAAGGGTTGTAATGGCTGGATACATCAGACTGTATTCACTGTGTCAAACAGCACCAACACGAAACGTAAAATAAACCACGGGGCACAGGCAGAATACTGAAGAGAGGAAGACGCTAAAAGAAATCGAGATGTCTCAGCATGGGTATGAACCACGAGCTGTCATCTAATAAGCCAAGACGCTAACTACTAGACTACGACGACTTTCATAACCATGAATATGGAGAGTTAATGCTGATATCTTACTGAGGAGTGGAATGTTACATCACCAATAATAAAACTTGAATACTAATTTTAGTCGAAGACTTTCTAGAACAATGTGACATTTTTCAGCATAAAAGAGGAAGAACGACCCGTTAGGGAAGCAATCTAAGTTTTGTTTAGACCCGACAAAGTCACACAGGCAATATTGACTTATATTGTGATACAAATTTTTGTTTTTGTACGGCCCTTACTCATGCAGTATATTGTGTTGGAACTAGAAAAATACAATATGGGAAGGAGAAAAAAGGGAGTAGTCTTTGTGGACACTAGATTTCAATCTCTTTATATTATAAGTGACAGGAAAGACCTTAACAGGAAGGGAGTTCTACATACGAATATCCCGACTAAAGAATGAATTTTGTCTGTAAGGCAGTGTGCGACACATAACATACATAATTGGTCATTACAACCCTTCTAGACAGGATTATGACCTAGTTTCTCACACCACTTGTATTGTGTGTGATAATTTTATACATGAGTGGCGGGGCACGAACGACAGATTTTTGTGAAACTTTCCATGGCAATTTTTATTTACTCTCAGAATTTTTGCCAGAATC
The DNA here is from genome assembly GCA_932273835.1 of Sarcophaga variegata. Lineage (NCBI taxonomy): Eukaryota > Metazoa > Arthropoda > Insecta > Diptera > Sarcophagidae > Sarcophaga > Sarcophaga variegata. The sequence goes on along the minus strand of OW026360.1, from coordinate 85,606,107 downwards.
TGCTGAGAGGAAGTCGCCGAAGAACTACTTTTTGTATTTTGTTCTGATATCTGGCCTGGGGTTCGAACCTTGGCTTTACGTCTAATAAGCCAACACACTGCCTTCTAGACTACGGCGACTTCAGTGCGCAGTGTGCGAACCACTAGTTAATCGACCACAAATGAATGGGCTCGGCGATGAAGACAAATATTACGTAGGAATACATGAAACTCGAGAACAAGTTCTCGTATTTAGTTCGAACAAAATCCAATGTAGCAGCGATAGAACAGTGAAACACAAGCCCTATTGCGACGATGATCCAATGAATCAATAGAGTTGTATACACTGCTGTCATTAATGAGCACCTTCGCCCTGCTACTGTATGCCGTCGAGAAGCCTCAAAATAGACTTCGAGCCACCAGTCCATACATAAGTGTTGTATTCCATTTCCGCACGGATATGAGTGGCGTTAATATATGAGGAGATCAAATGAAGTGAAGTATTTCTTGCACTGTCTTAAGAACAGCGAACATCACACTGAATTTTCATGCCCACAACATTAAGAGCCTCTGAACGCCGCATCATTGCAAAAAATTTTTTTTTGTTTAAGGAAACACAATAACAACACATTTCAATACTTTAAAATCATATTTGTGCCACGAAAGCTAATTTCATTAAAAATGTGTGTTTAAATTAGCACTATTTGGCCAAGCAAACATATTCCCCAATGCGTAGTAAACATTGAAAAAATATTCCATTTAAAATGAGCAAAAACTTTGAAATTCAATGGAATTATAATTACAGTCTAAAAAACTATGTATTTTAGTTTCGATTTTAATTTCATTTTGTGGTAAATAATGTTTGGAAATTATTTTAATTGCATCGTGATACAGAGCAAAAATTTTTTTTTGATAATGAATACACGCAAATTAAGTGGCGTGAGAAGCTAGGTTGTAATCCTGACTGAATGGTTGTAATGACCAATTATGTAAGAAACAGAAAAAGAAAGGAACACGACCACATGAGTCCTCCCACCATATGTACCTCGAATATATGGTGATGGTGACTTTCCCTAAGGAAGTCTGTACTTCAATTTCTAATTTCAGGAAACAGTGTAGCATCTCTTGTCTGCAATGCATTTCAAAACAATAGCGGTTTGCCCATTTCAGTCCTTAACCTTTTCATGCCCGATGTTGCCTATAGGCAACATTGTACATTTTTGTTCATAAATTCCATAATTTTTAATTTTTTTAAATGATTTTTTTTTTGCAAACAAGCCTGGTTAAAAATGTGTAAAACCAGAATACGTAGGACTCTGAATTTAATATCACTTCATATTTAGGCTATGACTAACAAACACATGTCCTTAAAAAAATTTTAACTCTGGCCCAAAAAATTCGGGCATGAAAGGGTTAACAATGAAACGTTTTTTTTTCAATTCAAAAAGTCTATTCAGTGGAACTATAAGTTTTTCAGTTGTTTCTTTACCTATGCCTTCTATTATTGATGTTGCTGTGGTTGTCGTGTAACAAGAGGTGCAAATATTGGCAGTGAACGTTTACGTTTTAGAATAAAAACAACAGAAAACTAATCATACCTCCTGGAAAAAAAACACGCATTCACTGTCAAAACTAATAAAATCTCGTCCTTTAACGGACTAGGCAAGGCGACAAACAAATGAAAGAATAACAACAAAAGCATTGTAAAAATATTACAACAAAAATACTTTGTTGTTGTAAATAGTAAAACAAAAAATATTGTACAGATGTGGTCCACTATTGTATTGAAAAATCGGCCTTACAGTTACTGATTCTGCACTTATCTCACGGCAATCTTTTAGTGATGCATTTCCCTTTACTGTTTGTATATTTCAATGTACCATGCTTTTTGCCAGCAACTGTATTGTGTGACACAATGAAACTGAAAACTAAAAATGAAAACAATTGAATGCATTCTACGAAACAGTTGCAATACAATTGCCACCACCCTTCTATGGTCGTATGGCATTGTTATTGTTTTTCTGCTGTTTTTGAAAGCAATCGCCACAACAAGCCTTTGTTGCCTTAACCATAACGCTTTACGTCCGTCACCACAAAATTTTACAATTAGGTGTCGTCAATAAATGTTTCAAGATCATAAAATCTTGCCTCTTTACCGGGTGTTATCGTGTGCCTTTGGGAGGCGGGTGTTTAGGGAAAATATGAAGTGAAATATGAACGTTGAAAATTAACAGAAATAGAAATGCATAATGAGTAGGTAGGATTGTAAAGGCTACGGAATGATTTACAAGACTCCTTTTTGCTAAAATGTACGTATATTTTTTGTGAGCACTGTATACTTAAATGAGATTTGTTCAGAATGGGAATCGTTTCTAAGTCAATATGTAGATTCTGTCATGATAAGTATCAGAACACATTCTTTGGACCTGTATGACATTAATACATACCGGGGGGGAAACACTTTCCATTGCAAAAATATAAATTGCTATTGTTGTCACGGTAGCCTGAAGTTTTAAGCCTTGGGAGAGACATTATAAGGCTTGGAGGAGCCATTATTAGGCTTGGAAGAGACATTATAAGGCTTGGAGGAGCCATTATTAGGCTTGGAAGAGACATTATAAGGCTTGGAAGAGGCATTTCAAAGCTTGCAGAGTAGTAAATTGCCATTGTTATCACAGAACAGCAGCCTGTAGTTTTATTAGGGCTATAGGCCTTATACGTCTTGGGAGAGACATTATAAGGCCTGAAAGAGACATTATAAGGCTTGGAGGAGGCATTTTAAGGCTTGCAGAGAAGTAAATTGCCATTGTTGTCACGGTACAACAGCCTGAAGTTTTTATCAGGGCTATAGGCTTGGAGGAGACCTTATAAGGCTTCGGAATGACATTATAAGGCTTGGGAAGACATTATAAGGCTTTCAAGAGACATTATAAGGCTTGGAAGAGATATAATAAGGCTTGGACGAGACACTACAAGGCTGGAAGGGACATTATGAGGCTTGTAGGAGACACTAAAGAGCTGGAAGACATATAATAAGACTTGGAGGAGACATTATAAGGCCTGGAGGAGATCGTAAAAGGCTAGAAGTAGACATTGTCTAGATTGAGGGCAATACAACAGTTTGTATAGTTACCATCACTACGATACCTCTTTACATCAACAATGACATGATGTCGTTAACCTTGAGTTAGAAGAGTTCGAGAAGAACTCTTCTCTTGGCCAAGAAACTTTGCCAATTCAGGTCAACAGCTGGAACCTAACATGTAATATGGACGGTAGCCTTCTCCACAAATTTAAAGCTCCTGCACAAGTCAAGTGAGTAAAAGCCGAGCTTTTCGGTATGCTTTTCAATATCTCTTGTGACAAACTCAGATAGATGGACATGTGATTGAAGGAATGAATACAGATTAGTTCACTAGAGCCCCGTGACACATCGACTAGGATACCCACTGTAACTGAGATAAGCGGAACAGCTCGTAAGCTGTGAGTTTTGTACCTGTTATAGCCTGGCCTTGCAGTTTTCCTAAAAAATCCAAGCGTCTTGAAGTGTGCCTGAACGAAGATGGTCGTTGCGGTGACACTCTTAAGGGACTGTTGAATTAATTCAGAAGATTTTCAGAGAAAATTCTATCATTAGATGCCATGGAAAATGTCACTGCATCGATCAGACACCCAATACGAGTATCTAATGTTGGAGCCCATATATCAAAGCATCAGAAGTGAATATTAAGAAACATCATCTGAAACAAGATCTTATATTACGAATCTGACATTGGTAACTTTGGAGTTTCACAAAGTCCTGTTTTCAGACCCCCCTTACTTGATTGTGCATTACAACATTTTAGTCAGGATTACCACCTAGCTTCTGACACCTCACACATGTTGTACATGTTAATTGTACCTATGAGAGGCGAGCCTCACAGTATAATGTCGACTCCGAATGAAGCGAAGCACTACCTGCTAGACTACGATTACAAAATACGCCGGATATTAATGGTGGAAGTTGAAGTGAATGACATTGTTACGTTTTTGCCTTCTTAAAAACGTTTAAAATATGAGTTCGTTGAGTGCAAACAAAATAATAATAAATTTGTGTTTAGTTTTAGATAAATTCTTTATTGTTCGCACAATTTTATGTGCCACTGCTTACGACTTGATGTTACAACAACAAAAATTGCTTGTTCGCTATTCTTCTTTGTTACAACAACAAAAATTGCTTGTTCGCTATTCTTCTTTGTTACAACAACAAAAATTGCTTCTTCGCTATTCTTCTTTGTTACAACAACAAAAATTGCTTGTTCGCTATTCTTCTTTGTTACAACGCAGATCTTTACAATGGCTATCCTCAAACCACGACTGTTTTCTTCACACGCAACGCGTCTTTACACAAGACTAATTGAATTCTTACTACTCGTTGCCTGCTTTGCCTTGCTTTTTTATAGGCCCATGTAAACAGTCTGATTAAGTTTCTTGCAGACAAACGTTCCTGGTTTCGCGTTATCGAGAACTCTATCGCGACTTCATTGTTGTTTGCGTATTTTGTTCACGTTGCTCGTTGTTGCGTTCTCGCTTACTTGTATATCCCCTTTTCTTTCATACTGATGTTGCTGGTGTACTTGTAAACAAGTTCGTTGTATTTGTTTGTGTAGCTTTCGCTTATCATTTTAATGTTAAACGATGTTACACCGTTTCCATTTTCGTAACAATATGAAGCTGTAAACAAGGCTCAACGAAGAGAAGATGATATTAAAGGATTTGTAAGGAAGCTAGAGTAGAGGATAAATCCAATAAAAGGGTGAAACCATTTTAATAAGAAAGAAAACTAAGTTTTACAATTACTGCGTGTAATAATTCTTACAGAGTATTTGCTTGTTTTCAACAAATGGAACTTCTTCTATTCCGAATTGCAACTCGCAATAATCCTCCACAGTACATTTTAAATTAATGACCAATTGCGCCACCAACTTTAAAGGTACAGCACTACGTTATTTGACCATGTATGCATGCATACATGTATCATTGTGGGTTTTATATGAGCAACATATTTGCGTTTCAATAATTGCATACGGCCCCATAAATTTTTAACAGCAAATGCAGTTGTTTTGCTTGGCTTTGCATTTGGTAGGTGGTGGTGAAATATTTTAAACGAATTTAGTTTCGCGTCAATACGTACGCATTCACGCTTATTTACGTTCACCAAATGACAACACTTTCTATCCGTTCTTTTCAATTTTTCATAAAAGGTTTTGTAATTTGTTTCTTGTTAAACTGTAACTTTGTGTACTTCGGTGGTATTGTGTTAGCAGCTGCTGGGCAAACAAATAAGAGTGTCTTAACAGTGTGACAAAGAAAGTTATTGGCAAGTTATTTCCAGCAAATGACACAGGCATGTGGTTATTTAAGGGAATTTAATGGAATCCATAAGATTTGAAAACTGTTGAACACACACAATTGGTTTTAAAAATGTCATGTAAATTCATTCTCCAATCAATTTTTATTTAAAAAAAATATTCTGTATGATAAATTTAAACATATGCGTGTATATTCAATGAGTTATGAATCAATGAATGTATAAATAAATGAACGTACAAATAGTGATGACACATTGCCGCCACATTAACAATTGACATGCAAATGTCATAAATTTCAAAATGGCATACCATTAAAGCCATCTCTCTCTCTCGTAGGCATTGCATACTGTGCTAGAAATAAACATTAGGGCGATAATCATTTTTCCGTTATTGGCAATATATTAAGAAGTTAAGTTGGAGTGCTAGCTTTGAATACCAAAGCTCAGTTGAGCAAGCATAGGGGCCCGTTGTGACAGCAAAGGTAATGGCACTCGAATTCCATAAAACTCAACGAAGCGCGATATATTAATGTCGATGAAATATCTTTCAAGAGTCGAATATCACGTAAAACCTTAATACACTTAAGGTGACTAAAGCACGGCCGCTTGTTAGGCATTATGTGATGATTGTGGTCATCATAATTGACTTATTACGCATGTAATTCGCATGATTGTAATGAAATTTGAAGAAACTGTGTGTGCACATCGTACTGCAAGTAAATGCTTATGTACATAATTGGTCGTTACAACCCTGCCTACAGTTTAAAGTAGACTCCGAACGACAGATTCTTTTGAGAAACTTTTCATGGCAGTTTTTTGGTCCCAAAGTTTTTACCAGAAATCTGCTTAGGGGAAGTCGCCGAAGAAATATTTCTTCATACTTCGTTTTGTTAGAGATGTCTGACCTGATTTATAGAATGCCGGAGTAAAAACCTTTTCCTACTGTACAAATCACGAGGAGAGCGCAAACTCGGTATGACTTTCCAGTCTTAAAGATTGTCAGAAAGGAGTTTAAATAGTGTCGGACCCCTAACTGACAGAGAAGACATGTCCAAATGCATGGCTATGAATTGGTACTCACTTACGGTGATGCAATGTTAGTCCCCAGCGTGCGTGGGGGCGTTGGCAAATGCATTGTCTCCACACGTGCACTGTGGGGTGTGCCTTCATGGTGATACTCACATTAAGCCTGACAGGTCCTGGGATATTAAGCTTGCTATTTGCCGTTGCCCAGAAATAAAGTTCACTGTGAACATACGTTGGGAGTAATGGTGAGTATCCTTGCTAATTGAACCTTTTATAAAGCCTGACCTTTCTGAGATGTTAATGATTTGATGTTTTTCTCTTTGACGGTAAGGATAAGTTAGCCTCTTCGTTGAGTTATTGCGCAAAGAAAAACATATCTAAGGATTCAAAAAACATCGTGAACAGTTTTTCCAACTTCTCCTTGGTTTGAAGTCAAGCATTAATGGTTTAACAAACTGTCTGTCAAACAAAATTTTTTTGGAATTTTTTTGGAATTTTTTTTTTAAATTTAAATATAACAAGCGTATACATAATAACATATATTGTTACGAAAATGAAGAATCTAGATACTGGTGTTTTGCTTTTACTCACTTAACATTATAATTATAAACAAAAGCTACAAAACCAAAACAATGCAGTTTACAAAATATCGTACTACTTAAGATAACAACAAACACCAGCATAAAAAATAGTAAACAAGTAAACAAAAACATAACAACAAACACCAGCATAAAAATGGTAAAGAAGTAAACAAAAATATAAAAACAACACTACAATAATAAACGAAAACAACAATGTTTACCAAAGCCAAGTTTGCAAGGCAAAGCAGGCGAGTTAGTTAGTTAAGTTCAGTCAGTCTTGTGTAAAGACGCAGTGCGTTTGAAGACAGTAATCGTGGTTTGAAGATCTCCGTTACAAAGATCTGTAGAACAGTTGTCTAGTAATTGTTATGGTTTATGCAAAGGGTATACACAGAGAAATAACAAAGAAAAGCAATTGTTTTCATTAAGTTGTGAACAGTCGTACACAGAGTTGTGCAAATAATAAAGAATTTTAATTAAAGCTAAACACAAATTTATTTTTATTTTATTTCCAATCTACGAGCTCTCATTTTAAACGTTTTTAAAAATCAAAAACGTAACAATATTGTATTAGATGAGATATCCATATTGCCTTTAGCACATCTTCCATGATGCTCAAACACATCATACAGTCCACTGAAACAGCCAACGAAATGCACAATCATGAAGGCCATGACAACTAATCTTAGGTTAAAATACTGAATTTAATTTGGCCTCAATATGACGTCATGAAATATAAAAAAACTTATACAGTTTTTTATGTTTTATATGTTTTGCTTGTACATTTTTTTGGTATTTAATTTGTCAAATGTCAACAAGAATGATGACAATGTCGTGCTGTTTCCCATGTTCACTAACATTTTCAAGCATTGTTATCTATGTCGTCTTTAATGAATATATGAAGGACTTGTGTGATTAGTTTTCCTGAGTTGTTCTTCTTTTATGTTGGCTACCCATTGTTATTACCTTTTTTGAAAGTCAGTAGCATTGTAACCCTTAGGATCATAAATAATTAATGTCAAAATAGCAAAAACTTTAAAAACTTATGTCCTCGACAAATACGAATTTAATACATTTTTGACATTGTGCCATGTAATAAAGCACAAATACAAGCCATTTTTAAGAAGAAATATTTCTTTCGGTAAAAGGAACTCAGCAGTCTTCTGGCTATTTATGTGAGGATAAATAAAATTGCCAATGAAAAGTTCCTCAAATCGTTCAATCGTTCGGCGTCAACGTACAACTGTAGGTACTGCTACTCATCTTTAAAATCAACATACACAACATGGGTGCTGTGAGCAGCTAGGTTGTAAACCTGAAAAAGCGTTGCAACAACTAATTACGTAAGTAAGTGTAAGGACTTCGAGAAGAAACTTCCAAAAAAAATAACGGAAGCAGATAAACCAGCATAACCAAACGATCCCGAAGCTGTGCTAGTCTCAATAGTCATCGGGCTTTTTTTATAAACAGTATCTCACCTTTGTGGAGCGTAACTAGAAAATGAAGGCACTATTACGTGATGTTTTTTACTATAAGAACAAAATCTATACTCACTTGCAACAAGTAGAGCAATGAGTCTTGTAGGCTCATTAGATTTTTCAGCGTAATTCTAGGTCACAATGTAGATGGATACGTATATTAGTCGCCGTAGTCTGGTATGTTACCTTATTATACATGAGGCCACGGTTCAAGTCCCAGGTCAGACATTTTCAACAACGAAATGAAATATTAACAAATATTTCTTTGGAACCGCCTCTCAACAGATTTCTGGCAAAGACTCTGCGAGTCAATAAAAAATTGCCATGAAAAAGTTTCTCAAAAAATCTGTCATTCGAAATCGATTTTAAACAGTAGGTCTCGCCGTTCAAGTAAAAAATTAACGCAAACTTCACAAGTGGTGTGGGAAGCTACGTCGTAATGCTGACTGAAGGGTTGTAATGATCAGTTATGATTATGTATGTATGTAGATTGAAACAAAGGAGACTAACCAAGAATCTCATGCCTGTGTTCATACACTTAAGCCTTGATAGGCTTACTGTACATTTACCATTAACCAACACAGTTTCAAACAAACTTTCAGTCCAGAAAATTTTTAAAAAGTTAGGTTAGGTTAGGTTAGAGGACGTGTACTTGTCAATTAAGTACCAGGAGGTCGAATTGACCCATTGTACAACGTCCTAGTTTCTCACACCACTTATGTTGTGTGTGTTAATTTTTTATACATGAGTGGTGGCACCTACAGTTTAAAGTCGACTCCGAACGACAGATTTTTGAGAAACTTTTTCATGGCAATTTTATTTACACTCAGAGTTTTTGCCAGAAATCTGCTGAGAGGAAACCTCCGAAGAAATGCCTGGGGATCGAACCCTGGCTTTACGTCTAATAAGCCAACACATTAAGTTAGGCAATGACATAAAAAGTGCTCCATTGTTTCGATATATGCATAAGAGATCAGTAATGAATCGTTTTTCGCTACTCATAAGCACTCATGAAATTTTGAATATAAGTGTGTCAACGATATTGAAATTTAACTACTCTGATTCATTCGTACTCACTACAAAGTTGATTTATAAGTATGAGAACAATGAATATGAGTACAACGTTGACATCAAACTCATACCATTCCAAAAATGTTTAATTCATAAGCCTACTCATTCAGATTCTTAACTTTAGAAAAATACTTATAATACCTGTGTATCAGAAATTATGAGTATGATTCGATTCTACTAATCTTTTTGATTACTCATTGCTGATCTCTGATATGTACAATATTACACTGTTTTCATAACTTTCCACCTCGCCAATACGGTGCGGAGCGTGGTGCCACGAATGTACCATGAGTGTGCTCATCAGTTTGTTCAAATACCCATGGTTTTCTCTTTATCGTAATTGGCCACGAGTATCTTTTTGTAATCCATCCTACTGCCTCATTGTACTGCCTCATAGTCTTTGTGACGTATCCTCTCACTTTCTCAGCTTTGTCTAGCATGACGTGTGATTATCCAAGCTGATGGTATGTTATTCGCTTCCACATTTCATTCAAGCTTATTATCTTTGACCGAAATAAATATTCCCTAATCGTACATATCCTTGCTTGCTTGAAACACATTATTATGTGGTTCAATAGGCGGAGGCACGCTTGGTTGCAAATCCTTCAATAGCAACAAGTCCCCACGAGTATCTGCACAATACGCACATCCGTTTGACAAAGTCTGTTGATCAGGTATCAAGGTGATGCAATTGCCCGCAAGCATTTTCGGTATGTGGCTCTGGTTGATACGTAAAATTGTATTCTGAAAGTCGTTTTCTTTTCCAGAAATTCTAGAGGAAACAAGGTAATGCAACACAAAGCAAAAAAGTAAAACGACAGGCGAAGGAATAGACAAATGAGAAGGCAAGTAGACAAGACAACAACAACAACAAAAAATGTCAAAAAAAACCTTTCGTTTCATAACAACAACGCAGCGAAAAAAAAGTAAAAAATCTCATAAAATACTTGAAGAAAGAAGTTCAAGCACAACAACCCACACACACATTTGCTGGACATTTAAATTGTGACCCGGCATGCATGAAATACTGTAACACATACAAATTACATGCAACTGTATTTAGACAAAGAGGCGACAGCTACTTTATCTCTATCCCTGGTATCTTAAATACGAATCAAACATAAGTAGGCATTGCACAGCAACATACTCTTAGAAGCTGTACCCGTAGTATGGTTTGACTGCTTGATTTTCTTCTTCTGTCTTGTCTGACTGTTTATTTCTATTCTGGGTTTGTTTGGTACTTATATCTGTGATAATCACAATACAACTCCTTTTTTCCTTTTCTGTTGTAACGGACAAGAAAAAGAGCTTAAAAGGCACAGAGAAGTTTATGTGTGTTCAAAGTGAAAGGTGTTTACTATGTGGGAAATGGTGTTCAAAACAGTAGCTAAGCTTCCAAAAAATTTGCTCAATAAATAAACATGAAAACATCAGTCGTTTATGTCCGTCCATTTGTTTGTTTATAAGTCATCTTGTTTTTTTATAGCTATGATTTGTGATTAATGTTTCAAAGCAATTTTTAACATTATTTTTAACAGTTTCCAGCACTTTCTCTCAACAGTACCCGACAGTAAGCCAATATGTTTGAATTAAAAACTGTTTGCCTTCTATCATTGGCTCACGTTCATCTTAATCTTGTTTTTAATAGTTCTCCGAAAATACTTTCAAGGACAGCTAAGTCGGTCAGTCCAATCCAATAGATAGCACGTCATTTCAAATAGTAAAGCCCTGATTAGCCAAACGTCAGACATGGCAAGTGCACCATCGACCAGATCTTCACATTACGCCAAGTCCTGGAAAAGACGCACGAAAAGCAACCATAATCTTTTTGTCGACTATACGGCAGTCTTCGATAGCTCCATAAGGAATCGGGTCTGGCAGTAAAAGAGGGCAAAACAAAAAATATGTTATCGACAAGTAGAAACGTGCCGCGTATTGAATCTCAGATTATGGCCGATAACCATACTTTCGATATAGTCAAATAATTTATTTATCTTAGCTCCGCCGTTACCACCGACAATGTTGTCAGTCTGGAGATGAAGCGCAGGATCACTCCTGCCAGCAAGTGCTACTATGGTCTCATTAGGCAGAAACCTCTCTCGTACGAAAAAACTAATACTCTACAAGACGTTCATCCTACCCGTGCTTCTTTATGGCTCAGAGGCATGACTATACTAAGCACTCATGCAACAGTCTTGAGAGCATTCGAGAGAAAAGTCCTACGTAAGATCTTCTATCCATTGCCTGTTGACGATGATTTCCGCATCTGATCCAACAGTGAGCTGTATGAGCTGCTCAACGACACCGACGCTGTGCAGCGTATTAACATCCAGCGGCTGCGCTGGCCCGGCCTTGTCGTTCGAATGGAGGAGGATGCTCCAGCGAGACGTATATTTGATGCAGGGATCTGCGGAAGTCGGCGAAGAGGACGAACTTGTTTGCGTTAGAAGGATCAAATCGCTGTCATCGATTGGTGTGACCAACTGGCGTAGGCACGCAAGAAGCAGAGGCGCCTGGAAGGATGTGATACGACAGGCCGAAATCCGGTAATCGGATTGTTAATGGCCAATTAAGTAAGAAGTAGGTAATGAACTTAGAAAATCAACCTCTGTGTTATTCAAGTGATAGTCAGAGTCCAATGTGCATTTTAATGGCGCATAAAGTGGAATGTGGCAATGAATCTAACAGTCTGACACCATACTAGACCACAGGAATAATTGCCTGAAAGCACAATTTTGATTGACAGCTGAATGATTTAATAAGTTTCAAGATAAAAGTTCATCCTACGTTGCTAGAATATGATGATGATGATGTATACGTATGGCAAATAGTGATACAATCATGCAGCCGTATATGACAGACAATCGTTATTACTTGAAAAAATTTTTTTTTAAACAAAATTAAATGCAGAATACTACACAGAATTAATAATTGGAAAAACAATAGAAGATGAATAGCTCACAAAACAAAAGAGAGAATGAGAAGAAGAATAGAAACTTTTATTTCAAACAATTTAAAGACAATGAAAAGCAAAAGATTTATTGTCTCTCAACTCTTGCTATACAAAATACTTGAAATGGCATGAATATAAATGAGTATGTTTGTGTGACCATGCATTTTCTAATTTGATTTGCTTTTCCAGGGAAATTTATTTTTTAAATAAAAAGCAACGAAGATTTTTCATTAAACTTTGACAATTGAATTTTTTTTTTTTTGTATTTGTTTCTCATTCTCTAGCTGATAAATGATGATGAAGTGTTGATGAATTGAAGAAAATCAAAATAAACTTTTTTACATTTTAAAGAAATCCATGAAAAAATCAAACAAACTTTTGTACAATTTTTTATAGCCCTTTTAGAAAAATATCACACACGTCATATTTAAGAAATAAAAAAAAATACGAAAGAGCCCCAACGAAAGAAGAATGGAAAAAAAGTTGCATGCTTAAAAAGAAGAAAAAAGATGAATTTAAATTAATAAGATGAACCGACTGATTAAACACTGCATGGGTGTAATAAAACAGTAGGCATATTGCATGACTGAACACAAAAAAAAATTTTAAATTTTTTTCTACATTTTTAAACAAGGACTGATGTATTCATGTGTAGTAAACAAATGAAAAAATATTACGAATACCTGCAGAGTCTGCAAGAACATTCACAATAAAGCACACACGCTCTCATAAAGATGAATAAAGTCCGTCGAAAGACTAGCTTTTTAGCTAACGAACAATGCTCTTTACTTAGAACGTTTACATCATACATACATAAATATATACATAATTGGTCATTAGTCATTCAGTCAGGATTACAGCCTAGATTATCACACCACTTACGTTGTGTGTGTTAATTTTATACATGAGTATCGGGACCTAAAGTTTAAAGTCGACAGATTTCTGAGAAACTTTTCATGGCAATTTTATTTACTCTCAGAGTTTATGCCAGAAATCTGCTGAGAGGAAGTCGCCGAAGAAATACTTTTTGTATTTTGTTTTGATGTCTGGCCTGGGGCTCGAACCCTGGCTTTACGTCTAATAAGTCAACACACTACCTACTAGACTACGGCGACTTCAACAATGCTATTTACTTAGAACTTTTACATCATACATATATATATACATAATTGGTCATTACAATCCTTCAGTCAGGATTACAACCTAGATTTTCACACCACTTATGTTGTTTGCGTTACTTTTTTATATATGAGTGCCGGGGACCTACAGTTTTAAGCCGATTCTGAAGGACAGATGTTTTGAGAAACTTTTCCTGGCACTTTGATTTACTCTCAGAGTTATTGCCGGAAATCTACTGAAGGGTAGGCGCTGAAGAAATATTTTTTCATTTGTCGTTTTGTTTGAGATGTTTGACCATGGTCTCACATCTAATAAGCAAACACACGACCTACTAGACTACAGCGTCTATGTACATCAACAACGAGTAAAGAAGCTGTCTGATAATGTCAACATTTTAAATGAATTCTTCATAAATAATCGCACTTTCCAGCGAGAAATTAAGCTCAACTCAAAGCAGAGTGGCTAACAATAACCTAATCTAGGGTACTCATTTAGCACGAGTATGTACACTTCTTCAAAATGGAACAACTGTGCTTATCGCTACGAAAGACTCATTAAATCTCGTGCAGTGCATCATACGTTGGCTTATTAGACGTAAGGCCACGATTCAAACCCCAGGTCACTTCCTCTCAGCAGATTTCTGATAAAAACTCTGAGAGTAAAATAAAATTGCCATCTGTCATTCGCAGTCGACTTTAAACTGTGGGTCACGCCATTCATTTATAAAATTAACACACACCATAAATGGTGTGAGAAGCTAGGTCTTAATCCTAGTTGTAATGACCAATTATGTATGTATGTACGTATGTGGTACGATTTAAGCGATCTACGTTCGAATCCTGCTTATGTTGTAATTATTTCTTGTTAATCACCCGATTAATGGATTTCGGCATGCTTTAGCACATCCTTCCATTCGCTTCTGCTTTTTGTGCGCCTTAGCCAGGGCTTTCTCCATTTGGTACTTTCAACGTAGACAAAGTCGTCCCTGTGACTTCCGAAAATTTTGCACATCGACTACACGTCTCACCAGGTTATCCTTATTATTATTCGAATGGCATGGCCGAGCCAGCCTAGTCGCTGGATGTTAATGAGCTGCACAACATCCATATCGTTGAGGAGTTCATACAGCTCATTGTTGGATAGGATGCGGAAATCATCGCCAACTTTTAATGGACTGAAGATCCTATGTATGATTTTTCTTTCGAACAACCTCAGGGCTGCTGCATCAGCGGTTAATAGCGTCCATGCTTTTGCGTCATAAAGAAGCACGAGAAGGATGGTCTACTTGTAGAGTATAAGTTTCGTTGTGCGAGAGAGGTCTTTGCCACTCAATTGTCTATTGAGACCATACTAGCACCTGTTGGCTAGAGTGATGCTACGCTTGATCTCCAGGCTGAAAATATTTTTACTGGTAACATTTCTATCCTTGTATTTAATTTGGATTCTCTTTACTGTATAAGAGCCTTAGTAAAACAAACATTGTTAGGAAAGTAGTCAAAAAAATCTTAAGCATTACAGTACAAACCATTGCTTGCATGTAAATATTCCATCATTAGCGTGTTGTTTAAGGGTTAGGGTCACAATAAAAATATTTTTCATGTACGAGAATTATTTTAAAATGTTCATAATATTTAGCAAAAACTACACATTAAAAGGTATTTGAAAACGAAGTAAGCCTGTATTCAGTGTATTTCACAGAAAACTAGAGCATGTTCACATAAAAATTTACTTAAACAGGCTCTAATATGTGAAATCATTAACCTGGTATACAAACAAGTTTACATAGAATAAGCCCTTAGCAACTGAACAGCGTTAACAATTAGGGTTCTTTGAAACACTAAAGAATGGAAAGAGAGGTAGCGTGCGCTATGATATGGCTTGTGTGTGTGTGGCATAGTCTGCCAGGTCTTGTCCAGTGTACCTGACAAATAATGGCCAACCGGCATGTATAATAAAGAATATTTGAATACTGTATACGTTGCCACTCTCTAGTAAGTTTAGTCAGACATGTTGTGGCATTTGCCGACAAATGGGGGAAAATTCTTTTTTTTCTTAATTTTTATTGAAATTGTTAGTGGCGCAATGCGACCACAAATTGAGCAAATATTGAAAGGGAATTTTTCTTGTTTTAAATGAATACACGGTCACTAACGCCTTAAAAGAGCATAATTTTGTAGAAGATTTGCTTCATTTATTTATCAGAAAACTTTCAATAGGTTTCTACCTCTGATTTCCTGATTTATTTTGATTCAATCTTAATGTAATGTTATGTAATGTAATGTAAAATCTAACAATTGATCATCAAACCACGATTATTCTCTTCACACGCAACGGGTCTTCACACAAGACTGACTGAATTTTTACTGACTCGCTGCCTGCTTTGCCTTGCCTTTTATATGCCAACGTAAACAGTCTGATGAATTTTCTTGAAGTCAAACGTTCGTGGCTTCGCCATCTTGAGATCTCTGTAAATGTAAACATCGTAGTTTCATTGTTGTTTGTGTATTTTGTTTCCATTGTTTGTTGTTGTGGTTTTGTTTACTTGTTTATTCCATTTTTTATACTGGTGTTTGTTGGTATATTTTTGTTTATTTGTTTATCATGTAAACAAGATCATTGTTTTTTGTTTTTGTAGCTTTTGTTTATCATTTTAATGTTAAACTATGTAACACCATTTCCATTTTCGTAACAGTATGGTCTTAGGGTAAGAGTGGTAGGGTTAACAGACTATATAAAAAATACTATTAGCTCCACGGAATTAACCCACATTTATTAACACCAACAAGGCGTAGGTGTAGAATTAATATTCAATGAACGTCTTTTAACAAAACCATGTTAAAGCCGTATTAATAAACAATTAAAATAGAATAATAACAACAACAACTATAAGCACTTAAAATCTACAAAACCATTAAAGGAGAATACAAACAAGTGGATTTATTGGGATGCCTATTCTCTCGACTATCAATGCATTTCAGAGTAGAGACACATTCAAACGCCAGCAGCAAATCGAATCAAAAATTCCGAACAGGTACGTGTGTTAAAATGTCGCCAACAAAGAAGAATAATTATGTTTTGTGATGTGAAGGAATCGATCAACTTTAACAACAACACATGATTGCTCATTGCAACCCTTCAGTCAGGATCACGACCTAGTTCCTTATACCACTTATGTTGTGTGTGTTAATTTTATACGTGAGTGGTGGAACCTACAGTTTAAAGTCGACTCCGAACGACAGATTTTTGAGCAACTTTTCATGGCAATTTTTTATTTACTCCTAGAGTTTTTGCCAGAAATCTTCGGAAAGGAAGACGTTGAAGATATATTTTTTTGATTTCATTTTGTTTGCATTTGTCTGACATAGGTTATGAATCCTGGCCTAATATCTAATAAGCCAACACACTACCTACAAGACTAAGGATGGTAATATATTTCTCTTATTGAAAAAAATCAGTATTTTTAAACTCACAGTTGAGTAGAAGAGTTCGTTTGCTAGCATAAAAAAAGCTCCAATAACGCTATGCATCCTTACAAAACAGTGGATTAATATTGACCCGTGTCTATTTTAAAACAATCATACTTACCAGCTAACTATTGCTTATTTGCATGCTTTGGCGCTTACCCTCTTTTGGGTTCATGATCACGGGGGCGTTCCTAATGACAACAAGACCAGTACACTTGCAAAAGCTAGCCTCACGGAAAATTCAAATTAATTCCTACATGATATTGGAGATCCTCTGCAAAGAGGCAAAAAAATCGGCTCACAAAACCTCCAATCATTGGCAAAGGTAAGTGGTTCCATTTACTTGCAGAGGCACCAGATAGATCTGGTCGGACATGGATATATGTTGAAGAGAATTTTCATTGAATCTAACAAGATTACATCTAAGGAGCTTTACAGTAGTGGTAACGGGTAATACCTTATAACGTCTTTTCCAGAAGCTACAACGTCATCAAGGCAGATGTTGAAGAAATAATTTTGTTGGAAATATCGGACCTGGGGATTGAACCCCAACACACTACCTACAAGACTACGATGACTTACAACAGGTTTAAACTCTCTAAATAAATCGCGGAGACTTTCATGTCACAATTCCGTATTGTTTTCTACGTTAATTTGATATAAATTTCTTGATAGTTTCCTTCCAGAGGTTAAAGATGTGACTGCTGGTCCTAATCCCCCACATACTAACAATGTTCGCATCATAGAATGACGATGGGCGGAATGAGCAGAGGCCATATGAGAATATAAGGAATTGTTTTGTTGTTCGAAACCAGAATTTTGACGACACTTAATAAACCGAGCTTGAAACCATTATCCATATCCTTCCCGGACACTGTTATTTCAGATGATGATGAGTTGTCTGACATGGGATTTGAAGCGTGGCCTTATGTCTAATTAGCCAACACACTACCTTCTAGTAAGTAGATTTCAAATCGTATTATTCACAACATTCAAATCGAGTCCCTATGTCTTCATACACCTTAAACTACATACATTAAATTACATTGCCAGTGTAAACACTTTTCGTATTTTATATACACATATTATATATCATATATTTATTACTTATTATTTATTTGTATAGTAAACAATACTATTTAATGCAAATTTTTATTGCTATTGTTTTCATTTTATCATGATTTTTTTCTTGGTGCTGCATTGCACGTCCGCTCTGTTAAAATACTTGCCATACCAACAAATACCTTTAAATGTGGTTTCAACCAAAACAAAAGCAGAACAAAGAAGTAACAAAACCCACTACAAGCCAGCATAAATATTTAATCTCTCGTTCCATTTTGGCTTTGTTTTTTAAAAGTTTTCCCGAATGTATACAATTGTTTCAATGCAAATAAATTCACTTTAAATGGTTCAATAAAATAAATTTTTTTTTATAGTGTTGCCTTCCTTCTTGGCCGTTTTAAATTCTTTATAGCCGAAAAATAATTAAAAACGCCCACTTTTTTCGAGCATAAATCAATAGTTGACAGTAAATAACACCGGCTGTCGTTTACACTCTTAAATAAGTTTACCGCAAAAGTGGATTAAATACCGCGTCTTTTTTTGTACAGAAGATTCATTTTAATTGGTTATTAAAGTTTAAACTTTTAAAGCTAAAGAGGTAAAGAATTACGAGCCCTAAGGCTTTTTAAATACAATAAAAAAAAAACGAAAAGCATAAGAGGACAACAGCGTTTATGGATTCGCAGTTTTTTATTTTTCAAGAAAAAATCTTCAAATAAGAATTGAAAGAGAAAGTGTGTTTGGTGTGTTTAAATTCCTCGCTAGTCGATTAATTGCTTCAAATACTGGCCCAGTAGCAAATTTTGCACCTTATTTACTAAAAAGACAGAACTAAATTCTGTCATTAGGTTTTGGATTCCCAAGAATGCTCTATCTCAGCTTCCCAAGTATCTTCCTCTTGTAACTTCTGCAGAAGTCCTCGCGTATACTTCCAAAAGCCTGTAATCCATTCCTTAGGTAAACTTTGTTCAGGTTTAACACAAATTTTGTTCTATAGTCGCCGTAGTCTAGTAGGCAGTGTGTTGGCTTATTAGACATGAGCCCTTGACTTGGTTCAAACCTCAGGTCGGACAGATCTTACAAAAATATTTCTTCGACGACTTTCTCTTAGCAGTCTTCTTCTAAAATCTCTGAAAGTAAATGAAATTGCTTTGAAAATCTTCTTAAAATTCTGTCGTTTGGTTCACTAAGGTTCAAACCTTAGCTCAACAAAACGAAATATGAAAAAAATATTACTCCGGCAACTTCCTCTCAGTAAATTTCTTTTAAAAAACTATACGAGTAAATAAAATTGACTTGTCGTTTCGATTTGGATTTAAACCGTAGGTTCCGCCACTCATGAATAAAATTAACGCACACAACGTGGGTGGCGTGAGAAGCTAGGTTTTAATCGTGACTAAAGGATTGTAATGACCAATTATGTATGTATGTATGTATGCAGATTCTATTAAAATCATTTTGGCTGATATATTCTATCAGTAGGTTTTCAGTTAACAAGAATTCTTCGCCTCAGGTTCCCAAGTACCGATAAATGGCAGAAAAGATGCTCAGTTGTCTTCTCTTCTATCTTGCCATTACAAGTTCTGCAGAAGTCGTTGTGAGGTATTTCTAGACTCACAAAATGTGATTTCGGGGTAAGTATGTCCTTACAATTGCTTTGGCGTTCCTACGAGGTCAGGTTTAACACAAGTTTTGTTCAGCTCATGTTCCTATCGTTGCAGATCTGTCGGGCCCCTCGTCTTTCTTTCAGAAATGAGTGAAGTTGCTTGAGGCCTTTATAGTTTGCTCCTCAGCAGAGGAATGCTAATCACACATATGAATTCAATCCAACCAGCCTTTGCAAATGTTTCCATGTCCAGGAACCAATATGAGGGTCAGCGCTATATATTTCGCTTTCTACTTCATAGATGCTCATCATCATTGGACAATCTTAGATGTGGTGAACACGCAATCTAGGGATCTAATAGTCGCTGAATTCTCTGTAAATACCATTCGATATACTTTGACACCGGATTCTCACAATGGCAGTTTGTTTAAGCAAAATCATTTTGAATGAACGAGACTGACTTTCTTCACTTACTTAGTGATTGTAAACCAATTTCTAAGTCAAACTTACGACCTATTTTCTCCTACCACCGATGTTGTGTGTGTTTACTTTATCCATAAGCGGCATGACCTACTGTTAAAAGCCAACTCCGAATGCTAGATTTTCGAAAATCATTTATTTTCCATTTTATTTTTTTTACTCCTACAGTTTTTGACTATACGACTGCTGAGAGGAACTTGCCGGGAAAATATTTTTCATATTTCGCTGCTGAACTAGGAGCGTATGATAAGTCATAACTATGATTCGCGTACAAACACTAAAATACTCACTAAAAAAATTTTTTTTGTTTTCCAAAATATTTTCCAAAATATGTACTTTGAATATTTGTTTCAAAACTAAATATTACTCTGCCCAAGCCTATCCTAAATACTCAAATCGTCTGAAGACAGCAGGGAATATGGGCAGTCAAATAACGTACATACGGCGCCATCGATGACATGCCACAAAAATAAAAAAAAATTCCAGAAAATTTATAACCATTTTGGATACAAAATATGCTCATAAATAAGTCACCGTAAAACTCCCAAAAAAATAATCTGAAACTCAAATGTTGAAGGTCTGCAAAATCACACACATGCAGAGCGTTAACAAGTTTTCGATTAAAAAGTGGAAAATAAATAAAAGTTTTTTTGATTGTATTTCACTTCAGTAAAATTTTAAAATGAATGAACTGTTAGCAAGAGGAAAGTACAGAATGCAGCGAGATATTCATTGTTTACTTAGCCAGGTTGTGCATTAAGTTTCTTTAAAGCACTGTGAACTGAAGGCACCATAACAAACAATACCACACAATGGTTACCAACTACTCACTCACACATGTGAAACAATAAAATTTCTGGGGAAAATGTTTATGAACACTACCGTGTATATTCGTGCGTATTCAGCTGATTAGCATACGTTTGAATGCAACATTTAGTGACCAAAAATTCTTGGTCTACCAATGATGACATCAATGATAATTTAAGCTGAGTCACATACTTATACTTCCAGTCATTATGATTCCACATGAAAACGTTCGTATCCAAAATAAATCTGAAAATGATGATGATGAGACCGCTATCAGCAGCACCGGCAATATTTGCTTAAATGCCACGATATTGCAAAACACATTCATTGTGTACACATTGTGTTGTTTCTGGCTTTCTTGTTTATGTTGTTACGTTTTCGTGTTAAAAATTTTTAAGTTCAATGGAAAGAAACCGTCCTTATTGAAGATCGAAAAGTAAACAAAAAAAGTCATAAATTAAATGATTTGAAATTGAGGGCCTCTTTATATCTGGCAAAAGAAAAAAAACTGAGGAGCACTAAAAAAATTACATGGAGTGTGATGTCTGAGAAATTTGGAAACGAATATAATTTGCCAAAGCTTCACAATCTAACATTAACTTCAATTTGAATGGACTTTGTTGATGTTTAGAACCGAGAGTTTTATTACGTCCTTCCCAACTTTAAATTGAAATACAACAAAGTGTGTTTATGAGAGATATCATCGAAATTGTTTATTTGCTTGAAAAACTTATGAAGACATTATGTGTGGAATATACATATTAATCTGTTACGTTTTTATCTTACCCTTTTAAAAACTTTTGAAATATGAGCTCGTAAATTGCAAATAAAATTAAAAATAAATTTGTGTTTAGTTTTAAATAAATTATTTATTGTTCGCACAAATCTGTGTGCCACTGTTCACAACTTGGCGTAAACAACAACAATTTGCTTTGTTTGCTATTCTTCTTGACACTCTTCTGCGTAAACACTAACAATTGTTCGACAAATCTTTATACCGAAGGTCTTCAAACCACGATTATTCTCTTCAAACACACCGCGACTTTACACAAGACTGACTAAATTTTTACTGTCTCCGTTGTCAGCTTTGTCTTGCCTTTTCTATCGCATGGTAAATAGTTTGATGAATGCTCTTGAAGGAGAATCACTTTGTCTTCGCGGAATCTCTATAAATTTAAACATGTTGTTTACCTCATTGTTGTTTGTGTATTTTGTTTACGTTTTTCCTTGCAGTGTTGTTATTGCCTATTTGTTGACTTTTTATCACTTTTTTCATACTAATGTTGTTGCTATATTTTATTTTATTTGTTGATCATGTAAACAAGTCCATTGTTTTTTGTTTATCATTTTAATGTTAAACGACGTAACATCATTTCCATTTTCGTAACAATACATAACATACATATGTATATAACTGGTCATTACAATCCTTCAGTCAGGAATACGGCATAGTTTCTCACACCATTTATGTTGTATGTCTTAATTTTATACATGAATGGCGGGATCTATAATTTCAAGTCGATTCCGAACGACAGATTTTTGAAAATCTTTTCATGGCAAATTTTTTACTCTTTGTATGTGCCAGAAACTTTTTATGGCAATTTTATTTACTCTTAGAGTTTTTGCCAGAAATCTGCTGAGAGGAAGTCGCCGAAGAAATACTTTTTGTATTTTGTTTTGATGTCTGGCCTGGGGCTCGAACCCCGGCTTTACGTCTAATAAGCCAACACACTACCTACTAGACTAAGGCGACTACAAAATCTTCCACGAATTGCATTTTCAAAGTTAAATTTTATATGATTCTGGCACATACATAAATCAGGCTGAATTTGTGCGATGGCATGAGTTATGTTGGCTTTGAGAACCATTGTGGTATGGCTTAGTCGAAAGAAAGAAACGAGCTCAAACGGACCTATCTTTGCGCCAGTTTAAATCGTTTCTACGTGAAATAATCATGCCCACAAATCACTCGTACCGAATATCCAATGTGACATGAGCTATGTGGTATGTAGCATCGTTCTGTTTAAACTGCATATTGTTGGCATGGAAACCTTTCAATTCAGGCTAGGAGAAGTTGCTAGTCATCCACTGTAGTGTACCAACACACTTCACCATACACCAACATTGTAAATAATAATAATATGTATGAACAATGTAAAGTGCATTTGAGTCCAATGTGTCATGTTGCACTTATGACAAAACACTCACATGCACTAAATATTACTCATATGTAAATAGCCAATAGAAAAATAGAATTAGAATTAGAGTAGGATAGATTGTTAATTAGAATAAGAGAGCTATATATAAAATACAGTATATAAACCCCGAAATAATACTAATAAAGACAGACTTTGTTTAACCATAACAAAGACTCGTCTTCTCATTGAATGGGGACTTTGCGCTCTTCGATTTATATCGGAAATTTGCGCATTGCAGACCATAGGCACCTGGATGCCGGTCTTAGAAATAATACAAATATAGAAACAATATTAATAATCCTATAGGCTCATCACACTACCTATAAACCTCGTTGTCATCCGTGATGGCCTAGTCAATGTCGTTCTCAAGGAAATATAGATCGGAGACGTCGTCGGACTAAAATCCACATCAAACATTAACTTTTTCGGAAGGTATTGGATATTCTTAAACCTCATCTCAAATTTGAAAGTATGTTCACGTAAAGGGGTACCAGCATTGGGATTCATGAGTGGAGATAATTTGGCAAAACAGACTAAATAAATGACATTTACTCTAACTTCAACTTATTAGACGTGTGACCACGGTACAAACCAGAGATCAACAATGAGTATTCAAAAAGATGAATAGAATCGAATCATACTCATAATTTCTGATACTTATAAGCATTCGTTCTCATTTTAATATCATGGAACCTCTACTCATATTCAAAGTTTGAAGTACTTATCATATTCATACTTAACAACGCGTATAATTTTGTTGATTTCGACTTTCCATAACTCAACATGTGCAAGAATAACAAAATAAGTATGATTCGCTTACAAACACTAAAAAGGGTTGCTGCTTTGTCTTTTTTGCTTACGTGTCTTTTTTCTTTTTTGTAAATGCAACAACAACTAAAACTGTAGGCATTTTCATGTTTTCGAGTGACTCGAATCATTTATATGTATTTTTCTAAAGTTATGAATCTAAGTGAGTAGGCTTATGAATCAAACATATTTCGAATGGTATGAGTTCGATGTCACGTTGTACGCATACTCATTACAACTTGTACTTATAAATCAATGTTGTAGTGAGTACGAATTAATCAAAGTACTTAAATTTCAATACTGTTGACTCACTTACACTCAAAATTTCATGAGTGCTTATGAGTAGCGAAAAAACCATGCATTGCTGATCTCTGGTACAAACCATTTCGAACAAAACTAAATCTGAAAAAAATATTTCTTCGGCGACTTCCTCTCTACAAGATACTGCCGAAAACTGTGAGAGTTAATAAAATTTCCATGAAATTTTTCTTAAAAAATCTGCTGTTCAAAGTCGACTTCAAACTGTAGGTCCCATCACTCATGTAGAAAATTAACAAACACAACATGGGTGGTGTGAAAAGCTAGGTAGTAATCTTGACTATAGGTTTGTAATAATCAATTGTGTTATGGAACACAAAGTTAAAAATCTGCTGTAAACTAATGAGCCGCCATTTATTTTTCGAGAATTTAATAAATTCCCTGCAAATGATTTACTCTTACACCTGTGCTGGAATTAAATCTCTTTCGGTATGAATCTGTAAATGCATGTAATTGTCATGTTTAATCACGTGTTAAAATAAATACTTTTGAAAATAATACAAATACTTGGTAAATATTTGCCAACAGCATTATACTGTCTCCATTGTTTTGATTGCACAAAGGCAGACATGCTGATGATTTCCCAACCATCATAGACGTTGTAATAAGATTTGTAACGCAGTTACAAGTTATAAGCCATTGCGTAAAACAAATTAATTTTATTTGTTTTAACAATTTGACGTCATTCTGATGGTTTAGGATTATAATTGAGTGCTCTTCGCTGTTGGAAGCGTAGAAACCGAGGAGGCACTAGAGAAGCCTATTTGTTAGACAATATTTATTCATTTTATTTTTCTTTTTTTCTTGAATTGTTTGTTTACTTTTAATCTACGTTTTTCTACTTTTGATTTTGTTTTATTTTTATTGTATGTTTTGTTTCTATTTGGTTTTACTAACATTTCTATTATTTTAAGTGGAGTATTTTTTAATACCTGATACAAAGCAAAAGGGTGTGATGTTTCATTCATTAGAGTGTGTTTCGTGAAGTGTACAAATTATACCATTTTCCTCAAATGTTTTTAGGAATAAAAAAACAAAACACAGAAAGCGTTTGTTTTTAAAAATTAATTCTTTTGATCCCCAATTCCAATTTTAATCAACGAATTGTCTGGATATACAACGTTAACTTACATAAACAGGCATACACAATTGGTCATTACAACCCATCTGTGGGATTACGACTTAGCTTCTCACACCATAAATGGTGGAACCTACAGTTTAAATTCAACTCCAAAGGGCAGATTGAGAAACTTTTCATGGCAATTTGATTTACTCGCAGAGTGTTTTAAAGAAGTTTACTGAGAGGAAGTTGCCGGCGTAATATTTTTCTCATATTTCATGTTGTTGATATCTGAGCTAAGGTTTGGAACTTAGTGAACCAAACGACAAATTTTTAAGAGGCTTTTCATGGCAATTTCATTTACATTCAGAGTTTCTTGCAGAAGACTGCTGAGACAAAGTTGTCGAAGAAATATTTTTGTCGGACCTGTCCGACCTGGGGTTTGAACCGAGGATACATGTCTAATAAGCCAACACATTGCCTACTAGACTACGGCCACTATGGAACAAAATTTGTGTTAAACCTGATCAAAGTTTAGCTTAGGAACGAGTTACAGGCATTTGAAAGCATATGCGAGGACTTCTGCAGAATTTGCAACGGTAAGCTAATTGGGAACCTGAGATGAAACGCTCTTGGGAACCAAAGGTTCTGTCTTCGTGATAAATTCAATGCACAATCTGCTACTGGGGCCAGTATTTGAAGCAATTAATCGACTTGCAAGGAATTTAAGCACAGCAACCACAATTTCTCTTTCAATTCTTATTTGAAGATTTTTTCTTGAAGAAAAAAACTGCGAGTCCATAAACGCCGTTGTCCTCTTATGCTTTTCGATTTAAATTGTATTTAAACAGCTTTAGGGCTTTTAATTCTTTACCTCTTTAGTTTTAAAAGATTAAACTTTAATAACCAACTAAAATGAATCTTCTGACAGACGCGGTATTTAATTTCCTTTTGCGGTAAACTTAAATGTAAATGACAGGCGGTGTTATTTACTGTTTGATTGATTTATTGATTTATGCTTGAAAAAAGTAAGCATTTTTAATTATTTTTCGGCTATAAAGAACTTAAAACAGCTACTGCGTTAGTATTTGAACCAATTAAACGACCAGTTTGAAGTCGACTCCAAACGATAGATTTTTAAGAGATTTTTTAGAGTTTTTTTTCCCGAAATCTGCTGAGAGGACTGGCCGAAGAAATAGTTTTTCATATTTCGTTTTGATGTCCGACCTCAGGTTTGAAGCGTGGCCTCACGTCTTCTAAACCAATACACTACCTACTACGGCGACTTCAAAGTTAATTTATTTTAACAAAATTTGGAGATTGTAAGCGAATTTAAGTCTGTTTCCAATAAAATCTTTTCATTTGTTAAGTGTCTTACAACAGAGACTTTCATAATTTAACAGCCGATAACGGTCATCTTGTTGAAGCTAGATTTTTCAAAACAGTTATCATTTATTCAGTTAAATGTAAAATATCTCGCGCTCTTCATCGAAAAATCATTTTCAGAGAGAGGCACATTTCCGGTTGAATGGGTACGTAAGCAAACAAGCAATTGTCGAATTTGAGACAAAACCAGTTCTAAAACAATTCAACATTCGACTTCGTGTCGTATAATTTGGATCCGTCAGTAGTAGTTCGTTGACATTCTAGGGGATGTATAAACGACTATCATAAAAGAATGTATCGATTGAAAGTGCCGTAGTCTAGTAGATAGTAAGGTCGAGATTTAAATCCTGACGCAAACATCTCTAACCTGCAAAATATTGCCAAGGAAAGCGTTTAGAAAACCTGTCATACGCAGGCACCTTTAAACTGTAGGTGTGGGCTCATACTGATAACATGTCTGCTGTATAATAACTTTATGACTGACTTCAGGGTTAAGATATGGAAAGTCGGAAACAAGATTTCGATGGATGAGTAGTTACTAACTTGCTCTTACGACTCTACAAATCATTGGTTCGCTGCCACCATCGATGCCATTAGCTAGTTGGTGTTATTGCCAGTGCTTTAATTTTGGTGAGCTGTGACACAATTTGTGATGCTGTGACCATATTGTCCTCCTTTTGTCGCTTGTTTGTGTGTCCCTTTAATGTTGGCTCTTAAGTATCGAAACAGTAACTTTCTTTTACACTGTGAATCTTGATCGTCTTCGAAGAGGCATTAGTCTAGTTGGTAGGTATGTTGGCATATTAGACAAGAGCCCTCGGCGACTACCTTTCAGCAGTTTTTTTGGAAAAAGGTCCTAGAATAAACCAAATAGCCATGAAAAGTTTCCGGAAGATCTATCGTTCGAAGGCGACTTTAAACGTGGGTCCCGCCACTACTGGATAAAATTAACACATACAACATAAGTGATGTGAGAAGTTAGGTTGTAATCCTGACTAAAGGCATAATTTAGGGGCATTTATTTTTTAAATATGATTTTCAAGATGTGAACGTATTATATATGATTCATACGATTATTTTTCTTAATATTTTTTCCAATAAATCTAGCTAAGGAGAGGTGCTGCTTTGCCGTCATAAACCAAAGGCTTAGCTTAGCTCCATAAAATGTAAAACATGTGAATAAAATTTTTTTAATAAATTTGTTTTTATAAATTTCTACTTGCAATTTAAAACGAAAAATAATTTGTTTCCAAACTACCACCCCTTCTTCCCTTTCTCTTGCCAATTCTCTACGTGTTCTATAATAAATTTCCTGATGCAATATCCTTACGTTTTAAATAAATACGAATAAAAAATTATTTATTAATATTTACATTGACAGCATTGTTGTAGTTGCAACATGTTGCCAGCGCAAACAACCTACTAAGCAGGCGGCAGGCAATCGGTCCAAGAGGACTAAAAGTTTTTGTAGTCGAGTTTGGTATGTTTTATGGTAACATGCTGACATTAATTGACCACAACAATTTGCAAATGTAGTAAATTATAATAAAATGGATGCGGTATACCCTCTCTCTCTCCGTCTCTCTTAAAGCATTTTGTTTATATTGCCTTTGTGTTTTGTTATTTTTAATTTTTTTTTCAGCATGTTTTCTGCATCTACGCGTGGTTATTTTATCTGTTGACTTTTGTATAATACACAGGTATTGGTTTTGAAACCTACGCCACCGTTTAACCGATTTTCTGCGTTGTAGCTGTCATTGCCATCATCATGCTTGTTGTTGTTCATTTTAAGTTTTAAATGTTTGCTCACTAGTTTGTTTCATTTTTGATGCATTTTTTAAAATTTTTGTATTTGAAATAATCGCTACATCCAAAAGGGTTGTAAGTTTCGATTGTTTGATTATTACCATACGCTGTATATTTGCTTACTTATTTTCACGTTTCAACTTCTAGAATCCTACTGTTGGTTTTTAATTGCTATTCTTTTGTTTTGAAGTCGAGGTAGGGTAATAGATATTGCGTTATCTTATTAACGTGATCGGTTTGATTGGTCTTGACTTCAAGAGTTAGAAAACGAAAAATTTTTGTGGATTATTTTCAACCCAAAACTATTTTATAGCGATAGTATAATGGAGAGGATAAAGCAAGCTAATACCTCCAAAAGACCCATGATCAAGATTTGGAAAATTAGATCCACCTACATGCTGGCTTTACTGTTTGCGTTTGGAAGATGGTATGCAAATACCAATACCAATGCTGACTGATAGACAAAGTTGTCAGTTGTACTAGTCACCAGTGCAGTCTGTTCCATTCTAATGCATTTTTTGCTCAAATAACTCAGATTTTACCTTATATCAAAGCAGTGGGTAGAGGCAGCTTAAGGTAAGGCGACCTCAACTTAAATTATTTATATACTGCGATAGGAGATTTTATTTCAGAATTCCATAAAGAGGCCTCCTGTTTGATTATCCGCCTGATGAAATCCTTACAGTGTTGTTAAGAAAATGAAAAATCTAGATACTGGTGTTTTGCTTTTACATTGCTTAACATTAAAATAATAAACAAAAGCTACAAAAAACAAAACAATGTTTACAAATTATCATACTGCTTAATATAACAACAAACACCAGCATAAAAAATGGTAAACAAGTAAAAAAAAATGCAACAAGAAACGCCAATATAAAAAATGGTATACAAGTAAAAAAAAAATACAACAACAAACGCTACGATAATAAATGCAACCAAAATACACAAATAACAATAATGAACGTATACAACGATGTTTACATTTATAGAGATCTCGAGAAGGTGAAACCACGAATATTTGATTTCAAGAACATACATCAGGCTGTTTACTTTGGCATATAAAAGGCAAGGCAAAGCAAGCGATGGAGTTAGTGAAGTTCAGCCAGTCTTGTGTGAAGACGCGGTGTGTTTGAAGAGAGTAATCGTGGTTTGATGATTTCTGTTACAAATATGTCTCGAATAATTGCCTAGTAATTGTTATTGTTTATGCAAAGAGTGTAAACAAAGGAATAACAAACAAACCAATTGTTGTTGTTTACATAAAGTTGTGAAAAGTGTCAAACTGAATTGTGCGAATAATAAAGAATTTCAATTAAAACTAAACACAAATTTATTTTTGTTTTATTTACAATCTACTCGCTCATATTTTAAACGTTTTTTAAAAAATAAAAACGTAACAGTATATAACGATTCAAACATTAGTACTTCCTATAGGCTGACTAACCACGCAAATAACTTCTGCAGTAGCTGAATCTGAGGAGGATAAGCCAGTGCCCTTGTCATGAAGAAGCAGAGGCAGCAATAACAACATTTATTTGGAAGACAAAACTAGTAGTTCAGTCACTACTGTGCTCTAAGACATTACGACAACACGACCTATTCTCGAAGGCTGATATATTTAGCCAATTCCAGATAACCTCTGCCATATTTCCCACCAGGCGAAGTCTTCAAAACTCCAAAATCCTAATACAAAATACGCTGGTTTTGCAGCATTATTCAAACTGTTCGTCGTGAGCTACTTGGGTAGTATTTGTTAGTATTACTCCTTAATGTTGTTCAAGATGTTTTCTGAATAAGCTATTGTTACGTTTTCATCCCGTATTATACAACAGTGTTTTACTCTTCTATGGAGATATTGCCTTACTTATTTGCACGTTGCAACTTCTAGAATACTAGTGTTGATTTATAATTGTTATTCTTTTGTTTCGAAGTCGCTGCACGGTAGTAATAGAGTGTTATTTTGTTAAATATGAGGCCACAGTTCAAACCCACAGCTTAGACATCTTGAACAAAACGAAATATGAAAAAATATTTCTTCGGCTTCTTCCTCTCAGCGGATTTCTAGCAAAACTCTAGAAGCAAATAAAAAAATGCCATAAAAAGTTTCTCAAAAATCAATCATTCGAAATCTACCTTAAACTGTACATCCCACCGCTCATGGATAAAATTAATACACACAACGTAAGTGTTATGAGAAGCAAGGCCGTAATCCTGATTGAAGAGTTGTAATGATCAAGTATGTAAGTAATGTGAATCACAGGATAAAGACCGTTCAATAGTCGAGTTTGAATGACTGTCAACTTTTTATTTTTTATTTTATTTATTTTATTTTTTATATTTTAAATTTTTTATTTTTTGTATTATCGTTGACAAGCCGTTGTTGGTTGTCTCGTTTGCATTTTTGAGCCAACCAACCAAAGTTGATGATATTGATGATGTTATTTTTATTATTGGTAAATTTCATTCTTTTTTTTGTTGTTGTTGTTTTGTTAGATTTTATCATACTTTGTTCGGTCAGCCTGTATTATTTATTTTTTTTTATTTTTTATTAACGCCATGTTATTAATGCACCACGTTCAATTGGCTGCTATTGACATCATGCAATAGCATACATTGCTGCTGCCTCAGTGAAATGTCAACAACAACAAAAAAGTGTTGATGACAAAACTGTCATCAAGACACTTCAAAAGCAAAATGCCATTAGGCGCTATTGAGGCTTGTTTTTTATTTTTTACTTGCGGATACACAGTTAAGATTTAAAACCGGGTACGGTTTGGTAGCCAAGTAGGAAATTGGCTACCAATTGCTTTTTTAAAGTGTGCGTAATATATGCCAGAAAAAAGAAGCTTAAGATTGACAATGTATTGGAGAAGATTTTAAAGTCGAGTGCGCTTAAAAGCTTACATAAAGGGCTTGATTTAAGGATGGAACTATTTAAAATATTGAGTTAAAGAAACTATAGAGTCTGCTCTCAAGGAGTTTCGAACTTTGACAGTTGATAGCAGCCATCTTGTTAAAGGTACATCTGTCAAGTTACATGTCAGAGTCAGATTTCAGAGAAATTATTTTATTTTTTCCAAACTCTCCAATTTTCTTCCAGTAAGCCAACATCTCTTCCAAATAATGTTTCCATCTGCAAGAAATTAGTGAAATTAAAAATTAAAGCTGTTTTGGTTTTCATTGGAGACAATTTTTACGTGGTGAGTTCCAACCCTACGCAAAACACAAATTTAACGTCTAGGAGATTGTACTTCGCTGCACGCATTAGTTAACATCTAGCGGGTGCTAGAATGCCATCCAGGAGGGGTCACGAGGAGGCTGCGTGTCAACTTGAATACAGCAAGGCAAGGATCATTCTGGTGGTCGCCATGTTGACCCTAGTCAGAAACTTTACCTTGTTTGTATGAATTCCAGCCCTCCCTTGAGAGTATTCGAGAGAAATACGTAAGATCTTCGGACCAGTGCGAGTTGGCAATGATTTCCGCATCCGATCCAACAGTGAGGTGTATGAGCTCCTCACCGATATAGACGTTGTGCAGCGTATTAACATCGAGCGACTCCGCTGGCTCAGCCATGTCGTTTGAATGGAGAACGATGCTCCGGCGAGACGGGTATTTGATGCGGGGATCTGCGATAGTTGGCGAAGAAGACGACCTTGTATGCGTTGGAAGGATCATATCGAGGAAGCCCGTCATCGATTGGTGTGAAAATTTGGCGTAGGCGCGGAAGAAGCAAAGGCACCTGGAAGGATGTGTTGCGGCAGGTAAAATTAAAGCTATATCTTGCAAGTTAGATGTCATTTAATCAATGTATCAGCATGGACGAATATAGCATTTAACACCACAAGAATGTGTTACTTTCGCTGAAAGGGTCCTGGAGCAATTGCTAGTTGACTTGAATTTTCTTCGTTGGAAATCATGTGAATCGTCATCGTGACCCTTAGAATACAAGCTAAGTTCAGGTACATTTAGAACTCACTTTAGGCATAGTACTTGGGTCCTTTAAAAGATCACATTGTACCATTGTGCCTTTTAGAACTATGAGTCCTTGTTAACAAGAATTGATCCCAACATTTTCTAATGGGTTTCATCCAAACCACCATAACAAATATTTGCAAAGCTTTTTATCATTTTATTAAACAAATTTCGTTTATTGTCATTAATTAATAGAGCAAATGATGAGTGAAATTTATAAAAAAAAGAAAATCATTGTTTTAATGTATTTTTGCGGTAATTTGATAAACACCATCACAATTGCATGAACAAACAGTGGTTTGTGAAAAAAAAACAGGAAAAATCTATTTGAGATCTTCTTCAGGATCAACAGATTTGAAAAATATTTTCCGGTTCTGGTAAATGTAGAATGTTTAAACGGTTTAAAGCTAAGGGAAAACAAAAACAGGATAAAATTTGTTATTTATAAACGTATATACATAATTGATCATTACAGCGCATCAGACAGGATTACTACCAAGCTTCTCACACCACTTATGTTGTGTGTGTTCATTTTATACATGAGTTGCGGTACTTACAGTCTAAAGTCGACTCAGAACTGTAGATTTTTGAGAATAACGTTGGGGACTCACACTAGCAATTACTACTGATGTAGTTTACGAAAAACAGTTTGAATAATGCTGTAAAAACCAATGCATTTTGTATTAGGATTTTGGAGTTTTGAAGACTTCGCCTGGTGGGAAATATGGCAGAGGTTGTCTGGAATTGGCTAAATATATCAGCCTTCGAGAATAGGTAGTGATCTTGTCGCAATGTCTTAGAACACAGCGTTAATAGTAGGGATTCAGCCACTACTAGCCCTGTCTTTCAAATAAATGTTGTTATTGCTGCCTCTGCTTCTTCATGGCAAGGGCATTGACTTATTCTCCTCAGACTCAGCTACTGCAGAAGTCATACGGATGCATCATTTTAATCGATGAATAAGTGCCAAATCACTCTTACTGAAAACTCTGTTATTGAAGATAACTATGGGAACATTACTTACTTACATAATAGATCGTTATAACCCTTTCTTCAGAAGAACAACATTCAGGGGATGGTCCCTACTCATGGGGTACAGACTTAATTATGTTTTGTTTAAGATTTGTTAATATTTTTATATTATAAGTGGCAGGAAAGACCTCTGCATGTAGTGGGTTCCACATACGGATAAAGAACGAATGCTATCTCTAATGCAGTATACGATCCACTGACCACTTGACCACAAACGGATATGCCTCTGCGAGAAAGACGAGTGATACGTAAGACTACACAGTCTTCGGGAACAAGTTCCTTTATCTCCTTAGAGCATAATACAGAGTAGTAGCCATAGAACTGCGAAACACAAGTCAGAATTACGGACTAGTTTCTCACACCAACCATGTTGTGTGTATTAATTGGCACAGTTTCCTTCATCTTCATCTCTTTCCACTCCCATTTTTCCAAACACAACAGAAAAAAGATTGCCTGTGTGCCACAATGCTTATGACACCTGGTCACCGATCATGCGATTTAACCCCATAACGAACTACAGCGTTACTCTAATAGGTAGTGTGTTGACTTATTAGACGTGAGGCTACGTTGGACATCTCCAACAAAAATATTTCTTCATGCCACAAAGTGACAAAAAAAAAAAAAAAAAAAACCAGCCAAGCAATTAATATATGTATACGTCACAGAAAAGCCTCAAAGTTTAACAAAAGGGACCAACTATTCTCTTATATTTGTTAGAAACGAAAAGGGAAGAAAAGAACCGTAATTTCAGTGTACTATTCACTTGTGTTTCGGCACAAGTCATTATTCGCGTTGTAGATAGTCTCTTTGCTTATGAGAACCTGTGGTTCAAGTCACAGTTAACACAAATCGAAGACATCCAAATTTGAAAAAAATATTTCATTACTGCTACTCATTGCTGCTCAAAAATTGTCTGGCAAAAACTCTAGGTTAGATTAGGTAAGCGGTCAGCATGCCGTTTACAGACAACTTCACTAGGAGGCTCGTATAGGCCATTGTGTTGTCCTGTGTGAGGTAAGACCCCTTGTCATGTTCTGTTAGTGGAGTACTTTAACCCCCCCGAGGTTCGGATGAAACGTGCTAGTTCCCTTAGTGGCACGTTCGCCACCATGCTCAGATTTTTAAATGTTTTGTCACCCAAAAAGCGATGACGTTTGTTTTGAAGTACACGCACTCACGTATAAGGTGTTGTATCGATACCGATTCTTTTACAACATGACAGCATCTATAGTAATCCGGGTGGGATTGAGAGAGAATGTCAGCAAAATTCTCAATAGTGTTGTGTGTTCCATTAGAATTCCTGTTAGACTGCGAACCGTTTGCTTGTCGCAATCAAGTGGGACCTGCTGGACACTGTAGTGAACCAATTCGGAAGTGAAGAGAATGGTTATGAAAAGTTTCTTAAGAATCTTTCATTAGGATTCGATATTAAGCTGTAGGTATCGACGCTCATGAATAAAATTGTCACTTACAACATGTGTGGTGTGATATGCCAGGTTGTAGTCCCGACTAAAGGATTGTAATGACCAATCTAGTATGTAAGTGTGTAATGTTGATCTTTACAAGAAATAAAAAGTAATTACGTACTGTATTGTAATTTCTATGAATAGTCGTCGTAGTCTAGTAGGCAGTCTGTTGGCTGATTAAATGTGAGGCCACGGTTCAAGCCCCAAGTCAGACATCTCGAACGAAACGAAATATAAAAACATATTTCTTCAGCGACTGCCTCTCAGAAAATCTCTGGAAAAAAACTCTGTACTCTCGAGTAGATAAAATTGTCAAGTTTCTCGAAAATCTGTCCTTCGTAGTCGACTTTAGACTGTAAGTAGGTTACAATCCTGACTGTAGACTTGTAATGACCAATTATGTATGAATGCATGTATGTACATATGTAGTCCTGTGTCTTATTTACGAAATACCTTGCTCCAATGCTTTTGTATAAATGTTACCAAAAATCTGTGTGCCTTTCTAAGTTTACCGTTAGTGTAAGTTCTCTTCCTATTGAATAAAAATTGGTTCAACGAAGAGAACTACTTGCCACATTTTAACAAAAAACAAAAGGAAAACGACATTAGCTGTACTGAAGATACAATTCGAATTCATGCAGTTTGGGGTAAATGAGGTACAAAATATTTTAAAGATACTTTCTTTTTATAAAGATACACATCACAAAATACCTGAAGAGAAGAAGTTCTCCGCCAAAAAGTAGCAAACGAAAAAAATCCAATACCAGCAGTGATAACTTTATTTAACGCTATTGTTAGCAAACAAAAAAAGTGGGAATCCACAGAATACAGAGAAGTGAGACAAGAAACAGACACTAAGAAATCTTATGCAGTGATGGCAGGCATAATTGAATATTGAAAAAAGTGTCGGTCGACTAAAGTCAATGTTGCCGTTTTAATGTCGTTTATAATTTTATTCATGCATCATGAAGTATCATATTGTGCTCGTAAGCCTCATGCTAAAAGCAACAAAAAAATTTTTTTGTTTGTTTTTTGGCTGAATTTTTTAACGCTGCTGTTGTTGCAGCACCAAGCTAAGGCTTCATGCTTAACTTTCCACAAAATTTATATGCATTTCGAAGAACAGGTGGGACAGCATTAAAACGTTGAAAAAAAATTATATTTTGGTGTGTACGATACGCTTTCAACATCATTATTTGTTTAAACTGATGTGATTATTTGAACAGCCTGTAAACAGCATACTTACTGCAGATACTTATGTGACAATGTCAGTGTTTCTTCTTTAGAATGTCTTCATATTTGTATACAGATAATACAGTTGTATGCTGTATTAAGTTTTAAATAAGAAATCAATATACAATCAAACACATACACCGCGGTGTGTGTAGACCTTTTTCTTTGACTGTAAAATAAGAAAAGCTTAACAACAGCATTCTATTTCAAAAGCATTGTGCGCCATCGATTCTAGATACGGATTATTAATGGGTTGTTCCAGAAATTTTTAATTTTTTCCAAGATCGTAAGAATATATTTCATATACAGCACCACTAAATAACTGCACCTTAATACATTGCGCCACATGTAAACTACATACATCACATGTAAATATAAATCATCTCTAAGACCTTTCTCTCTGCAGCAGAAAGCGAGACATTTGGTCGTTATCATCACATGTACACTTGAGAATTTCTTTATTGAAGATAACAAAACGAACTTAAGTCCTTGCGAACACGCAGACAGCCGAAAATTCGAATGAATTCATATGTGTGATTGGCATGCCCCTGCAGAGGAGCAAACAATTGAAAAAGATATTGTTACGAAAATGGAAAAATCTAGGTACTTGTGTTTTGATTTTACTTCGTTTAACATTAAAGTTATAAACAAAAGCTACAAAAACAAAAACAATGAATTTGTTTACAAATTATCACACTGCGCAATATAACAACAAACACCAGCATAAAAAATGATAAACCAGTAAACAAAATGCAGCAACAAGCACTACAAGAATAAATGAGTTAACACCACATAGATTTACACCCTGTTAACTTAATTTTCCCACAAAGACAAAAGTGCCGAGCAATAATTTTTTACAATAAACAATAATAATAATAATTCTGTTAATTACCTAACATCCGGCACGTGTAGCCAAATTACGTTAAGGAGCTAAAATGCACTTCTTCCTACAAAGCTAAAATGTCGAGTATTCAATTCTATGCAGTAAACAATATTTACCTAATTTCCGGCACGAGGCAGACAAAATTCTGAAGAATTGGATCACGCCACTATTGGTAATGCAACCCATACTTAGTATATAAGTCAATTAATTTTGTAAACTTCAGTTAATTAAGGAAATAAAATTCTTTTTTTTAAATATTCGGTAAGAATATTTTAACTAATGTAAACAAAATACACAAACAACAATAATGAACCAACGATGTTTACATTTATAGAGATCTCGAGAAGGCGAAGCCACGAACATTCGACTTCAAGAATATTAATCAGACTGTTTATGTTGCCCTACAAAAGGCAAGGCAAAGTACGCAACGGAGTTAGTAAAAGTTCAGTCAGTCTTGTCAGAAGACTCGCTGCGTTTGCAAGAATATCGTGGCTTGAAGATCTCAGTAAGATGTCGAATAATTATCTAGTAATTGTTATTGTTTATGCAAAGGGTATAAACAGAGGGATAACAAATAAAGCAATTGTTGTTGTTTACATAAAGTTGTGAACAGTGGCACACAGAATTGTGCGAATAATAAAGAATTTTAATTAAAACTAAACACAAATTTATTTTTATTTTATTTATAACCTACGAGCTCATATTTTAAACGTTTTTAAAAGGTAAAAACGTAACAATTGGTGTCAGAAGTGGGATTGCAAATTTAAAAGTAAAAATATATAAACAAAAAAAAAATATTTATTAAAATGAAACTTCCCGAACTAAGACTGGAACGGCTCAAGCGAGAGTTAGTTAAATTAGAGCTGCCAACAACAGGCATGAAGAATGAGCTCCAAGGCGGTTAAGGGAAGAACTTCAGCATCAGATTTTACGAGTTCGAAGACGAGCAGGAACGCGAGATGCAGCAAAACCTAGCAGTATGGACATAAATTCGTTGCTAGCCGCTATGATGGAAAATTAATTAATTGAAGGACAATAAGCTTCTAGAGCTGACAATCAAAATTTATTTGCTGGTGTACAAGATCTAGAGCTGAAAACCAAAAACTTCTGGCTGAGTCTCTAAAAAATAGTGAACAAAGGATGGAAAAATGCAAGCAGCAAAAATGGAGAATAAAGAACAAAAATTTGTGTTAAAAATTTAAAAGAAACTTCAAACGACAACAGAGAAGCTGCAGGAAATACGTGAATGATTCAACAAAAGAATTACTAGTATCGAGGCAAAGGTGTCAGATTTGGAAATCCCCGTTGAGGGAAATATAGTTATAATGGAACTGGAACCAGTGCGAATCTTATCGGAAGGTACCGACAGGATAAAAACACCTTGCTTTTATGGTAGCTCAACCCTATCCGTATTTAAATTCCACGATGGGGAGAAGGCTTTGGAGATAATTTTGGCGTTAAAATGTGGCACAGCCAAGATTCTAGAAACAATATTTCAGCGTTGTTAAAATCATTTACAATTATGAATGTTTGAATGTTTTGAAAAAAAAAGCATAGAAATTATTAGGAAAAAAACATAAAAATACAGTTATTTCTTTGACTGTATGATCTTCACTCATGTTACAAATACGGAACAAGTAGAACAACATACATAGTCATAACAACCCTTCAGTCAGGATTACGACCTAGTTTCCCACACCACTTATGATGTGAGCGTCAATTTTATGCATGAGTGGCCGGAACTTCAGTCGACTCCGAAAGACAGGTTTTTGAGAAACTATTCGTGGCAATTTTATTTACTCTCAGAGATTTTGCCAGAAATCTGCTGAGGGGCAGTCGCCGAAGAAATATTTTGTCATATTTCGTTTAGTTGGAGATGCTTGACCCGGGGTTTAAACCTACCTACTTAACCCTGCAACATACGAAATTATTTTAAAATTTCGAGAATTTTTTTTGATCTTCTGTGCAGACTTATTTATCCTCTGCAGCATTAAAAAGAGTTTATGAATTCGTTTATTTGAAATATACGTTAACCTTCAGCGAAATCCATAACGTTTGCCAATAAATTGAAACTGACCAGGTTTAATAATAAAACAAAAAGACAGAAATGAAATCAAAGAGTGAAAACGCCATCAGTGGCATAAGCACAAAAATTTCCTTTTTTGAATTGTTGGGACCACACACAATACGACAGCAAGCAACAGAATTGTAATGCGAATCAAACTATCTGTAGAGATGAGTACATAGCACTCTCTGAGCAAATGTTGATTTCATTTAAATTGAACTCGAAACATATTTTGGTACTGGCCCTGTTAGTGTAATAAATCCTACTTTTTGAATTTCGATGCACAGCAGGGGCTACTAGTTGAGTCTCTTCATTAGGGATAAACAATGATGACGGCGCCAAGCCGCTTAAGCTTGTACGTTTACTGTTGCATTTGTTGCTGTTGTTTTTGTTGTGTTCCCCCACACCCCCTTTGTAGTACGGAAAGTGAAATGAATGTCTCGTATATGGCAGTTTGTTTGTTTACCAACTAAATGACTGCCATCATCATCAGGCTTGTGATTCCTTTTTTCCCTTTTTTTCATTAAAATTTTTGGATTTTTTTTTCTGGGGAGATGTTTTATCATCATTTCAGTGCATAGGCCAAGGTATTCGCGTTTGTTATGTTATTGTACAGCACGAATACACACACGCAAGTACGGAATGAAACTGTTGACGATATTTTAATTTCATTTTCTTTTCATTATGATTTCCTTTATTTCTGCCTCCTGATATTCTGTTGTTGTAAGTTTAATGCCTTTTTTCGTATTCCATTGACTGTTGATTTCATTGCTTTTTTGTAATCTCTTGAGCTGTAGATCCTGTGCCCTGTTTTTTTATTTCTTCTGTTATAATACTTTATCCCCGGTATGTAGAACACGATTAAAGCCTGTAATCAGTCTTAAATTTATATAGCCATCGTCGCGTATTAATTTTTTTGCAATAAAAAATCGTTTATAAATTTTTTTTCTTGCAAGTCATAAAGGCATCGTATTTAAGAGTTTATTTTAAGAATTACCAAGGTATCGTGGCCACCATGCTTCAATAGAAAGAATGGAATAACAGAAAAAATTTGTGAAAACACCTATCTTAAGTCCCTTATTATTTATGTATCGGATGTATATTACCTTACATAACCTAACTAAGTCAACGTTTTTCAGGCGGAGATTTTTTCTATTGAACTAGTGATACGTATGATTGCAACCAGGGGCGTACTTCCTTCGAACTTGATCATATGTGTGGACAATCAAGCAACAATCAAAGCAATAGCATCCCAACTCGTCAAATCAAATGACGTCAGGAGTTGCATGGACTTTCTCCACCGTAAACCTCGACACAACACCCGCCTCAAATGGGTTCAATACCACTGTGGCATAAGGGGATAAGAAAATTCGAATGGACTGAAACGCAAGGTGTCGGAGATGTATAAGGAGGAGATCATAGAGATATGTGTGCCCCTAGAAGAATAGTTTCTCAAATTTTGAAAAGCAGCAAACAGAATTCAGGAATTCGACAATCGCTAGGAGGTCCAATATACCCGACTGATGAATTTCAGAACTGCTGTGTCCAGCAGTGGACAGCAGAAAAACCAAGAGCCTACTTGAGTTCGACAAAAGAACGGTTCGCACTCTGCCAGGATTTCTAACAAGGCCCTGCGCTATTGGCAATTTCGCATGAGGTGAAAGACAATCTCTTCCTGCTTCTCAAATGTACAGCTCATGCAGAAGTCAATTGTCAAAATGCCATGTCTTTCGCCATGTCTAAACAAAAGGACAGTGGCCTGTCAGAATCATCATTGTGTGATGGAGGTCCTGGCGATTTAAAGACACAAGTGAGTCGGTATCCAACAGAGTCTAGTAATTTTACGCGTACTATCCTGCTACCAACGAGATGGAGCCTCCTCGTAAATCGAGTGGACAATTTCAAAATTAACAGAAGCAATAGGAATACCTAAACCCTGTAATTTGTTGGGGATTGCAAGCTGCGTATCGGCTCTGGCCAGTTCGTCAATAATGCATTTTCCAACGATATCCATTTGTCCCAGAACTCATGTTATAGTTATGTTTAAATAATGCCAAATTTCTCTTAGATGTCCTTAGCATTCTTGGCCAAGGACGGAGGTTGAAACTATCGTTTCGTTAGGTACTTAATCGCACCTGGCTATCCGAATAAATCAAGAGTTTGTCTGGGATAATCCCGCTACTTTACAAGCATTGCGCCGATTTGAAAATTTTCATGACCTCTGCTTGGAAAACTCTGCAGTGTTCAGGCGATGTATAAAAAAGGTTTAATATTAGGACCCTTATAGTGGAGCCTGCGCTCTGCCCAGTTTCTTCTATGAGTTCGGTGGAATTTGGCTAGTACGGTGACTGCGCTTAGCCGTGGCGTTACAACGGGCTGCTGCGCGTGCTCAAGTGAGCATTTGGTATCAAAACTACCACTCCAACCTAACCTAACCTAACCTAAGGACATTTATATATATATATCACAGACCACCCTTTCAGTCATCTTTAAACCATCAGTATAAACTACAAGGGTCCCATTGGGAATCTCCGGTTTTTCATACCAGAAGACCCTTGTTAAAATTCTAAAATCGAACGTTCCATTCAGAAAGTTATAAGTAATCATATAATCGACTCTAATATGCCTACGTGTTCCTATAAATAGCAGCATGTCCTTAGTCTAGGCTACATCACGATTTGACTGCATTGAATCTAACTGCCTGTCCACCTCATTAGCTCTGCACTTTGCAGCTCATATCGCCCTTAATCTTGAATAAATCAAAATTTTCTTAAAAATTTTCTTTTCTCGGTATTCATGTACAAGGATAGGTAAAAGGAGACCTACTCGATTAGGAGTTTTTTTTGAGGATTTCGTTTTGAAAAAAACTCGAATAAAAAGTGCTACAAAGATCAAAATTTATATGTGTTTATACGTCGCGATTTTTAATGTTTAATTCCATCTTTCTTATCTTGTACTTCATCCATTTACAGTGTGGCAACTTCTAGAAACCCTAAGACAATTTGTTATTGTATTCTTTTTTCCTTTCCAATCTTTCGAAACAAAGGAAAGTTCTAAACCGTAACTAAGTTTGTTTTTTAACAGAACAATTTGAAAAAAAATAAATTTCAATACCAAAATTTACTTAATTTACCACAAATTGGCAACTCTTTTCACTCACAAGTGATAAATAAATTGCATGTCTTTAGGTTGTGTTTATTAAGACCTTCAGCTAAATATTTATCATTTTTATGCTGATTTCTTTAGTTTTTTTGAATGTTTTATAATAACACACACACACATGTAAACCCCATAGACTTGATATATAATTGCCCAGGAGTTTCATATGTCCACAGTAGATTAACGCAAATAATTTTGTATCCATTAATCAGTCAATCATTTTGTTTTTTAATATTTTACCACGGGGATAAGACAAATGAATGGAATAAGTCTGTGTAAATAAATGGTTCATCAGATGTATGGCATGTAATTAATATTCATCCTTATCATGATGGCAATTAAGACAAAAAATTTAATTTCATTTGTTTACTAAGTTACGGTAAATCATATGCGAATAAAATGTGTGTGTGAAGTATATGTGGAAGCAGGTTTTACGGCATGTATCAGGAAAAAAAGGAATTTATGATGGAAGGCTTTCTCAGTCAAAAGCGAAACAAATAAGTGCCGTGAGGTATAACCGCATTTACAAATTTTCGTTTAGTCAAGCGACCACAATCCTCAAAATTGGCAAGTGAATAATCGAGACCATTAGGGCACATTAGGGAGCTTTAATATTGTTTCGCTGGTTGGAACTTTTGGTCATGAGGGCAATGAGGGTAATAAGTTGGTGAACCATTTCACAAAAGCTGTGATAACTAGGGTTCTACAAACCCTTGAAAAATGGAATACTTAGGGATTGAAGGGAAAGTGAATTTGCTATTTACTGGCCCACATGCTTTATTACAAATAATTCCTATCCTCTTAGTTAGAATCTCAAATAAGTAACATACATACATACATAATTGGTCATTACAACCCTTCAGTTTTGATTACTACCTAGATTCTCACACGACTTATGTTGTGTGTGTTAATTTTACACATGAGTGGCAGGACCTACAGTTTAAAGTCAACTTCGAACGACAGATTTGTGAGAAACTTTTTTGTTAGAAATCTGCTGAGAGCAAGCCGCCAAAGAAATATTTTTCTTAATACTTCGTTTTGTTTGGGATGTCTGACAAGGGTTTTGAACCGTGTGGC
This sequence comes from Sarcophaga variegata, assembly GCA_932273835.1. NCBI lineage: Eukaryota > Metazoa > Arthropoda > Insecta > Diptera > Sarcophagidae > Sarcophaga > Sarcophaga variegata. The sequence continues at coordinate 85,562,668 of OW026360.1, read as the reverse complement.
CTCACGTCTAAGAAGTTAACACACTACCGACTAAACTATGATGAGCTAAAATAAGTTGCTTTCGCTAAGTAGAGCAGATTTAAGCCCTTAAGAGTGGTAATTTTGGAAACATCGGTTCATGAAACTGATTTTAACAGCTCACAGCATATTTGGTTTATGATTGCCGTAGTCTAATAAGTATTGGCTTGAATTATTACATGACGTGTTGAGGATCCAATCTTGAGCCTGAAATAAAAGAAAAAATCTGAAATAAATATTTCTCTCGGTGACCCCCTCAATTACCTCTTTGAATAATCTAATGATCGTGAACTAATTCTCAAAGAGAAACGTGATCGCCCGTCCGAATAAATACCAAATACTACATTAACAATAGCAAATTAAGGTATTATACCTTGATAGACGCCAGATCTGGCAATTTCAGATTGAAAAAATTTTTATAAGGAAAGAAATAATGAATAAAAGCAAAAGCATTCATAGTTTGGTGGTCTTCGAAACAATTATTTTTTAAAGTATTTAAATAAAAAGGCATTTCGATCACGTGGTACGGAAGAGTGAAGAACACATCAAATGGCGACATTTAAATCCAAATAAAATCTACGTATCGCGATGTTTCTTTACTAGAAATTTATCTGAAAACTTATCTCCGATATATGTTGAATCGAAATTAGATTTATTAAATGTGAAAATGTAAAAAATTTTGTTGTACTCATACTTCATCATAGCTTTGCTTAGATTCAATTTACACTCAAGTAACGGGTGGGCCTTCTATCAGTTTAAATTTGAACCATCGATTATTTCAAATCTGGCAATACTTATGTCATTCCATTTTGTCACAAAATTCAGTATTTTCTCTCCACTAAAAGTAATGAATCGATTCACTTTTGAGAATCGTTGAAATTTATTGGACCAACAAGTAACCGTACGATGATGTTGCCAAAAAAAATTCATCTTTTGGATGAAAATTGCTGTATTTGGGGCTCAGGCAACCCATACATGGTCTTACAGAAGCCAATGCACCCATTACGAGTGACTGTTCGGTGCGGCTTGCGGAGCGGGGGCATCACCATATTTCTTTGAAAATGAGGACTGTGCAACCATTACGGTCTCTTCATGGAATTGATGTGAACGATGTTTGGTTTCAACAGGATGGTGCAACTTGCCACATATCTCATCGGGTTATTGTGTCAAACGTTGATGGCCGTTTAATTAGCCCAAATATTGATGTAAATTGGCAGCAAAGAAGCTGCGATTTGATACTGTTGGAATATTTTCTGTGGACAGCGGTAAAGAAAACTGTTATACCGGCAAACCAGAGACAATTGAGTATTTGAAGGCCAACATTCGTGATGCCATTGGTGGGATGCGAACCCATACTCTCGAAAAAGTACACGATTGCTGGTACTGGACCAAATATTTAAATTTTCGTCATTTTCTTGGAGGCAGCATCTGAAACGAATATGCCTAACTCAAGCTGCACATACATCTGTGTGCCTAGGCTCTTAAAAGGTTAGAAATTCTTTGTAGTTTTTATATGAGAGAATAATGACAGCAAAATTTGATTAACACACGAATTTTATTGTTATTATTTTACCTTGTAATTGAATTTAACAAGACCTACAGCAATCCATGATTTCTGCCTATCATCAATATATGCCTATCTATCAAAACAAAAAACTGTTGAAAACTTTTCTGTCATAAGACAATACGTTTATGACAAGTAAAACAAAATTTGTTTTCTGATGGAGGTTTAGCATATTGAACGATGGATGACGGTTTTTAGAGTCGTCTGTCATTTGACTTGTCAGTGTTTCTGTTTTATTCGAACTGATTTGTGAACATGTGGGGCAAAGGAATGTGGGTTGTTTAAGAAATAGTTCAAGGTAGACTTTCTTGTGGGAAAAATTCAAATTTAAAAATAATTTTTATTGGTCAGTGTCGCCGTAGTCTAGTAGATAGACGCTGTGTGTTTAATAAATTTTTTTTCTAGAACTGGGCAGGGTAAGTACAATTTCCACGTGTATAAGTTTCAAGTCCATTGCCCTTATTAAGGCAAAAATAACACAAACTTTGGCAAGCAATCTCAATTAAGTCTCCTAGAAAATTCAACGAAAAGTAGCTTTTGTTGTGTTTATAAATTTTTAAGTTTTTAAAATAAGTTTTGTGAATAGAGGCTCTGTTACTCCTAAAGCCACCAGAAACAGATTGAATATGTGTTGTAAACCTTTGTTCACTTTGCATGAATGGAAGTGTTTTATATCACATGAGTTTAGCTGGTTCATATGGCGTTATTTGTTTAGAACAGCACCCTAAGATGGGTAATTTATGAAAAACTTCTTATTTTACTCCAGACATTTACTGTGGTACTACGGATTTCATTTATAATATGTATGTAGGATATAAGGAAATTCGTATCTGTTTATGTTAAGTGTGATGCTTTATTTTGTTGTAAAGTACACTTTAGTTCAGCTAATGAACTTTATTTAAGAAGCTTAAAGGCATTGTATGGAAAAGATCATGATTCAGTGGCAACAAAAATGATTACTACCGTATACATAGTACATACGGTGTTATGTATACACACATGATGCATGCACAAGAGATACAATGTCTCTACATGTTGATATACAGTGGAACTAAAACGTACTTTTCTTAGCATGCAGCCTAATGTCACAAATATTGTAAGAAATACATAAGAAACCAAAATCGACTGATAGTTCTTACACAAAATATCACAATTACTGGCTAAATAAACCTCTGAGACGCTCTGGAACACAATTTTTCCTTTGGTGATATGTTACTATTAGTACTCACCATTACGACGAAATTTTTTGAAATTTTAAACGAATAAGAAAAAAACAAACCTCTATGCTCTGGTATTTGAATGACGCAGTTTCTCAAAAATCTGTCTGGTCCCGCTGCTCATATATTAAATTACCACACAAAACATAAGTGCTATGAGAAGATAGATCTTAACCAGAGAATCGAATCATGCTCATAATTTCTGATACTCATACGCATTCATACTGATTTTAATATCATACTCATACTACTGATATTCAAAGTTTGAAGTACTCATCATATTCATACTTAACAACACGTATGATGTTGGTGATTTCGACTCTCCATGACAACATTTATAAGAATCGCAAAATAATAATGATAGGTGTATGACCACTAAAATATCGAATCGTTTATAAGTATTATAAGTATTTTTCTAAAGTAATAAATCTGAATGAGCAGGCTTATGAATCAAACATATTTTGAATGGTATGATTTTGATGTCAATGTTGTACTCATACTTATTGCAACTTGTACTTTTAAATCAACGTTGTAGTGAGTATGAATGAATCAGAATAATTAAATTTCAGTATTGTTGATTCACTTATATTAAAAATTTCATGAGTAGCGAAAAAACGATTCATTGCTGATTTCTGGTCGAAATCCTGATTAATAGGTTGTAATGACCCACTGTAATCACTTAAAAAGCATATGGCCACTCTATTCACCACAGCTCATCATTTTATCTGCGGTATTCATTTGCTAGAGTATATGAATACATAGAATTACGTTACTTATGCTTACTATAGTTGTCTGCTTGCAAATTATGACATAAGAATCGTACAATAGGATGTGTATGTACAATAAGGATGTGTATTACTCCTACAATAGCGATATTCACCCACATACACTCCCGTACTTGTATGTGTAACGTAAGCAAATATGGATTTAAGCCACTGAACCTTCAATTCCAAAAAAACGACATCCATTATAGTGGCTTAATTTATTTTTTTTCTTTATTTCTAAAAGGTTTAGAAAATATTTACAAAGGAAATTTGAAAATTAAAATTTAAAAGATTTTAAAGGGGAAATACAGAGATTGTGTGTGTGTGCTATATACAGTAACATATACGAGTACAGTTAAGAAGCGTTTAAAAATGAATGCCGCAAAATAGACAATTAGGAAGAGCTGTGACTTATGTATGTATGTATTTATTATTCTACTAATAAAAGCAACAATCTTTAGTGAAGTGTATCTCATGTTAAAGTGTACAATTTATTAGAATTGGATTTTGGGTCTTTCATTAAAAGCTTTCTATTTTTAGTGTTTGTGAAAAATATTTTTTTTCTATTTTTGTTTATTTATCGTCCTATTAACTTCAATATGTGAGGAACATAACATCGTTCAAATGTCCGCCACGGCTACTCTAGACGTAGTGAATCCCAAATGTTAAATTTTCTATAACTATTCAGTCTGATTTTGACCGATGTTTGTGGGTTATCTCAGCGTCTGTAGTTTATTCAGAGAAACTTGCTGTCTTATGAAAAACCTACAAGAAAAACTTTATTGGTGTCAAATCGCACTATCTCGGTGGCTAGTTCTCATATTACATATTCGTACACACATACATACATACATACATACATACATTCATACATACATACATACGATCATTACAAACCTTTAGTCAATATTACAACTTAGCTTCCCATAACACTTATGTTGTGTGTGTTAATTTGACACATGAGTGTGGCGGGACCTTCAGTTTAAAGTCGACTCCGAAAGACCGATTTCTTCTCTTCCACTTCAGATGCCGCTCGTGCAGAATATCCCATATGGCATTAACCGTTCACATGTTGTTTGTCTCCAGATCATCCAATTTGGGGCAAAAGTAGTTGATAATTATCGGACTATAGTGCTCGTGGTTGACAAGGATGATCGGGCTAACGTCGTTCGTAGGGCTAGGTGAACGGATGGCTCTCTCAAGCTCAAACTCAATATCACACAGTGACTTTTTTGGTATGCATTGGACGCCCTTGGACAACATGTTTGATTTTGTTTGTTCAAGCACTCATTGAGTCCGAAATGGGCCTTATCGTTGAAGATGATTATTCGATGAAATTTAAGGTCAATTGCCAACTGCTCCAGAACCCATGCATACATAAATACATACATAGTTAGTCATTACAACCCTCCAGAGAAGATTACGACCTAGATTCTTACACCACTTATGTTGTGTATGTTAATTTTCGACTCCGAATTACAGACTTTTAAGAAAGCTTTCATGTCAATTTTATGTTTACTTTCAGAATTTTTGCCAGAAATCTGCTGAGAGAAAGTCACCAAAGAAATATTTTTTCAAATTTCGTTTTGTTGGAGATGTCTGACGTGAAACGTGTCCTCACGTCTAATAAGCCAACACAATTACGGCGACTTCATTGGCGCCTTACGGCTAATTTTATTGGTCAAAAATTTACGTGATCGAATAGTCCCTATAATTCTAATTCTCTGCGGACATATGCCTCTGAGATGCATTAATACCTCACAGGCATTCCAATAATGTGTCCTGATAATTCCTTCTCATTGTCAGGGAATCTACATTCGAAGCGATCACCATTGTAAACAAGTGTACTCTGGAGTTGCCAACTTCTCTAGAACCCATTCAGTAAACACAAATTACCCTGTAATTTGGTAAAACAGACTGAATAAATTACAGCTAATTTGACAGATTTAGATATCGTCAGGATATGTGTAGAGACCTGTAAGATTCATGTTATTAAGCCAATATCTCTTAAACACTATCAAAGCTTTTCTATGTTTTGTAAAATTGTCACTTTTATTGTGTTTGACGTCCTTCAACAAGATTGCCCATATTCATGGCTATTAGGGGTCGTAAATATTTCAATAAAAATGTAAATTAACTGAACAAACAATTTCATGCTAAAATAGCAGCGACATTTCTAGGGATATAGCAATGGAAACACAAAGTAATTTATGCCGTTCCACTTGAAACACAACCAACAACTGTTAAGTGACCCAACCAAGTCTTTAAGAAGAAGACTTTATGACACTACGAGTGATATATGTATGTATGTATGTATGTACATATATTGTATTCTCTTGTATGGCCTTGGGATTTATAAAGAGTTTTATGGTCGTAAAGCTAAATGAAGGTTTTTCTATCTGTTTATTTCCGAAAACGCGGAAACGCTGTCTTACTTGCTGGCTAATTTCTTATCATTGCAGGAAATAGATTTCGTATTTCGAAATAATGAAATAATGTTTCGAAGTTTTCTTATTTACTTACTTTTATTTGCGAGTAATGCACCCCCCAGTTGAGAAATTTCTCTGGTATAAGTTATTGCCATCTTGGGGTCAGTTATTTATGCTAATTTCCATTCATTCTTGAAACTAATGGCGACCGAAAATTCAAAACAAAAAAAAATTTACAAAAACAACAACAATAAGAACAGTAAAAGAAATCAAACACTAAGAAATTTAATTAAAAGTGAGGTTCAGAACGCTCTTTTATTTTTTCCCACAAGTTATATTTCATGGCATTTTTCCTACTGCCATATGATAACAGACTTTTTGGTCTATAAGGGTCATTTAGAAGTTCGGCAATCACAAAATCACCATACAGTTCATGTATTAATTTTCAAGATGGCCATTCAAATGTCGTTTATCTTTAAGCCTGGTAGACTTTAAGCCGGGTAAACTTAGAGAGTGTGATTAATTGCTCAGATAAACCAACAAATGTTGCCTTTAATGGTTTTTCTTTTTCATTTTTCTATATTTGTCCTTTCTTGTTTGCATTGTAATGGCCATACAACTGCCAACAAGTAGGATTTCATTTCAGTTCTTTATGCCACATACAATTCCTTCGGCTTTTTTTCTATTTTTCAGAGAATTCTTTGTGCAATTGAAGCCACATTTAACACATTTCGCTCCGAGATTAAATTTTATTTTTTTGTTTCAGAAGAAAAATACTTTTTTTAGGGTAATTAGGACCTACTGATGTCAAAAATCAGCTCAAAAAATTTTTCCGAGTTTTCATTTTCGTATAAGCGCCAGAGTTCGAAATTTCGAACAGACAAGTTTACACATATGTGAAGGCACGCATGTGCATGTAAATCATACTTTTTATATTTTATAAAACGGTTACATATATTGGCAGTAATTCCTCATAATTATCTTTTTAATTTCATTTTGTTTATTATTTTTAAAAATTAATTTAAAAAGTGTCCAAAAAGGTCCAAAAAATGGGTTGAATAAATTTGCCCTTAGCATCGGGTGGGAGGGAGATATTTTACGGGGGATTTTTTTTATTTTCCTAAAGTTGAGACTTAATACCAAAACCCAAATTTTTTGAAATTTTACCTTTTTCATACATAAATATTTTTTGAAGAAAGGAGATTTTTACTGTTCGAAAAATCGAACAGCGGAGCGAAATGGGTTAATAGGAAACTTGGTAGCAAAGTTTAAAAAAATGTAGTACAGTTTAAAACTTGTGTGGTAATAAAGATCATGATTGGCAAGAAGAATTAACGAAAAGAAAAGAAAATAATTTTCTTTGTAATATGCAAATCAGCTATGAGTATCATACTCATAATTTCTAATACTTATACGCATTTATACTTATTTTAATATCAAAGAACCTCTACTCATATTCAAAGTTTGAAGTACTCATCATATTCATACTTAACAACACGTATGATGTTGTTGATTTTGACTCTACATAACTCAACGTATACACGAAGCACAAAATAAGTATGAATCGCGTACGAACACTAAAATACTCACTAAAAGGTTGTGTGTTTGCTCTGCTTGCTGCTCTGTCTTTTTTGCTTATTTTGTAAATGCAACAACAACTAAAACTGTAAATGAATGTTGGCGAATGATTCGAATCATTCGAATCATTTATAAGTATTATAAGAGTATTTTTCTAAAGTTATGAATCCAAATGAGTAGGCTTATGAATCAAACATATTTCGAATGGTATGAGTTTGATGTCGACGTTGTGCATAAATTCATTGCAACGTTGTAGTATGAATGCATAAGAATAGTTAATTTCAATATTGTTGACACACTGTTATTCAAAATTACAGGAGTGCTTCTGAGTAGCGAAAAAACGATCCATTGCTGATCTCTGATATGCACGTGAGTGTATTGATTTTTGTATGGGTCCCATACGAAAACTGAGATTATCATTGAAATATATCAGGTTCCCATACAGGAACTTCCAAACTTTCATAATTAATAACGGCCATCTAGTTGAAGCGACGTCTCCCAAATTAGTTGCCATTTATTCAGCCTATTTTGTTAACTCACCATACGCAACGAAATGAGTTCGCTGAATGGCATCTGACACAAACGTAATTGGTCACTACAACCGTTTAGTCGGGACTACAACCTAGCTTCTCACACCACATATGCTGTGTGTGCTAATTTTATCCATGAGTGGCGCGACCTACAGTTTAAAGTCGACTCCGAACAACAGATTTTTGAAAAACTTTTCATGGGAATTTTAATTACTCGTAGAATGTGTGTCAGAAATCTGCGGAGAAGAAGTCACCGAAGAAATTTCTTTTCATATTTCTTTTTGTTCAAAATGTCTAACCTGGGGTTATAACCGTGGCCTCACGTCTAATAAGCCAACATACTACCTACGTGCCCTCACGTTTAATAAGCCAACACACTAGCTGCTAAACTGCGGCGAAATCTGATCTTAATTTTCATTGAAAAATCTATTGAAGAAAGGCCTCTGGAGTACTCAGGAACGGCCTCGAATATTCATTGAAAAATATTCATCATTTCTATATGAATGGGTAGGTTAGATTAGGTTAGTGTGATAGCTTTGATCATGATCCAGGATAGGTTGGCGTCTCGGAAGAATTTTAGCGCGATGGCCAGCTTGAAAGAGACAAGTGGCATTCCCAAGTTGGTTGAAGAATATTCCCGAAGTAGTGCACCAGCTCTGATGCACTCGTCGGCTCTGGTATGAGTGAGTACGTTAATAAACAAAATTGTCGAATTGAGAACGATTCCCATCCCCATGAGATCCAAAAGCGTCCAATGCATTTCGAAAAAGGCACTGTTTGATGTGGATTTTCTGTCCATATTTCTGTGAGAATGTTGGTTGGGCCATCACTTTCTATGCTGAGTACTGTAGATCAATGATTACCAATTTCTTTTAGCTTGTCATATGGTTTCAACAAAACGACGCTACATCTCACACAGTTCATGCTTAATTGGATATTTTGCAAGAGCGATTAGAGGGCATGGCCAACTCTAATGGTGGTGGTGTAGACTGGCCATGAAGATCACGCGTTTTGATCTCGTTAGACTATTTCTTGTGACGTTTTCTTAAACTACAAGTGTAAGCGAATAAGCCACTATATAACCCATGTCGTCGGTCACATTAAGCCCGATTTATATGATAGATCCATAGAAAACAGGACATTTCGAATGCACTCTATCCAGAGAAGTCATTGCAGATATTTGAAGGTCATGAATATGTATGTCTTCTAAACAAATAAAAAATATCGATGGTATCTCACACACACTTAATTTTATTTAAATGTAAATATAGGAAGCTTTAACAGCAAAATTTACGATGACTCGTGTAGGATTGAAAAATTGAAAGTGTGAGGATGAATACGTCTTTTCTTCTTAAAATGTATACCCTAGTATACATAGAAAACTGGAATACAGAAATGAAGGCCTATCATGTTGTACGGAAAAATCTAGAACATAGCTTTTACATCGGTTAACATTAAAATTATACAGTAATCCTTCGATTTACGTCGCCTCGATTAACGTTGTTTCGATTTACGCCGTCAAATTTTTTGTTCCCTCTAACTTTGATTTGCGTCGTCATTCGATTTACTTCGCATTTTTTTGAACCAACTGCGACGTAAATCGAGGGATTACTATAACTTTTTAAATTATTTGTTAAAAACATACTACTTTGTAGTATGCATAATATGAAATTCGATTTACGTCGTTTCGATTTACGTCACTTTTTTTGGAACCAACTGCGACTTAAATCGAGGGATTACTGTAAACAAAACATACAAAAACAAAACAATGAACTTGTTTAAAAATTATCCCACTGCATATTATTACAACAAACACCAGCATAAAAAAATGGTAAACAAGTCAACAAAAATACAACCACAAACACTGCAAGAATAAATGTAAACAAAATACACAGACAACAATAATGAAACAAGAACGATGTTTACATTTATAGAGCTCTCGCGATGTTGAAGCCACGAACATTCGCCTACAAGAACACTCATCAGACTGTTTAACCTGCAATATAAAAGGCAAGGCAAAGCAGACGAGTGAGTTAGTAAAAGTTATACTCCGTGTTTGAAGAGAATAATCGTGGTTTGAAGATCTCCGTTACAAAGATCTGTTGAACAATTGACTAGTAATTGTTATTGTTTACGCAAAAGAGTGTAAAAACAAAGCAATTGTTGTTATTTACATCATTTCATTTCATTTTTAAATTCTTCTTTATTTACATTACTATTTACATATATATTTACATTTTCGAGATATTATCTAATGATATTACAGCGAATTAGATTTGTAATCATAGATATTGATCGTATTTTTAGTCATATATTATTTAAAGGAAAAATAGGAAAACCTTTATTTGAAAAATAAGAAAAACAAAGATTCAAATATAATTAGAAAAATATATATGTATATAAGTGAATTATATAAAAATAATACAGCCTATACATATCATTTTCTATTTGGTGATTTTTGTTTAAAAAGCTGCCTCAAGCCGACTCACTGCAATCTCTTATCAGTTGATAGGAAGAATTTTCCACATTCTCAAAATATTTTTTATTAAATGTTTTGATAAAGTCTTCAATCCTTTCATAACCGGTTTCACTGTGTAGAAGCTGTGTCGAGTATCTCCAATGTTTGTTGTTTATTATTTTAAGGCATTTGTTTTGAATTATCTGAAGTTTCGTCAGATGACTTTTGACAGCTTTGTACCAAACGGGACATGCATATGTTAAAGATGGACGTAAGACACTTTTGAATAACAAATTTTTGTTGCTTTGATAGAGTAATGAGCGTTTATTTTGCATTGGCCACAGAGCTTTGAGCGTCTTAAGAGATTTTTTACATGTTTCGTCAATATGTTTTGCAAAATTGAGTTTCTTATCCAAATGTATGCCCAGATACTTTACTTCTTTTTGAATTGTTAGACTCTCACTTTCAAAGTTTAGCTGACGGCTTGACAATCGTTTGGGAGAGTTATTGTATGGAAATATAATGGCTTGCGTTTTATTGGGGTTAATTTTAATTTTCCACTTGTATAAATACTTCTTGCAGGCAGCTAATCCCTTTATTTACATCAAGTTGTGAACAGTGGCACAAATAATTGGGCGAACAATAAGGAATTTAATTAAAACTAAACACAAATTTATTTTTATTCTATTTGCAATCTAGCAGCTCATAATTAAAACGTTTTTAAAAGGTAAAAACGTAACAATATTGTTGACTTCCTTTAACATCATTCACACGCCTCTATTACAACATTTACCTCACCTTTTTGTCTATAACTGTTCGTGCATCAGTATTTGGTATGTTCGTCGTTAAAAATATGAAATCATTTAATTTTCTGTCGAAACTAATTTCTGTTTTTCTGATAACTGAAATGAAAAAGGATTTAGTATAATGACTATACCAGGTATTTTAAAAATAAAATTTTTTCATTCATATTTTATAAAAAAATTCTATGAAAAATGTTGTCCATACGCCTACAGTCATTTATCATCATTGTCAAAATGGCTTAAAATGACGGTTCTTATACACACAAACACAGTTTTAAATAACCGTTATAAGCTATATTACAATGTTATCATAATTGCTAAACCACTTACACACACGCACACACACACAAATTTGCAAATTTAATATTTGCATGCAGCATGCAGCATGCAGCACAAAGTTAATGATGTTGTTGTTTTATAATTTCGATTGAGTGTATATCAACTAGCTTGTTGCCCTGATAGCGGACGCTGCATTGCGTGGTTAACAATATTTAGCTTTGCAGTGGCCTATGATTGCTGTCTTAACAACTTAACTGCGTGTTGTTGATTCTTTTCTTTCTGTTTTTGTTTTTGTGTGAATAAATTTTACAAGTAATTTGAAATAAATTGTGTTAAAAGGAGTTTCAATTGTGGAAGAGCTTATGTTATGGCCGTTAATGTGAATGCAGTTTTGCCTTAATGAAGACGTTTACTTACGGTGGGAAACTGTAAAAGTAACATTCGTTTAAAAAAAATGCTAATACTTTGGCATGTTCATCTATATGATGGCCAGTTTCTATTTTAAATGTAGGTTTTGTTTCCTAAGAATGCTACATATGAAGGAACAGGAATCCTAAGTAAGGTTCTTTATTCAGGACCACATAACAAGCAATCACAGCAACAGCATTTCCTGATGTGTCTAAAGGCTGGACCCAAAACAGTTCTAAAAATTTTCATCCGTTGTTAGCATAGCTGAATTGGATGCCGTTGTAATACTAAAGTACCTGCTCCGTCATACAACTGTAATAACTGGCCGGCATTTCTCCGTCATCCGGATTATTTTATGATGGTGTGGATCTAATCTAACAAAAATAAATTCTGGGTGCCAAAGAATCTTTGCCTCATTACAGCTTCTGCAGAAGTCGTTATGAAGTATTTCCAGCATCAGGGCATATGCACACAAGGGGACAGTATCGCATTATAACTGATATGAGGTTCCTACGATGGACTGTAATTAAGGTTAACGAAAATTTTACTCCGAACATTTGTTGTTTAAACTCAACTTTCTTTGGAGATAAGTTTGGATGAGAATATCCATCTCATTTATGAACTCATTTAAAATTATCTGTTGTATCAGCCCTTGCAAGTGCAGCAACTTGTTGTTACCTTCAGTGTCACCATTTTCAAGAACCCACACAACCCTCGCCAGTAATAATGCACGATTCACAATTTCTTCTTTTTATGGTGCTGAATCAGCGATTTTTTCATGCAAAACTGTCTTACTCTCAGCATCAGCTTCTAAGAAAAGCTTTTCTGTCGTATTCGTGTCCAATGATTTTACATGTTTTCTTAGAGTTTTGACAGCAATCAGCATTTCTGTGAAAACAATACACTTTTCTACATCGGAATATATCTTTCAAAAGAGAAAACAAGTTTTAGGTTGCAGTTCTTTGTTCTGCTGTAGTCTTGTAAGAGAATAATTATTGATGGATACTGGAATTCTCTCCCAATAGTCTTGTAGTTTAAACACGTAATTTGAACACGATATTTATCATGACCTTTGGCTCTCATGCTAGGAGGTTCAATCTGTGTTATTGCCGTGCAAAACTGCTAGAGTATTTGCAACTTACGATCCATTGTACAGGCCTCTATCTATACAGGGTATACCTATGTTATATCTCCTCTAAGCCGACTAGCCTTTAATAAGCACCCATGTGTTTCCTTCCGAAATGTTGATGCTGCACGTGTTTCAAGCTGTATAGTCTGATACAAAACTCAAATTTCTTTCTCTTGTAAGTAATCAGCAAAGGTTAATAGTGTCTTAAGCGGATCTAAATTAAGAATAGACTTCGCCTTTCTACACCTTCCTTTTAGCCGCGAATTCACCAACACATCTGCTTGCTCATAAGCATTACTTGCCACCTGACCTGAACCAAGTACTCGTAGAGCGGTCTGACTGTCAGACACTTTTGCTATGTCCCAACCTGTGCTATTCCTATTTAAGTAGAAATACACAGCTCCTTGGATGGCTTAGACTACCGCTTGGAAGATACCCACGAGTTTCACATTGGCTAACGAATATTTCACTTGTTGTTACCTTCAGTGTCAACATGTTCTAGAACCCCCACAAAGGCAATCGTAGCATATTTCGTTATTCCTGAAAAGATTCTCTATCCGATGTCTTGATATTAGGGGTTACAAATTTCATTGCTTTTAAGTATACTTAAGTACACGTCACTGTCTAATATAATCCATTAAAAATATGAAATTTTCCTGTTGTATTGGTATAATAATTGTTTTAAATTCTGCGGTTATATCAGAACAAAACCTTTTTATTTTTATTAGAAATTGTTTTTCTTTGCAAATCATCATCACATAAAATATTAGAAAACCGTGAAAAAGGAAACAGCATCCTTTATATCATTTCTTGTTTAATAGAAAATGATTAACGAGTACGAATAATAAAATTGATAATTTTACGGCAAATGGATTAAATTTTAAACGATTCAACACGTATATAAATAAATAACAACACCAAGCCGAGACTAATTGAATTTGAAAATCTCGGAGAGATTTTGTCTTTTTTCTTTGAAAAAAATCTTCGTAGTGGATCCATACCCTCAAGAGTTTTTGTGAAAACTTTAATTTTAGAATTCGTATCTGAATATTACAGTTTTTATACTTCCTAAGCCACGTGGTTTAATTTCGCTCATCCTATAAAAACATTTTTCAAACTCTCCAATGCATTGAATACACGAAATGTATATAAATTCATATCGCAAATGTACGTCTGCATGGGAAAAATTTATTGTTTGTTTTCGTTAGGATTTCATGTGTAAATTGTGTTGTCATGAATTCCACACACGTTTCTTTCTACAATTTGCACAAACGCTGCAATTTTCATTACGTTAACATGTGTTTTATTGGCATGATTACGACCGCAAGAGTAAATGGGAACATATATTTTAAATGGCTATGTGTGGTAATCAGTGGTGTTGTGCTAATTTTTTTTTTACCTGAACGCGTTCCTGACTCCGGATCACGGTTCGGAAAAACAAGCCGGTTCGTTCCGGTTTCTGTTCCGGTTCGGGTTCGGTTCAAACCCTTGTTTATAAAAATACATATAAAAATTCGTCAAAAATTAGAATAAATCAGCAATTCTTTTTAATTTTTTTTTCAAAACTTCAGCCAATTCTCCTTATCAGAAATCATCTTTAGTTCCGGAATGCGTTCCTGTCCAAAAAGGAAGTACCGGAACGACGTTCCGGAGCGTTCCGGCTCGACAACACCACTGGTGGTAATACATACATACATAATTGGTCATTAGACCTCTTCAACTAGGATTACAACCGAGCTTCACACACCACTTATGTTGTTAATTTTATACATGAGTGGCATTACGCACAATTTGAAGTCGACTCTGAAGCACGGATTTTTGGGAAACTTTTTATGGCAATTCCTAATTAATTCCCAGAGTTTTCGCCAGAGACGTGCTGAGAAGAGGTCGCCGAAGAAATATTTTTTTGTATTTCGTTTTGTTGGTGACGTCTGACTTTTGTTGTGTACCGTGGCCTCATGTCTAATAAGCCAACACACTACCTATTATACTAAGGGCGGTAATATTGTTACGTTTTTACCTTTAAAAAACGGCTATTATATGAGCTCGCAGATTGCAAATGCAATAAAAATAAATTTGTGTTTAATATTAATTAAAATTCTTTATTATTAGCACAATTCTGTGTCCCACTGTTCACAGCTTTATGAAAACAACAACAATTTCCTTTTTTGTTATTCCTCTGCATAAACTATAACAATTACTAGACAATTGTTCGACAGATCTTTGTAACGGAGATGTTCAAACAACGATTACTCTCTTCACACGCAACGCGTCTTTACACAAGGCTGACCGAACTTCACTAACTCAATCGACTGCTTTGCGTTGCCTTTTATATGGCAGAATAAAGGTCTGATGAATGTTCTTGAAGGCTAATGTTCATGACTTCGCCTTCTCTAAATCTTTATAAATGTAGACACCGTTGTTTACATTTGTTTTTGTAGTGTTGTTTGTGTATTTTTGTTTACTTTTTCACCATTTTTTTATGCTGGTGTTTGTTGTAATATTAAGCAGTACGATAATTTGTTAACAGGTTTGTTTACAGCGTTTTTTTTGTTGTTGTAGCTTTTGTTTATAATTTTAATGTTAAGCGATGTAAAAGTAAAACACCCGTATCTAGATTTTTCATTTTCGTAACAATATATTTCTCTTATTAAAGAAAATCAGTTTTTTAACCTTACAGTTGAATGGAAGAGTTCGTTGACTTACACAAAAAAAAAACACTATGCATTCAAGGCAGTGGATGAATATTAACCCCTGCCTGTTTTAAAATAATCATATCAAATGAATTCCTACATGATATTGGAGATCCTCTGCAAAGGGGCAAACAAATCGGCTCACTAGAACTCCATTCATTAGCAAAGGTAAGTGGGTTCATTTACTTCCAGAGGCACCAGAATTTGCACTGAATCGAACAAGATTACATCTAAGAAACTTTATAGCAGTGGTAACGGGTAAGGGTTTACTCCTGGTGACTGGGAATGCCTCATAATGTATTTTACAACGATAAAGAGAAAGAGGAGCCCATATAAAATCTTCTTCGTCATTGTCTAGCGTTTTGGGAACATGAAATCTAGAATTCTTGGACAACCAGAATTTAGTGACGAAACATATCATGTAGCCGCTGGCAATAACTGGGGAGTAAAATAAAATTGCCCTCAAAAGTTTCTCAATCAAATTTGTCGTTCGGTGTCGACTTTAAACTGTAGCAGAATAGGTACTATGGTTGTTAAAACGCAACCATATAGGACCCAATTACACTAAGGGAGATTATTATAACTTGCCTTTAACTAAAGGGAAGATTTTAACAGGCAGATAAAATGTTTTTCAGTATTATAAGTGGACAATAAGGTAGAAGTGAGCGTTAAGCTAAAAGGAGGTAGGATGATCCTAACCTTTAAGTTAACCTTTAAAGTTAAATTTATGTTCGAACTTGCCATATTATATGTTATTTTCAATATGGCAACTTCGAATGTAAACAAAATGAGTAAACTCATAAAAGAGGAGCCCGTCGTTGCCACTGGGTTTAAAAAAAACTTGTTTAATTGAGTAATATAAACGACATTACTCCGACACTGCCATATTTTTGAAAATGTTAACTTTATTTTGTCATTAGGTTGTAATAAAGAAAAGAAGATAAAGGTAACTTTAAAGTTCACTTTAGCTAAACCCAACTTTCACGGCAGGTTGTAATAATAGCCCTAAGCTTATTAAAGCGGATGCCAGTTTAACTTAACCTACGTACAACAAGTTGTGATCGAACTTTGTTAAGATATTTTGTTTCTTGCTTTCGTTTGCTCATTCTTGGTTAATTAAATCAGTTGCCTGTAAAGTTTGATGAACATTGGATGAATGTGTGTGAGTAACTTACAAACTGCATCCATTTTGTTTAAAATTCAATAGAAAGGAAAGTTATTTTGGCAAAAAAGAATTTTCCGTTTGATTCATTTAAAATTTAAGGAAAAATTCAAGACAAGACTACACGAGTAGCTTGCGCAAAATGGCATGCAAAACTCTTGACATAAAAACAAAAAAAAAAAATAGAAAAATACTAGAAAGCATAAGAGAATGCTTTTGCGGAAATTGTCTAGAAAATATTTTAAATGACAGATAATGCCAGAAAATATGACATTTGAAGTAAAATTTTGACACACAATCCAATTTTATACACAAACCGTAGTAAACAATATGTATGTATGTATGGAAATATTCTTTTGAAAAGTTAAACTTCTTTTAAAATTCAAAATTTTTGATATGGAAAATCGAAAATATTCTGACATACAATATCCCGGCAACATACATCTTTTGTTAGTACTGACGTCTCTAGATGAAATACAATTCTTTACCCTTTTTTTTTTGATTTGTATTTGCAGTAAAGCAGTCTCCTAATGTATATGTATGCAGTAACGTACATCTAAATATTTTACATTTATTACATGACATTGTAAATATTTTAATAGTGCATAGCAACTTTACATCTGTTAAATAAATTAAATTCGGTAGAAGGCAATACAACAATGCAATGCAAACTAATAGGCTCTGGTCACAGCAATGATAAGGCAAGAGTTTTGGTTGATATGGAACTGCATTGCATATCTGCAATAACTGTAAATGAGTAAATTCTGTATCATACAAGACTCCTGCAACAACCTGCTTCGCTCAGGTACCTAATGTAATCCGTATACGTATAATATATATACGTATTTTTAACGCACCCATTTATCCTTGCCAGTAATGATGCACGATACACATTGTTACGTTTTTACTTTTTAAAAACGTTTGAAATATGAGTTCGTTGAAAGTTTAATATTAATTAAATCCTTTATTGTTCGCACAATTCTGGGTGCCATTGTTCACTTCTTGATGTAAACAACAACAATTGCTTTGGTTGTTATTCTCCTTTACACTCTTTTGCGGAAACAATAACAATTGTCCGACAGATCTTTATAACGGAGATCTTCCAACCAAGATTATTATCTTTAAACATCGCCCGTCTTCACACAAAACTGACTGAATTTTTACTGGCCCAGTTGCCTGCTTTGTCTTGCCTTTTATATGCCAACTTCAACAGTCTGATGAATGATCTTGAAGTCGAATGTTCGTGTTTTCACCTTCTTGAGATCTCTATAAATGTAATCATCGTTGTTTCATTATTGTTGTTTGTGTATTTTTGTTTATATTTATTCTTGCATTTTTCGTTGTTTCATTTTTGTTTGCTTGTTTATCACCTTTTTTGTACTGGCGTTTGTTGGTATATTTTTGTTTACTTGTTTATCATGTAAACAAGTTCATTGTTTGTGTTTTTATAGCTTTTGTTTACAATTTTTATGTTAAACGATGTAAAAGCAAATCACCATTTCATTTTCGTAACAATATTTTCTTCTTTTTATGTTGCTGAATCAGCGATTTTTTCATGCAAAAATTACTTACTCTCAGCATCAGTTTGTAAGATCAGCCTGTCTTTCAAAAGAGAAAACAAGTTTTAGGTTGCAGTTCCTTTCTTCTGCTGTAGTGCTGTAAGAGAATAATTGTTGATGGACACTGGAATTCTTTCTTGATATTCCTTTAGGAATATCATGAACATGATTTTTATCATCACCTTTGGCTCTCATACTAGTCGGTTCAATCTGTATTATTGCCGTGCAGAAATGCTAGAGTATTTCTATCCTACGATCCATTGTACATAAATCCATCTATACAGGGTATCCCTATATTGCTCCTTCCCAAACTCGTTTACCAGGCAATCTTCAGGATGGCGGTGTCAGAAAGGATAACTTCTCTGCCTAGCCATTGATAAGCACCCAAATGTTTCCTTCTGAAATGTTGATGCTGCAGGTGTTTCAAGCTGTATAGTTTGATACAAACCTCAAATTTCTTTCTCTTGTCAGTAATCAGCAAAGGTTGAGAGTGTCTTAAACGGATTTAAATTAAGAAGAGTCTTCGCCTTCCTACACCCTTCCTTTAGCCGCGAATTCACTAACACATCTGCTTGCTCATTAGCATTACTTGCCACCCGACGGTCTGACTGTCAAATACTTTTGCTCTGTCCCAACCTGTGCACTTCCTATCTAAGTTGAATTATACAGATCATTGGTTGGGAATATTTCACTTTAGGATCGAACACCTCTATGTCTGTTTCTTTAACTATAACAGTTCCTCTCTTAAAAAGTTTATCGCTTTGAATTTAATTGATTGCCAAAAAAATTAAATTTACTCGTGTGGTTCAGGTTAAGAAGTTAGGAATGGAGGAATCAGCCACTAGACCGTTCATGTCACAATGCTCTCATGGGACTGTTCGATTTGTTTCGCATTATTTTAAGCATAGTCTTCACAGATCTGATACTCCTCACCATGTTTTACAGGCTTAAATCCAATATAGTTTTTAGCTCCGTTGTAGAAGAGGTTATCAATGCCCCGGTTATACTAATCTCTAATATCCTATACAAATCCATTTCTGATGATTCAAAGTCATTCTGACAATGGCTCACAATTTCTCACAATTGGCTTGACAATCATTGTATGTTTGATACCTGGTGGTACCTGCATATCAATATGGCACGCTCGTTCATTTTTTAAATGCTCACCATGTGGAATTTTTTTCCATTACTCCTCTTGGGAGCAGATGTGAGTTTACTGGCCTATATTATTCCCAAATATTGCCTCCAATTTCTACTTTATATTGACAGTACCTTGAAGTCGCAGTAGTCTAGTAGGCAGTGTGTTGGCTTATTACACGTTGAACACCCAGGTCGGACATCCCCAACAAAAATATTTCTTCAACGATTTCGTTTCAGCAGATATCTGGCAAACACACTGAGAGTAAAAATTTTCTCAAAAATATGTCGTTCGGGGTCGACTTTAAACTGCAGGTCCCCCGCCACTTATGTATAAAAGTAACACACACAAAATAGGTGGTGTGTGAAGCAAATTCGTAATCCTAATTATGTATGTATTAATAGTACCTTATTCAAAAGTCGAATATTCTTCCACTTTGGAAGTTTCTCCTTGAACTATTAGCAGTAAGGGGAGGGGAACGGCAGCCAATTTCGAGTTTTTAAATTGTGTGTGGATCCACTGGTTGATGTAGGAGCATTTAGGACATAACAAATTGACTTTTTGCTACAGATTGTACCAAATCTCGATACCCAGATGGACATGACTTCGGTTATTTTAAACAATTTCTTCTGTTTTCTTAAGAAATGATAGAAAATACGCTTCCGGCAATTATTTGTTGTTATTTCCATTAATTTCTCTTGAAATTATGAAAAAACTTTTAATGAATTATTGATGGGTAATTAAACATTCCGTTATCTTATAATTTTCTGTTGACAATTAAACATTCGAATGCCACCCAACTACGGTACTTTCAAACTCAATAAATTTTGCATTCTTAGTACTCTTGCCTCTTCTTAAGAGACTTGCAAACTAAATGCTTCTGAAAAAAAACTTTACAATTTGCGAGCAGAAAAATGTACAAAATTTATGAGTTCTTGTCATACGTTCATAAAAATAATGTTTCCATTATTCTTCTTTTCTATTTGAATGCAAAAACCAAAAACAACAGAAAATTAAGCAGGAAAACAGAAGCATATGAAGGCAGCAAACAAAGATTGTTGAGATCCAAGTGTTATGATTGGGCAATAAAAGTACAAAATCATCACCAACAGTGCCACAGAGAGAAACAAAACACATGCTATTGTCCACATTTAGCAGAGACACAGTAGTAAACTTAATAGCATATGTATACCGAAGGATGTATTACCGCCCGCTGTTACATTTTTTATTTCTTGCCACCAGCCAAAGTTACATTTGACTACTAATAGTTTCTGTTTGGCTTATGACATGATAGGAGTTAAATGTAGCTTTATTAAATGGTTTAGATCCATAGATTAGTAGCTAGTGTTGTTCAACACCTGGCTTAGCGAACATAACGAAATACGAAAAAAAAATTTATTTCCACAACTTTCTCTCAGCAGTCTTCTGGAAAAAATTCTGAAAGTAAATAGAAATTGACTACAAAATCTCTCCACAAAAATTTGTTTTTCGAAGACGACCTTAAACTGTACCTTCCTAAATTTATGGATAAAATTAACACTTACAACATGGGTGGTGTGAGAAGCTAGGTCTTAATCAGAGATCAGCAATGACTATTAAAAAAGATGAGTAGAATATATACTCATAATTTCTGATATTTATACGCATTGATACTTATTTTAATCTCATGGAACCTCTACTCATATTCAAAGTTTGAAGTACTCATCATATTCATACTTAACAACACGTATGATGTTGGTGATTTCGGCTCTCCATGACTCAACATTTACAAGAATCACAAAATAAGTATGAATTGCGTACAAACACTAAAATATTCACTAAAAGGTTGTGTGTTTGCTTTGCTTCCTGCTCTGTCTTTTTCGCTTATGTGCCTTTTTTTTGTAAATGCAACAACAACTAAGACTGTAGTCGAATCACTTATAAGTATTATAAGAGTATTTTTCTAAAGTTATGAATCAAAATGAGTAGGCTTATGAATCAAACATATTTCGAATGGTATGAGTTTGATATCAACGTTGTACTCATATTCATTGCAACATGTACTTATAAATCAACGTTGTAGTGAGTACGAGTGAACCAGAGTAGTTGAATTTCAATACTGTTGACTCACTTATACTCAAAATTTCATGGTATGAGTAGCCAAAAAACGATTCATTGCTGATCTCAGGTTTTAATAATGACTAATGGAACCAGCTCTGGATGTTTAAGCAGTAAAAATTTTATATACTCTTCGTTTTTGCAAGATTTTCACTCATCTCTTTCCCTAAAATGCTTAAATGAATGGAAGTTTCATAATGTCATCACTAATTTGCTGCAATCATGCATATTATGACGTATGTTGTTCACACACTCTAAAGGATTTATAATTACTTGTGTGCACTTTGTTAAGAAGATTAATTGCTATTTGAGTCTGACAAGAGTACATTTGTGAAGTGATTGGTTTACATGTTTTGAGAGAGAATTTCGAAGAAAAAACATGCCAAAGGGGAGTGTGAGCACATGTGCTAATAGTTCTAAGAATTGGTTTACGATGCTAACAGATGTTGAAATTTTAAATGTATGGAGTAAAGTTTTGTAAATTTATGAGTTTATTTCATGTAATGGCTAATTAGTAGTTCAGCATGTATTTAGCAAAAAAAAAAAATAAAAATATTAAAAAAGAAAGTACAGTCGGTCCTTGTCGACTTTAGATTGTCCTCAAAAGCCTAGATCGTTATGTTTTTATTAACGCCATCACTGTCAGTCAAATGTTATCGAAGCTTACACTTGATCACGCATGACATCAACATTTATGAACATCATGTCGAGCTTGAAACAACCCATATGCTGTATAACTTTACTCTTAGATTACAGTGCCTTAATTTCAAAGCTTTGTCGGAAAATCTTTCATCCAAAAACAGATCAGGTTCTATCATATTTTATCACTGTTCAGGTACACTGTTGAGACATTCATACATACATATGTACATAGTTGATCATTACAACCCTTCAGTAAGGATTACAACCTAGCTTCTCACATCACTTATGTTATGTGCGTTAATTTAATACATGATTGGCGGGAGAAACTTTTCATGGCAGTTTTATTTACTCTCACAGTTTTTGCCAGAAATCTGCTGAGAGGAAGTCGCCGAATAAATGTTTCTTTTTATGTCTGACCTGGGGTTTGAACCATGGCCTTACGTCTAATAAGCCAGCATACTGCCTACTAGACGATGCCAACTTCATGAAACATTCATTTGATGTAAATGAAGCGGGTATTCAGCTGCAAGGGCAATTGCCATTCAAATAGTCTCGTAGCGAACAATAGGAAATATGTTTCCGTATAAATTACACCATACGTTTGGTCGTAACCCTTTGCAATTAACCTCGCCTTAAAGCGTTCAATACGATCATCAACATCTCTCTACAAAGCAAATACGCATTTACTCTCTTAAAAGACCGGCCACCAACCTCAGACTGTTCCTGAATAGTCTGATGCATGACTCAGACTTCCTTTTATTGTAAATTTATCTTCCTTTTCACTGACCATACTGTCCACTCCATAGAGCCATACGCCCATCAATGGCGTAGGAGCTCCCCTCTTTGCAAACTCGTCTGCTTGCACATGGTCGAGGGTCTTTGCCCGTCTTTATCTTCCGTTTCACTGACCATAACGTCCACTCTATAGAAAAGTTCATAATCCATCAAAGGCGTAGGAGCTCCGCCCTTCGCAAACTCGTTTGCTTGCTCATTGTCGAGAGTCTTTGTCTCTCTTTATCTTCTTTTTCACAGAGCATACCGTCCATGCCTCAGAAAAGTTCTAGTCATTTGTAGACATTGTAGCTTCACTTCTTGAAAGCTCGGCTGCTAGCTCATTTTCGAGAATTTCCACATGATCTGGAACCCAGCAGAAGATAATGTTGTTTTACCAACTTAGCCGATTTAGCTTCTCCAGACAATCCCATACTATCTTGGATTTAATCTTATATGAGCTGAGTGCACCAATGGAAATACCAGCTAGTATTGCCATGTCTTGTCTTTTGTAGATTAGTATGCTGAATATTCGGAATTCAGTCAGTACAGCGACTGTGCCTACCTGTGGCGTCAATAAGGGCTGCTTAGCGTGCTTCAACCTACATGCCTATTTACCTGTATTTTATATATACCTACATGGTCATTATAACCCTTCAGTTAGGATTACGAGCTAGCTTCTCACACCTCTTATGTTGTGTGTGTTAATTTTATGCATGAGTGGCGGGACCTAAAGTTTAAAGTCGACTCCGAACGACAGATTTTTGAGAAACTTTTCATGGCAATTTTATTTTACTCACAGAGTTTTTGCCAGAAATCTTAGCAGATATCTCGCCGAAGAAATATTTTTTCATATTTCTAAACCTACTAGACTACGATGACTGTCTTTTGTACTTTATATTCAAATTATATTGATTACATCTTCCATTGCCATAGGCTTATACATAGGCTTGCAATATTTCATTTTTTTCTTCTGTTCGAATATCCTTTCCTGACCCTTGATACCACAAAACTATCCCCCTTTTAAGAGAAAGTATGCAGCATCCAGATTACTTCATACATTTTGGTTACCAAGTATCGCTGCGAAGCATTTCCCAAACTCATAGAGTCCACTGGTACTAATCAGGAGCCAGTTAAAGAGGGAACTGTTAGCCGATCGATTACTTAGGTACGTAATCGAATTAACCAATGAACCTTATTGTCAAGCCTTTTTTATTTCAACACAATACCGTAGTAGTTATGTTCTGAATGCTAGGTTACGTTAGGTTAGAGGACGTGTAATTGTCAATTTAGAGAAGTACAGTACCCGGTGGATAAAAGAGGTGATAGGAAGAAAAAGAGCAGAAGTAGGAAGGGAGACTTGGAAGCGAAGGAATTACACAGACCAAACAAAACAAAAAACCTTTTTAACCAGCTCAAGTTACTAATGAATTTGTGGAGAGCCTTTATGTCGACTCTTGACACAGAATTCAAACCCTCAAAGAAGCCCCTGCCAAAGGTCCTCAACCTCAATCCACCAAGGGCTGGGCAGTTACAGAGGAGGTACTCGACAGTCCTCATCACAACATACCCTGCAGTAGTCCGGCTGGTATCTGTTCCAGATCCCCGTCAGCGACCTAATCTCACAGTGTCCTGTGATAAACCCTATAATTAACCTTAAACTGGGCTTATCCAAGCCCAGCAGCCAACCTTTCCTCACATTTTCTATAGCAGACCACTGACATCGAGAAACATAACAACCCGATCCTTCCCCCAACGCCTCTATTCTTCCACCCTAAGCAATCCGTAGAGGTGGCAGATTGGGGGGTCATGGGTGCTCTGAATGCTAATTAAGCGCACAATATTTAATTTGACTTAAATTGAATTCCTAATGCTGCTAAATTAAATTCTTAATTCATACCAAATTTTGGTATGCAAACCCAGGTAACTACAGAATTAATTCTGCTGGCAAAAAATTTAACCAAAAATGAAAATTTCTTGCGGAAGTTAAAACGTTTCTGGAATACGAAAATACCTGATTGTTTTTCGTCTTTCGTTTGTATATGCAAATAATTGCAGATCGGTCAAGTTTACCATGAAAAAGACAAAAAAACGTAAATTCTACACCTCATTGTTTTCGTTTGCACAGGAATCTGGCTGAACTGGAGCTGTGTTCCTTTGTAACAAGCATTTTTACGAAAATAGTTTGGTTTGTACTTTATTTGTGTGGCATGTCATGTACTGTTCTCCTTTCTCGCATTTTTCTTGCTATTTTTTTCTTTCTTGGATTAACGAATACATTTTTTCAATCGTTTGTGCCAATGTTGTATCCAGACAGACAGAAAGACAATTGAAAGGTACATTGGTTTTTATTACATGTTAATGTTCTTTAATTAAATGATTAAAAAGAAGAACAAATGAACAACAGAAAGAATGTTCAATGATGTTCATTTTAAGGTCATTAACATGAATCTGTAAAAAGTGAAGGCGATTGGCATACCCCAGATGTAGAGTTTGGACCAGCAATTAATTTTTTTTAAAGTGTTTGTAAAATTATAGCCACCCACCTTAGCTGGTGGATAACAGAGATAAACTATGAATCGTTTTTTCGCTACTCATAAGAACTCATGAAATTTTGAATATAAGTGAGTCAACAATATTGAAACTTAACTATTCTGATTCATTCGTACTCACTATAACGTTGATTTATAAGCATAGGTTGCAATGAGTATGAGTACAACATTGATTTGATTTGATTTTGTGATTCTTGTAAATGTTGAGTCATGGAGAGCCGAAATCAACAACGTATTGTTAAGTATGAGTACGATGAGCACTTCAAACTTGGAATATGAGTAGTATGAGTAAAATGTTAAAATAAGTATGAATGCGTATAAATACCAGAAAAAATGAGTACGATTCGATTGTACTCTTCTTTTTGAATACTCATTACTGATCTCTGCTGTTATATGAGTTAATCGCTGTCTCATGCACAAATGGGGCAATCTAATAATGATCATACATACATACATACCATTACAACCCTTCAGTCAGGACTACGGCCTAGTTTCTCACACCACTCATGTTGTGTGCGTTAATTTTATACGTGAGTGGCGGGACCTACAGTTTAACGTAGACTCAGAACAAAAGATTTTTGAGAAATTTTTCATGGCAAGTTTTATTTACTCCCAGAGTTTTTGCCTCTGCTGAGAGGAAATCGCCGAAGAAATATTTTTTTCATATTTCATTTTCGATGCCTGACCTGGGATACGAATCTGGGCTTCACATCTAATAAGCCAACACACTACTTATTAGACTCCGGCAACTTCGATGATGATGGTGAATGATTATCATAAATCAGATTATATCAAAAGAAAATGTTTCCAATTCCGTAGACGATATTTTAACATAAGAATGTCCTTTTCTTGCTTAATTTATGTTTAGGCATCAGAATTAAATTTAATGTCTGTATAACTACTGCCATAAAGTGTCATGTGATTCTAACTTTATATGTGCGTTTGCCATATGCCTGCCACTGTAATTAAATCCATGTTTATGTCATAAAAATGTTACACAATAAAATGATAATTTAATGGAAATTATTATTTCCATAACCATCAGTGCAACCGCTTCATGAAAATCATCATCTTCATCATCATCATTTCTTGCATTTAATTCTATCACCTTGATTCTGTTTTTATTTGTTTCCATCGCTTCTTTAACAATCAATTGATTGGTTTGACGATGTAATAAATTACATCGTTTACGAATTACTAAAATTTGTTAAACACGTTCTCATAAACAGAATCTATGACGATGTGCTGCTCTACACTATACCTTATCTTATATTTGGGTTTTAATCTGTTGTCTAGATGCATAAGAGTTGGCTGGTAGGACTGCTTTGTAGATTATTTGTTTGACTGCTTGGCTGTTTGGTTGCCGACTGGAGTGTGCGGCCTAATTTTAATGGTTCCTTTAAGCTGACAACACATGTACACAACAACAGGCACTTAAACACTCTATTGCTGATTCAATAAAAGTACAATTATGCTGCACATTTATATCACACAGATGCTGTTATCTACTGCAACTAGTTCTGGTAAATACTGAATCGCAATAGTAAATGCGGCAGCTAAGTAAGGCAAATTTTTGCTGGAATACAAAAATTGCAGAGTGGGATTATTGTCAATTTCTTAAAGCAAAAGACTCGTAGTCTATCAAGTAGTATGTGAAGCCACGGTTCAATCCCCAGATCAGACATTTTTAACAAAACGAAATATGAAAAAATATTTCTGCGGCGACTTCCCCTCAGCAGATTTGTGGCAAACCATCTGAGATTAAAAAAAATTGCCATGAAAAGTTTTTAAAAAACCTGTGGTTCGGCCCTCTACTCAAGGATAAAATTCATACACACGACACGCATACATATATAATTGGCCATTACAACCCTTCAGTCAAGATTACGGCCCATCTTCGCACACCACTCATGTTGTGTGTGTTAATTGTATACATGGGTGGCGGAACCTACAATTTGAAGTCGACTCCGAACGACAGATTTTTGAGAAACTTTTCACGGCAATTTTCTTTACTCTCAGAGTTTTTGCCAGAAATCTGCTGAGAGGAAGCGGCCGAAGAAATATTTTCATATATTTGTTTTGATATCTGACCTGGGGTTTTGCTCATGTCTAATTAGCCAACATACTACCTACTAGACTACGGCGACAACGTGGCTTGTGCATATATTTTTAATTTCTGCGTGACATATTAGGAATGATCATTCCTCGAAGCGGTTTCCTTATCCTAAATTTCGGTATGTATGATATAATCCAGATCGAGTGTTAGTGCCTCTTTCTATATCAAGAGGATGGGACAAGAAAATTAGCTTCAGGCTTAAGCTCTTAAGTGACTAAAATATTACCGAGAAAACGTAAGAGATAATCCTTGCAGCCTTGAAGGCATTGTGTGGTGTTTACATGAAATCCATCGTGATAAAACTAGATGCCGAAGACAGAGAGACACTCTAAAGCCATTCCCATGACAATCGGATCTATGCACATCGGCCAGCGAAAGCTGTATCAAGCGAAAGTTTTTTGCCAAGTGGAAGAGTTCCGGACACAGCAGCAGAGTTGTTACAACAACAACATCATTCTAAAGGCTTACTGGTAAATGACTGCACATGCGTGTAATGAAGGGAAAACAAATTTCTCACTGTCTATCTTATATAACCACTAAGTTGTAAGTCGCTAAACTAACCATCCGCTCCCTCCCTGTCCCTGTAGAGGATAACATTAGCAACGAACGTCCTTGTCAACTGAAACACAACCCCCTCTTTAGAGATTATAGGACTCAATCCTCACCTCAACACTCCACACATGTTTAGAGATAGCTTTGTATTTATTTAACGAAAGCTGGCAACCCTATCATTCTAGAACTTTTTACAGCCGATCAATCTAACGCTTAGCTCGAAAAATTTCTTACTGACTCTATACCTCCACTAAAATTATTTCAATTACTCCCAAATTAGCCTACGTTAACCGTGGTGGCTGAAAGCATAAAATACCAATGCGTACAACAACAATAATAAGTACTTATTAATGGATACATTCAATTATTGTAATCTTCTTAGAAGTGGAATTATACGGCTGCACTTATAAATGCGGATTTGTGTATGCATATGCAGTGCATGAATCTTTGCAAGTCTTCTGCCTGCCAGTCTCAAATGTTGACATCTTACATTTGTATTCAATTCATAAATGTTGTTGTAGTTGCTGCTCATACATGTATGCAATTTAATAGTTTCAGTAGCTGCTTTTGCCACAAGCTACAACAGTTTTGCTTTGCCTTGCTCGTAAAAATATTCAATATTATTTTCAATTTAACTGGAAATATTATGATGCATGTGACATTGATTTGATCAACACATTGATCTTGTCACATGGTGGCTTATAAGTGTGAGGGCTTATTTGAAACTCAGCTTATAAAACATAAGAAATTTAATGGTCTTATGCCTAGAGCACAAGCTACAAACTCCACATAAGAATTAACATTTCTAAGATTTAATTCAAGTTTTTGATCATTCTAAGTTATTCAGGTAAAACTAAGCAGATACGGGGCAATATATGATATGAAAACGAAATTTATTACGATATTATCCGCTTTTTGTTATTATAGAACAAGGAGTTAAATGTAGCTGTCTGCTTGTACTACAAGGGCCATTATAATATATAACACATAACTTTAAGGTCACCTTTAACTTATTTTCGTTATTACAAACTACAGATAAAATAAAGTTAACATTTTCAAAAATATGGTAGTTTGGGAGAAATGACGATAATACTGCTCAATTAAATAAGTTTTTCTTTTTTAAGCGTAGTGGCAACGACGGGATCCTTTTTTTTATTGTATTTGCTCATTTTGTTTATATTTGAAGTTGCCCTATTGAAAATATTAAATAATATGGCTAGTTCAGACATAAACTTCACTTTAAAAGTTACAGGTAGGATGATCTTCCCTTAAGCTTAACGCTCACCTCTACCTTATTGTCCACTTATAATAATGAAAAACAAATTATCTGCCCGTTAAAATCCTCCTTTTAGAAGGCAAGTTGTAATAATGGCCCTAAGAGTGTTAGATTGACAAAACTATTTATCTACTAGATATTACAGGGAATTGTTTTGGGAGATCTATATATGGCAGCTAGACTTCTGTAAGACAAAAATAATCACTTAATCAACAAGGGAGTCCATGCTGAGTTAAAAGCGTCTAATGTATCCTTCCCTTGGAGGCTAAAAAAACTAAGCAGCTGAGCCTTATAATCAGAAACTACTTTTCATCTCGGATATTAAGTCATAATATTATGATTAAGCCAGGCTTCCGTTCAGAAACATACATACATAATTGATCATTACAACCCTTCAGTCAGGATTACAACCTAGCTTCTCACATCACAGATTTTTAGAGAAACTTTTCATGGCAATTTTTTTACTGTCAGAGCTGTAATATAATGAGGCTGGTCTCGACAAAAAGAATAAAAGGTAAGCATTCGATACACTTGACTTTCTTTTGCTTTGCTTAGAGAATATTGTAAGTTCCCTCTGTTGCTTTAGAATCTGCCAGGAAAAATTCCTTCCATTTGATACACAACTTGGTATTATCGTCTAAGATGCATTAACGTAGGTTCCTTGTATGTTTTTCATATTGAGATTTAAGTGATTCCTGTCCTAATAAGTGTTCATACAGTCTGCTATGCCCCAATAAAAGGTCTGTTATGGTTCTATAGTTTAACACTTGAATTAAAACTCTACTCATTGCAATTACCCAACAAGAGTTTAGACTACCTTCTATGCCTCTCTACGACTTTACTTTCGCCTGAGTATATCCATCCAAACAGCTCTTCCTGCTGCTGCATCGAGGACATAGAAGCTCACTTCTCACAAGCTTCTGACTGGTGAGTTCATTTCTGTGAATCTCATATAATTAATAACATTTGGTGATTAATCAAGAAATCCCTTACTAGTCACGAGATAAGCTGATATAAGCCGAGAGGTCGGATGGTGGCGTGACTGTCAGACAGTTCCATCCTTTGTATTTCCTCTTTAAGTTAAAATGTGCACAGCTTTCAATGGCATAGCTTTTAGCATGATAGACAGCATCGAGTTTCCCTCATGGATTACAAAAATTTAAATAAATTTAAATAAGAACGAATAGCTCTGCTCCTGTGCTACTATCTACACTCATCCCAGCCATATACCACAAAAAGCACACTTTCTTAAAAGAGGAAGTAGCCTCCTTATTGATTCATCTACTTTTAGTATCCAGTGTTGATTCAAAGCATTTTCCGAAACCACAAAGTTTGAGTTTTCATTCCAGGAGACATTTAAGCAGGGAGCTGTCAATTGCACGGTCAAACATACCAACAGTTTCGAGAAATAACTCTGAGAGTAAATAATATTACCGTGTAAAGTTTCTCAAGTCGAGTCGATGTTGAACTATACGTCTTGCCACTTATGGATAAAATTAGCACAAACAACATGGGTGAAATGGAGTGCTAGGTTGTAATCCGCCGCTCATGGAGAAAAGTAATGCCCAACATGGATGATGTGCAAACGGATTATTATGTGAGTGAAGAGTTGTAACGACCAATAATGCTTCGTATAGCTCAGCACTTCATCATTATGGGGATCCTGCACTACTGTAAGACAGCCTGTCTTTACCCCAGGCATGCTAAAACAAGCCTGAAGCGTTCCCCTTATGGGTTTAACATCTAGCAAGCAACTCTAGTCTTCGTAGTCTAGAAGGCAGAGTGTTGGTTTATTAGACATAAGGCCATGTTTCAAACTCCGGGTCAGACATCTTCAACAAAACAAAATAAAAAATAAGAGAATTTCTTCGACGAGCTTTTATGCAGCAGTAGGAAGAGCTGTTTGGAAGGATATGCTCAGGCTCAGGTTGTAAAGAGGCAAAGAAGGAAATCTTGCAATGAGTTTTAAGTCAAGTGTTAATCTATAAAGAAGAATCTTTTATTCGGACACAGCAGGCTGTATGAACACTTATTAGGTTAGGAATCGCTTAAATCTCAATATGAAAAATATACAAGGAACCTATGCGACGTTAATGCATCTTAGAAGGAAATACCAAGTTATGTATCAAATCGAGAGAATTTTTCTTGACAGCTCCTAAAGCAACAGAGGAGCTTATAATATTTTCTGAACAAAACAAAAGAAATCCAAGAGTATTGAAGGCTTAACTTATTTTTTTTCTGGCGAAACCAGGCCCGTCGTATTACAGCGTTTGGTCCCCTTTAACATGTTTTTCGCTAAAACCAACACTATACCCGGCACTCAACACTGGGTGGAACAACTACATCTTCTTGCACAATATTCAACGGCAGAGTACTGAAGTCGCCGTAGCCTGGTAAGTAGTGTGCTGGCTCATTAGACGTAAGGCCACATTTCAAACCCCAGGTTAGACATCTCGAACAATATATAAAAAATATTTCTTCAGCGATTTCCTCTCAGCAGATTGTTAGCAAAAACTCTGAGAGTAGAATAACATTGCCTTGGAAAGTTTCTCTAAAAATTTGTCATTCGGTGTCGACTTTAAGCTGTAGGTCCCGCCACTCATGTATAAAATTGAGACTCGCAACATAAGTGGTGTAAGAAGCTAGGTTGTAATTTTGACTGAATGGTTGTAATGGCTGATTCTAAATGTAAGCAACCCAAGAATAAAATGTATATTATTAAGCGAAGAACATAAATTCTTGTACTGTGTGTTAATTTTCATTATCTTAAATCTTTTCAAAAATTAAACACCCCAACCATGTCTTAATGAATATTTTCTCATTTTAATGATGAAAAGCCATTGTTTAGTTTCGTTTAATAATTTCGATCTTTTAAGGAAGCATCCTTTGGACTTATTAAGTTGCAAGATTTACTTCTCTATTGCTGCTACAGACGACGTTAATGGACTAAATTATCAACTTAACTTAAGAAAATGTGTAGGTGCAGGGGTACGTGTTTGTGTTTGTGTTTAAAATTCCTTTATCAGTAGAAATGTTGTACCAAAACTTTCTTTTAGTTTTGGTTGGTAATGTTAACATTTTTGTGGTTAATTATGATGATGATGTTGGTGTTGTTGTTTTGTCTTATAAATTATGCCTTGAATGTAGAAGAAGAAGAAGAGAACCCCAACTGATAATGGAAGGAAGAATTAAAATAATGGCAATGGAAACAAAACAATGACAACTTCTTAAGCGGTTAGCAGAAAATAAAGTTGAGAAGTTTATTTTCGAATTATCAGCATAACAGATTAAAATTTTGTAATATAGGGCGTGCGGTTAATATTTTTTTTTAAATTTTTTTCAGGCAAACTCTCTATTTGTGAAATGAGGCTTATTACCATTAAGAGAATTTAAGGTTACATACCCTATTTAAAGTTAAAACTTAAACAATGAACTTTACAGTCCCTTCCAGTCTTACAATACAAAAATTCAAACGCATATGGCCACTCTAGTAATCCTCTTTAAATATGGCACACACAAGCAATTTTTTTTGTAACGCAAATAGCAATTCCCCCTGCCGTAGGTGTGAAAATATGTCATTTAAAGCCGGGATTTTATAGTTGCTGTCATGAAAGCAAGCCATTGATATGTACATGCATGCATGCAATATGCTGCTGTGGCCCAACACTGTTATGACACCACAAAGAACTTAAAATTACTTCCAGTTCTTCTTGCATGTCATCTTAAGTAAGTGATAAAGTTTACAAAAAAAAGAACAGAAGAAGGAAAAGCGGAATTTAATTTAAAACGTTTTTGCATAATTAATCTCTTAAGCAGGAGATTTTAATAAAATAATCACACACACTTTCTAATTGAAAAACAATTTTAATGCAAATGCCATGCTCTCAACTTGTAAGATGGTAGGCAGGAGGATTTTAAACGCATAATTTAATTGAGTATCATTAACTAAAATACTACGAAATATTTACATGAAATATAATGTAATCAACGTGTCATAATTTACGTGGACATTGGACAGCATGATAGGAAATAAAAGAAAAATTAAAATTTCTCTTCCATTCACATACATATGTACATAATTGGCCATTACAACCCTTCATTACGGCATAGCTTCTCACACCACTCATGTTGTGTGTGTTAATTTTATACATGAGCGGCAGTACCTACAATTTAAAGTCGACTCCGATCGACAGATTTTTGAGAAACGTTTCATGGCAGGTTTATTTACTTTCAGAGTTTTTGCCAGAAATCTGCTGAGAGGAAGTCGCCGAAAAATATTCGTTTTGATGTCTGACCCGGGGTTTGAACCGTAGCCTTACTTCTAATAAGCCAACACACTAACTACGGCGACCCTATTCTATTCAAGTGTTTTTAATGTCAAGTACATCATGATAAGTGTAAAGAAAACATGAAGTAGCCATTTAGCCATGTAAACGGTAGCAATATGAATTAAACATCAATGTAAAGCTTTAAAACAAATTTCTTTGAAGAAACTTAACTTAAAAACATATTGTTAAGTTGTTACCTTTTAAAAACTTTTAGAATATGAGTTCGTAGATTGAAAATAAAACAAAAATAAATTTGTTTTTAGTTTTAATTAAAATTTTTTATTATTAGCACAATTCTGTGTGCCACTGTTCACAACATGATGTAAACAACAACAATTGCTTTTCTTTGCTATTCCTCTGTTAACACCCTTTGCATAAATAATAACAATTACTAGACAATTTTTAGACAGATATTTGTAACGGAGATCTTCAAACCACGATTAGTCTCTTCAACCACACCGCATCATCACACAAGACTGACTGATGTTCACTAACTTATGCTGTAGTTACCCACACGTAACGTAACATACCGTAAAACGTTCTCTTTTTAGCATATGGAGAACAATGTAAACGATTACCGAAACGTTTTCTCTCGTTAGCAAAACGGAAAGATCTGTATAAAACAGAATTCTCTCACGTTTTAACGTAAAATTTTAACATTAGAGATGATGAGATGTGTTGCCACGAAAAAAATATTGTAACCAACATTTGTGAAAAAATCGCCAAATAAGGAAACATATGACCAAAATTAAATACGCAGTAATTTATTTTATTTTTTTCAAATTTCAATTATAATTGAGAAAAAAAGAAACAAAAAATAACAAAATAAAGTTATAGTCTTACTAATTAATTAATTTTAACAAACAAAACAAAAGTTATCTTTATAAGAAAAATAATAACCAAATTCGGAAAAATCTACACATTGAACAAAAAACGTCAACACTGATGATGAGTCTGTATACCAATTTCTTTGCATTGTGTTGTGTTCGTTTGTGTGTTGCTTTGTGTTCTGTTTTATTTTTACTTATATTCTTCGTTGACAGATGTCCCGTTTTGAACGTTTCTATAACTACACAAACGTTTTTAAGGCTACGTACGTTACGATTTTACGTTTCTTACGCTTGGGTAACCAAGGCATTAGTCGCCTGCTCTGTCTTTCCTTTTATATGGCAAAGTAAACAGTCTGATGAATGTTCTTAAAGGCGAACGTTAATGACTGCATCTTCTCCTAAACATCCTTGTTTACATTTATTCATGCTGGTGTTTGTTGTTATATTTTTGTTTACTTGTGTACCGTTATTTTATGCTGGTGTTTGTTGTTATATTAAACAGTACGATAATTTGAAAACAGGTTAGTTTACTGCATTGTTTTGTTTTTGTTTATAATTTTAATGTTAAGCGATGTAAAAGCAAAACACCAGTATCTTGATTGTTTCATTTTCGTAACAATATCATGACTTATAAATGAGCACATGCTGTCTCTAAACTGACCAACTTCTTCAACCAGATTTTTTTTCATCACAATTTTATTTTGCTCTTAGAGTTTTTGCCAGAAAATTGTCGGCGAAGTAATAGTTGTTCATATTTCATTTTATTTGAGATGTCTGACCTGGGAACAGAACAATAACCTCACGTCTCATAAGCCAACACCCTACCGACTAACTACGGCGACTTTCAACCTTCCTAACTTACCTACCTATCTACCCGTAAATGTACACAATAAAAGTGGAGGGTTTCAGACTACTAACTCGTGAATTAGACATTACTTAATTGCCGATTACAACCCTTTAGCTAGTTTTACAACCTACCTTCTCATACTACCCATGTTGTGTGTCTTCATTTCAAACATCCTCCGGATGGCCGATTTGTGAGAAACTTTTCTAGGCAATTTTATTTACTCTTTGATTTTTTGCCAGAAGTCTTCTGAGAGGAAGTCACCGAAGAAATATTTGTTCATATTTCGTTCAGCTGGAGATGTCTGACCTAGAGTTTGAACCAATACATTATCTACTTCTAAGTCGACGTGCCTACCAGAGGTCAGCAATGAGTATCCAAAAAGTTGATTACAATCGAATCATACTCATAATATCTGATACATATACGCATTCATACTTATTTTAATATTATACTCATACTACTAGTATGATGAGTACATACTCATACTTAACAACACGTAATGATGTTGTTGATTTCAACTCTCCTTTACAAGAATCACAAAATAAGTACGATTCGCGTACGGACACTACAATACTCACTAAAAGGTTGTGTATTTCTCTTTTTTCTTTTTTGTAAATGCAACAACAACTAAGACTGTAAATTTTGATGAGTGACTTGAGTCACTCGAGACACTCGAATCATTCATAAGAATTTTTCTAAAGTTATGAGTCTGAATTAGTAGCCTAATGAATGAAATATATTTCGAATGATATGAGTTTGATGTCAATGTTGTACTCATACTCATTGTACTTATAAATCAACGTTGTAGTGAGTAGAAATGAATCAGAGTAGTTAAATTACAATATTGTTGACCCACTTATATTCAAAATTCCATGAGTGCATATGAGTAGTTTTAAAACGATTCATTGCTGATCTCTGGTGCCCACCAAAAAGACAGTGGCCATGGATGGCTATGCGATTTAATGACAGAAGTGAGCCGATTCTCTTTTAATCCATACGTGTCCAACAGAGTCTAACAACTACTACCTATCTCACACACTTAAAATTATTATTTGAAATTTTTTAAATTTTTTCGATTTAAATTTGAAGACAAAAATACGATGAAAAGTTTCTCAGAAATCTGTTGTTCGAAGTTACTGTTATGGTGTTTAAATAATCACCACACGTCACTCGCGAATACTTTCACTGTCGAAATATGTTTTCATTGAATCTATTTTTCCTTTTTCCAGCTAAGCAAACCGTCTTTTAATTGATTAGAAATGAAAAGTAATTAAAAGTAATCAAATAATGATTAACGATTATTATTTGCGTGATTATTAATTTATTTATTGAATATTGTTTGCCTGCTAAGGGGCGCAGGGGGTTGGGAGTGATGCCAAACAATCATTGGCTACTTAACGCATTATTAATAATGACGGCTCTCTTAATTCATTTGGCTATTCAAAGCAAATTATTTACCATGACTTTGTACGTCAATACACAGTCAGCAAAAAATAGAAGACAAATAAAAAGGCAGAGAATAAAATAAAATAAATAAACGTCTTTTTGTCTTTTTTAATTACCAGAATCCTTTAGAATTTCTTTCTCTTTCCACACAAATTTTGATTGCGGGGGCCACCAAAGGATATACAATTTACTCAAACTAATGAAATATTTGTTCAGGGAAATTATGAAAATGAATGAGGAAAGCTGTTGGAGAAGACTAGCAAAGATATGCAACATCATTGGTTGGTTATTATTCATTATAAAACATTGCATAATTATTTAATTTTGCCATTCATTTATCCACTGCTAAATAAGCCAGGAAAAAAATGCAAAAATGAAAAAGAAAATTATACTGAAGAATGAAAATAAATAATGAGACTCAAAATATTCCATGATAATGATGGTGAATGAGTGCATATCCTCACGCAACATCTATTTTAATTATAATAAGACCATAATGCCGAAAAAATTATCGAAAACTTAGCTTGACTAATGTTGTTAAGTAGATTGGAGTGACCGCATTGATTACCAAAGTTCACTTGAGCACGCTTGACAGACCGTTGTAACGCCACATCTAATCGCAGTCTCTGTACTAACCGAATTCCATCAAACTCAGCGAAGAAGTTGGTCAGTGCAAGGACTGCACTTCCAGATAGTTTTTGACAGGTGCTGCCTGCCATATGTGACTAAGCGTTGTCATGTTGGAAAATTACGCCCACGTATTTAAGTTACAGATTCAGGGAACTTTCGTGCAATGTTTGTTGTAAACGAATTAATTAATTGGGCAATTCACACGACTTTATATCGTGTATGTTGTATTGAATACATTTTTTGTTTGTGAACGCTCAATGTTATATTGTATTGTGTATTTCGTATTCCAAAGGTCAAAAAGCGATAAGAAGAAGAACATTATTAATAATTTAATTTTCAAGCAGAAAAATTAAAAATATTGCGGAAAAAGGTAAATTAAATAATTATCTGTGCAAAAATATAAAATATAAATGTCAATTTTTGACTCAAATTGCATAGAAAATATTTTGTATTTTTATTCTTCTTCTTGATTGCTGATATTTACATAAACTGATAGCACGAAACCAATACAACTTTTAAAAATATATTGGGCAATTCACACGACTTTGTATCGTGTATGTTGTATTGAATACATTTCTTTGTTTGTGAACGCTCAATGCTATACTGTATTGTGTATCTCGTGGCATTCAAATAATTTGATAGCCAACACAAGTTTTTAAAAACATATGAAAACATATACACATTTTTTTCATTTACACAATTTGATAGCACGAAACCGATACAACTTTTAAAAACATGGAAAAAATATGTATAAGTGTATCGGATTTTTATATGAAAAATATCAACCACAATCATACACTGCTGTATGTTCTTCCAACAATACAATGAATACAACGATACAACGGCTTATGTGAATTGACCATATGAACAAAATGTTTATAAGTGTATCAGATTTTTAAATGAAAATTTTCAACAACAAGTATACACTGTTGTATTTTCGTCCAACAATACACCCAATACAACTGTTTGTGAGAATTGCCCAAATGATTGTATATTGCTGGTCGCTGTAGTCTAGCAAGTAACGAGTTGGCTTATTAGACATGAGGCCACGGTTCAAAAACCCATGTCAAACATCCGCAACAAAATGAAATACGAACAAATACTTCTTCGGCGACTTCCTCTCAGCAGGTTTGTGGCAAAAAATAAAATTACCATGAAAAGTTTCTCAAAAAAACTGTCGTTCGGAATTGACTTTAAACTGTAGGTCCCGTCATTCACGTACAAAATTAACACACAGTATATAAGTGGTGTGAGAAACTATGTCGTAAGCTAAACTGAAGGTTTATACTGATGGACGTCGCCTCAGAATGCCAGTGAATGATTTTTGCAGAAGTTGTTTGCCTCATGAGCGAGGGCCTTACTCATGTAAAGAAATGTGGAGGTTTTTATCGTCTCACTTTCCGACATTCTTAAATGAGCTCTCTAATATAAAGAGTGCTGTAATAAAAAGATTTATTTTGCACATGGGTTGGTTTCCTCTGGGAAATGTTTGATCATCCAATTGAATATTGATTGTGATATCACAATGAGCCTAAATGCTGTCCTATGTTTGAACTCATTCTTCAGGGGAGGTTTCTGCCGCCCTATCTAACCTAGAGACCGCCTTTTTGTTTTTCTACACATTGTAGGGCATAAGGACCCCCTAAACAGACTCACTATCATCGTGTAAAATAAAGTCTTAACTAAAGATCGCCATATTGTTGCTTTTTCTACACATTGTAGGGCATAAGGACCTCCTAAACAATCTCTGTATCATCGTGAAAAAACGAAATTTTTTTCGCTTTTTAAAGGAAAAGAGCAAGCGTTTCAATAAACGCCCATGTAAAGCAATTTTTTAAAAAGTACTTAACGACACTGTTTGATTTTTTTAGCGCCGCTGTTGGACTCCCTAATGCCTTTATGTCTTCGTAATTGAATGTTCATTTAAAGAAGAAACAAAATATTGAAGTCCAAGAAATTCATAAATTTCATTGACTTCAACCCCATCATCATGACGCCTTATTTATTTAAATGCTCATTAATTGCATCCGTGAGGTTGTTACACTTCCTTGCATTCATATTTTTAAAATAAGAAAAGAAAGGAAAGAAACGATACAAAATTAATCAAAAAGTAATCGTTTCAGTAATTTCCTTGTTACTCCATGCAAGTGTCTTTCTCTTCGTTGATTTTTTTATTTTCTTTTTTTTAACCAATTGGTGCGTGATCAATGGGGCTTCATTTAAAATTAATAAACAAAGTAACGAAGTTAATATGCAAGCGTAGCGTATATTGAGAAAATATGATGAATTACTTGAATACACGAAGTTTAAATACAAAATAAAAACCCAATATTATCGATAACTTTTCTTTCAATTAAAATCTCGCTTGCAATGACAGCGACGGAAAGGAAAGATGAAAACAAATACAAGTAGGCCATCGAAACATTTACATTCACTTGTAATCGTGTAAGAAGAATAAAAAACGACTTAAAATTAATCATAATTTTAATTGGAGATGACACAAAAGCGAGAATATGACAGAAAAGTAAGGAAATTAATTTCAAAAAATCCTTCACCATGCACAGTGGTATGCTACTGGCAAAAAAGCAAACATTTTTTAATAAAGAGGAGCATACGATTAGAAAAGCTCCGTAATTTTTTGTAACAAAAAAAATATTTTTTTAATCTGGATAATCTGGTTATAAATTAGCCGTAATGGCCATGACAAGAATTCAAGAAAACTTTGATTTCAACAAAGCCGCCATTCCTTCCTATCACATTCTATTAGTGTGGGTCAATGGAAACAGATCATGGAATATAGGCTCGTTTCTATAAAAACTTGTAGAAATATTTCACTTCATATTCCTATACAACTTAGAAGTACTTGAGGTATCCATAACATAGAAACTCGATGTATCCGTACGATTCGTACGTAATTCGATTAATTTGTATAAGAATTTCTACATGGTTTTCCAACAACAACTTTCGAACTTTGACACATGATAACGGCCATTTTGATGAAGTCACATCTGTCAAATTAATTGGCATTTATTTAGTCTCTTTTGCCAAATCACCATGGACGGCAATAGACAGTAACGTGTGTTTGCTGAAAGTGCCGTGGAGCACAATTTCTAGATGAGTAGGCAGGTGGGTAGGTTGAAGTGGCAGCCTTGACATCAAAAACACACTTGGGCACGCATAGCGGCCCACCACCCACCACGGGTAGAACGCATTCCCTGTGCTAACCGAGTACCACCAAGCTGGGGATGAAGTTGGTCAACGCAAGGGCTACACTGGATGAATAGGTACGTGTACAAACAAAATTAAATTATAAAAATTAAGATTCAAGAGCCTGCAATGCATTCCAAAACAGTCACTGTTAGGTGTGGATTTTTATTTCTCTGAGAACGATGTTGACCAAGCCATTACTATTAACAGTATAGGTCGATATTATTACCAACTTCTTTTGGGACTGATTTGGATGGTCTGGACAAGATGGTGCTATGTGGCACATAGCTCACTCCCCATTGGATATTCAACACGTACGATTTGAGGGCTTGGTTATCTCACATAGAAGAAATGTGAATTGGCCATCGAGATCTTATGACTTGTACGCAATAGAGTTTTTCTTGTGGGGCTTGCTTCAGTCGTACATACATATATAAGCGGCAAAATTTTCTTAAGCAGTGAGGGTCATTTTTCAATCGGTGGTTAAGTCAAGAAGTGGACGTAGTCTAGTAGTCGCCATAGTCTAATAGTCGCCTTATAGTTGTCGTAGTGAAGTAGTCGCCGTAGTCTAGTAGTCACACCGTAGTCTAGTAGTTGCAGTATGTATGTGGTTAAGTCAAGAATCAAAATTACTCTGTTGGATCTAAAGGAATCAAGAATTGATTGTGGAAAAGCTATTGACATGTGAATGTTTCAAGTCCATTATGGTTTAGAGGTCAGTTTATTTTCAAAAATGATGAGCATGGGACAACTTTTATTGTCTACTTAAACTGCTACGGCCATATTGCAACCCGGATTTTTGGCCGACAGTTGAATATTGAGTCGGTTTTTGACGATATGTCGGTTTACAGGCTCTAACGTTGTAACATTTGAAAACCAAACCAAGCCGAAGCCGGAGGCGGTAAGTAAAATTGTATTTCGTACATGTCATATCATGACAATCTATAAGCATTCGAATCAAATAAAACTGTTTTTGAACTTTACTTTTGGAATCGACCAATCGACTTCCTTACATTCAAATAAATTTGCACATCTTGAAATACATGGACTCGGTAGGAAACGCTATTATGTCTTATGGGACATAATTTGAATTAGACTCATAGGAATCGTGTACGACATGAAAAGATAGAAGTCAAAAACAAGCAATTATTTAAGAAATGAATGTTTATTGTTGTAGAACTCCTTCGATTGCTGCAGTAATCGATAAAACAATAAACGTCGAAATACAATGATAAGTGCAACTCATGCCTCTCTTTAACTAACGGAACATTAACGACAAGAGCGAAAATAAATTATCGGCATCTCTTTGTGACATTCATGACAAGTGGACAGTAAAACATGAGCGGATAGAATATGCATTTGGTTTTGGTATGTATGCTGCTGCAGTGGGACATTGTCATCAACTAGTAATGATGCGTAGTAGTTAAACACGAAAGTTGATTATTTTTCTTATTATAATGCGAAAACGTAAGAAACAATCGGCACATCGGCATGAGGATATAACCCAGCAAATGTATTTGAGCGCAAAAAGTATTTGGGTTGTGGTGTATATATTCATCAGTCAGAAATCATTGCTATGTACATGCTGTTTAAATGCCTGCTTAGTAGCAGAATATTCTCTTCGAATATACCGATTTATTCGAACAAACAGGCTCTCCATAAAGTCCCTCTTAAAAGTCACATCGATGACCATGAATATCGCATATTTTTCTGGGATCTATGCATAAGTGTTCCCTGAGCCATTAGAAATAAATTCGAATCAATTATTAACATAGTCACTAAAAATTTTGCTGGGTTTTATTCCACATACACTAGAGAGCAGGCAGCATTCATGTTCTTATTCTTAAAATATTATTGAAGTCTTTATTTAATTGCCAATCAGGCAGTTGTGTTTCAATCATTGACTGGCGGCACACTTAAGTGGTTAACGTTATAGCAACATTATTATCAGCGCCACTGAAGCAACTGTGATTGGAACGTTTAAATTGAACAAAACGAAGAGAAATACTGGCATAACAATCATTCATACTATGCTGTGTCACAGAGATGTTAAACAGAGACAGAAGTTGCGTATGAAATTCTTATACCTACAGGAGGCAGTG
Organism: Sarcophaga variegata; assembly: GCA_932273835.1. NCBI lineage: Eukaryota > Metazoa > Arthropoda > Insecta > Diptera > Sarcophagidae > Sarcophaga > Sarcophaga variegata. The sequence continues at coordinate 85,519,543 of OW026360.1, read as the reverse complement.
CAAATACTTAAACACCTTCAACTCTTTTCGGTAGACTCTCCAACATACAGGTTGACATATGGAAAGAATCCCTTTCTTGTTGTCAGTTGGCGACATGTTAATGTGCCTTAATTGATGCCAACTGAATTCATTTAATAAGATTTTAAGATTTTCTTTTGGTAGCATGTGTGGCCAGAAAAGCCTTAAGAAGACATCACATTGCACTTAAGAGAGGCAAATTTGGGTTTTCTTCCAATTTGCTTGTGGTGTATATGGGAAATTCCACACTGTATAATGGTTTTAAGTATGCTACAAAGGATAGCAAGGAAATGATGCAAAAGACGTTACAGAATCAACATTGCCAATAGCGAAGTGCCAGAAATGCAGCCACTTTTTAAATATTGAGCGCTTGGACTCCTTAATATCGTCTACTGTGGGAAGTGTTTGTGGGCATATAGTGTTTGTGGGGTCCCATTTAATTTTAACACTTTATTGGAAACGACCTTCAAGTCGTCATGGTAGGTTAGGTAAGGTGGTGGCTCCCCTCGACGGAAGACGTCCCACTTATGACAGCATTGAGGCCTATTGTAATACCACAATCAATACCTAACTCTGGGGATCAAACATTTCCTAAATGAAACCAATCCTAGTCCAAAATAGTCTTAATACTGCAGCAATTTTTATATTAGAGAGCTTTGAGAAGTCAAAAACATCCACATTTTCATGACAAAAGCAGGACACTAACACATGAGCATAAACACAGTCTCTTCCTCCTCCTCACAGCTCCTGAAGCAATTTTTTGCGAAATGTCAAGTTGTTCGACATGCCTATCAAAAGGGCAGTGACTCGTTAGAATCATTACTATGCAATGGAAGGTCATGCGATTTAAGGACTAAAGGAAGTCGGCGCTCTTCCTATCTAAAAGTATCGAACACGGACCAGTAATACATATGTACGTACATACATAATTGGTCAGTACAACCCTTTAGTCAGTATTACAACCTAGCTTCTCACACCACCCATGTTGTGTGTGTTAATTTTATACATGATTGGCGGGACCTACAGCTTAAAGTCAATTCCGAACCAGAGATTTTTCAGAGGTCAACAATATTGCAAGTAAATAAGAGTGAGCCTCCCTGTAAACCTAGTGCATAATATCCAAATTAACTGAGACAACCTATGCCCAGTGATATTTCGGAGATTGTGCGCTCCGTACCGGCTAAGTTACCAGCAATGCAATTTCCAACGATATCTCTATGTCGCGAAACTTATATAAGAGTTAGTTTTGAAGGGCTTGAAATTTCCCCGAGGGATATTTCGGCATGTAGGGACAAGGGCAGTCGTTGAAACTACGTTCGTTAGAGACTTAACTCCAGTCTGGCTGTTCGAATACATAAAGAGATTTCCGAGAAAATTACGCCACCCAAAAAGCATAACTAATCATGGTAAGATTTGTTCAAAAGCTACTGTTTACTGCGACTCTGATTTGATTTTAAAATGATAATCCAAAGCAAACAAAAATAGTTTCGTTCAAGACTTACAAGCCGCTGCGTTCTAGCTTCTCACACCACATATATTGTGAATGTTAATTTTATACACGAGTCGGGGGACCTACAGTTTAAAGACGACTCCGAGCGGCAGATGTTTGGAGACTTTTCATGTCAATTTTATTTGATTCTCAGAATTTTTACCAAAAATCTGCTGAGAGGAAGTTGCCGAAGAAATATTTTTTCATATTTTCGTTTCGTTGGAGATATCTGACCTGGGGTTTGAACCGTGGTTTCACAACTAATAAGCCAACACATTACCTACTAGACTAGGGCAACTTCAATGGTGTTATTGGGTTCACTTTGGCGTACGTAAAACTCTATTTTCAATATTAGTCTCTAAATGAGGAATTCATCCAAGAAGAACTTGGCACTTTTGACATTCTGGAAGCATGGTCGGCGTTCTACTTGTGGTCTTTGTGATTATAATTGGAGCTACAGATATAATAGTTGGCTTTGGGCATTAGAATTCTACGAAGTGACCCTTTTGTGATATCATAGAGGCAAAGACTTTGCCGCTTTGTTGCTCTAGAAATGAATGAGAAATTTAACCTGACTAGCCTTCTCAGGAGAGTCGATTGCTTTCGTATGAGACTTACATATATGTTTTGAACTTAAATGATATGGACAGGATTGATTATATGTTTGAGCGCCCGAGAAGTCTATCCCATTACACAATATACCCCGGCTTGATATGCCGCTTTAGTCTTAATAAAATATTATTCTAGGGTTTATACCGGCTTCAATTCTTGTTGTATTTAATATAAAAAATGTTCAAACTTTAAATTAAAACAACCAAAAAATTCTTTGGCTTTTTGCAACATCACTCTTAATTAATGAAGTTGTTAATGCCGAACAACAAATTCTACCAGTGCACGGGAATAATTGCAAGCAAATATTTATGCATTTAGTATGTGAACAAACAGACAAAGAAACGTACGAAATATACTTGGAATTAAATTAATTAAAAACATTTAAACTACAGAGGTTTTTTTGGCTGGATTTAGCAGAATAACTTAATAAATGGCATACGACAGCCGAAGTGCAGCAAATGTGGTAAATTCTTACAAAGACATTTTTTATTCTGGCTCGTGTTGTTTATTATGGTTTTAAAGGATTTTTGTGCGATGAATACATACATACAAATTATAATTTTATATTCAAATTTAAATTGTTTAACAATACCCTGCTTTTTCATCATTACAAACAAACAAACAGTCAAAGCTAAACTGACTTTGACAACTGCCAATGCATTCTAAAAGATGCATCGTTTGGTAAGGTCTGTTCACTTGCAGCATTGTTGAACTCTACTCCATCAAGAACCGACACAATTAGTTTATTGACTGAACTTTTTCCCATAAAGGAACAGTTGGACTTGGTTGCAATCAGAGATCAGCAATGAATCGTTTTTTCGCTACTCAGAAGCTCTTTTGAAATCTTGAATATAAGTGACTTAACAATATTGAAATTTAACTACTCTGATTTATTCGTACTCACTACATCGTTGATTTATAAGTACTGGTTGCAATGAGTATGAGTACAACGTTGACATCAAGCTCATACCCTTCGAAATATGTTTGATTCATAAGCATACTCATTTAGATTCATAACTTTAGAAAAGGACTTATAATACTTATATATGATTCGAGTGACTCAAATCATTCATCAAAATTTACAGTCTTCGTTGTTGTTGCATTTACAAAACAGGAAAAAAGAAAAAAACAGCAAACAAAGCAAACAAACAACCTTCTAGTGAGTATTGTAGTGTTTGTACGAAAATCATACTTATTTTCCGATTCTTGTAAATGTTGAGTCATTGAGAGTTGAAATCAACAACATCATGCGTATAGTTAAGTATGAGTATGATGAGTACTTCAAATTTTTAATATAAGTAATATGAGTATAATATTAAAATAAGTATGAATGCTTATAAGTATCAGAAATTATGAGTATGATTGGATTCTACTCATATTTTTGAATACTAATTCCTGATCTCTGGTTGCAATGTGGTTTTGATATGGCAAGAACTAATATTATACCTTGAGGATCAAGTTCGGTGAGCAATTTATCTTACAATTTGAAGCACTCCAATAACCACCAAGTTCATACAAGCATATGGGATGAATACACTCAGGTCTCGTTTTATGCGATAGATGCGTTCCAAAAAAATCGCATGAATTACATTCGAATAAAACGATACTCTAGCTTCATATGAACATTAATGATTCATTCCAAAATCCTGAAAAACCGCATGAATTCAAATTTTAATTGAAAAATCAAAGCAAAATCGCATAATAAAAATCAATAAAAGTATATTTATTTAATTTTCTTAAACAATAAAAACAAAAGCTTCTAAAAAATAAAATATTAATTCCTTATGTACAGAAAAAAACAAAATTATCCAAAAAATAATAAATAAATAATAAACTGTAGTCTATAATTATGAATGTACGATCAATCACTCTGCATCGTTTTGGAATTGGTTCGACGTCACTTTTATCATTACATACCCATCAGGTAGTGCATACATGCATATGTAGGGTACTAGATCAACGAATTTTTAGAAAGTTTAACTGTTTCTTTTATTGCTGGTTAGTTATTAAACTTTGTGACTTTGAGTTTTTAAGTTACCTATGCAACTCATGATATCCCGAAAACAGACCAGTCAATCCGCGTTGAATCATCAGTTCTCTTTGGTATCTGGGTCCATACTAAGAATAATATTTGGTAACCATTAACTTTGTTGAGGATATCACCAATTTGTTTTGAATTGAATTGTACAACACTTTCTTCGAAATCACTCTGTTCACTATCCACACACCATAATGATTATATCAGTGGTGCAAACCCTTCAGCCAGGACTACAACCTAGCTTTTCACACCAAATACGTTGTGTGTGTTAACCCGTATGTGCCCAACTTTTTTTTCTCGTAAAACCATGGATTGTTTGTATTTATTGGAATCTATATGGTATACCACACATCTGATCAATATCTTATTGTTTTAAAAATGGGGCGATAAGCACATATGGGTTAATTTCGTACATGAGTCGTGGGACTTGTAGTTTCAAGTCGACTCCGAACAAAATATTTCTTCTGAGAAATTTTTCATGGCAAATGTTTATTTACTCTCAGAGTTTTAGCAAGAAATCTGCTGAGAGGGAGTTGCCGAAGAAATATATTTTAATATTTCTTTTTTTTTTTGTCCTTGTAGTCTAGTGGGTAATGTGCTAGGCTATTATCCTGAGGGCCATGGGTTCGATTTCCACCAGAAACTCTGGTCTGTGACAATACGCCGAGCATATGGTAAAGTTATTCAGCTCGTATAAAATTAAAATATAATTTGTAATTGTGTTGTTATTAATAAACAAATAAAATATTTCATTTTGTTTAAGACGTATGACTTGGGATTTGAATCGCAGCCTTACGTCTATGCTCAATGCTGGATACTCTAGATCCGAGTTACATGTTCGTTATAAAACATGCACGTATTCACATGAACACTTTTATTCATTATATTCAATTACTCTTTATATCCAATAAGCAATTGCGAAAAGGCTTATGATACCCATTGCTGTTGTGATCCAGTAAATCATAAAAAAAATTCTTCCTTTGTTTTGAATTCTGTTGCTACTTCTATGGCGGCTGGTATTGTTGTTGCTGCTGGGCAATACGAGTGAATCAATAATTTATTAAAACCGATTATTATCGCTTTTTGCTTGCTTGTTGGGGGCAATTTACTGTAGACAGCCTGCTTTACTGCTTTACTGTACCATCCAGCTTTTGTTGTGGTAGCAGCCTTTATTGCGGGTGATTGGCCTTAATTTAACGTTGCAAAGTATGTGTTAAATGTTGGTTGAATTGTATTTTGCATAAAAAGTTTTTACTTGGGTTTGTGTTTTAACACGTTTTATTTAATAATTCCATGCCCATACATACATTGGCTTATTAATAATAATATTTCACTTCTATTTTGTTTGTTTGTAATTTTTCAGGGTATTTTAGTTAATTTTTTATTTCATAAAATATGTTGTAAACGGTTTGTGGGTTGCGTGGTTGTTGACAGTGCTATAATTATGCAAACAGTGCAGGAGAAAATATTAAATGCTGTGGACATAGAAGAAGAGTGCCAGGGTAGAAAAGGAAAAAATGGGAACTACGAGTTATCTCGTCTATCGGCAGTTAACGTGTTAAGTCAGTAAATAAAGAAAGCAAGGTTCCCTACTAGACTTCCGCCTACTTTCAGTGCCAGGAATTTCTAATCGGAATTGTAGAATGAAAGTTCCTTTTTGTTCAAAAACAACATCACAGTAAGGCCTTAATTCTTATCGACTATGCAAAACTGCATGGTTTTCTGCCTACAAGACTGAATCTCTTCAGTAAAAAGAATGTAAACACGTTACATTTCTGAAGGCAGGAAGGCTTGCCAAAAAGGGCGATAATACTCACAGGTATAGTTGACATATAAATTAGGCACCAAATCGTCAAATATTTGAGAAAAATCGTCAAGATCGTCAAAGACGTTTATAAAATAGTCAGATATAATAAATATATAAATTAAAATTATTTAAAAACCAAAATTATTTCTATTGTAGTAAAACATATAATAAACATATAATATAACCAAAATTATTTCTATTGTAGTAAAACATATAAAGTCAATATATGTACATAAGTGTGTACATATCTGAGTTCAAAAATAAAACATTTAAAACAAATTTGTTTGAAATTAAAAGCTAAGGTCCCTCATCTTCATTTATTAATTTCTTTCCAAAAATGGAGAAATTTTATATCATTTTCATTTTTAAGGTTTAAATCCAGGTTTATCCCAGTGTTGTTAATAAGAGCAGCAATAATAATGCATCATCTTAATCTATGGGTGGTGTAAATATTAAGGAGTCAGAAGCTCTTGGCATGAAAATTCAGTATAATGCTGACACATTTTTCAGTTCCTTCTTAAGATCTTATCACCTGATCTTACTACTTACACCGTTTATAATCGACAAAAAATGGAATACAACTCTCATATATGGCTTGGTGCCTCAATGTCTATTTTGCGGTTTCTCGAGCGTGTACAGGAGAGGCCGTAGTATCTCGTTAATGACGGTAGTGTATCCAACTCCATTGAATCATTGGAGCATCGTTGCAATGTGGATTGCGTTTCACTGTTCTGTCGCTACTATAAAAGGATTTTGATCGAACGAAATAAGGGTAGTTTTTCCCGAATATCATATATTTTTACATAACGCTCGGACAGCACACCCATATGTGGTCGAATGGCCAGTGAATCGCACACTGCATTACAGTAAAAAATACGTTTTTTAGTCGGACTATCCGTATGTTGAACTCAATTCCTGCAGAGGTCTTTCCTGTTACTTATGATATAAAAATATACAAGCCTTGTGCCCATAAATACTGTGTCTTTCCTTCTTCTCATAACATAGTCCCAAGCACAATGCCATCCCCTAAGTGTTGGTCGTACGAAAAAAAATAACGGCGCTTGCCTTTGTTCTTCCGATGATAATATCAGAAGCTATACTCGAATTTTTAAAATTGTCTGCAAATACAAGTGATGGATTATTCTCAACTACGTGGTTATTAAGGAGTTGTAATTTTTCAGCTTTTAAGGGGTTAGTAAGGAATAGAATACAGAAAAATCATCACAGATATTCGAAAGTAACTTAAAAATATAATAACATAAATTTCCAATACTTACAATTGCAAAGTAAATACAAAGCTTAAGGTGGCCTTTAATGTACTAAAGTAAAGAATATCATTTAAAGAATATGAATTTTTAATTTTTAAAAATCGTCAAAATAAGGACATAAATCGTCAAATCGTCAATATGATATTTTTGAAGCCCAAAATCGTCAAAATATTAAATAAATCGTCATATCTGGCAGCTATGCTCACAGGATATGCAACCAATTCTGTTCATATTTGAAAGTAAATGGCATAAAAGGTAAAAAAAAGTATTGAGATAGAGAGAGAGAGAGAGTAAATAACACTACTACACGAATATGAACCAATCTCCCTTACATACATAATATGGATAGTCGTTATAAGCCTTCAGTTCGGAACTTCTCTCACCATTTATGTTGTGTTTGCTAATTTTTTTCATGAGTGTCGGGACCTACAGTTTAAAGTCGATTCCGAACGACAAATTTTTGAGCAACTTTTTCATGACAATTTTATTAGAGCAGAGTTTTTGCTACAAATCAGATGAGAGGCAGCCGTCGAAGATATGTTTTTCACGTTTCGATTTATTGGAGATGTCTGACCTTAAGTTTGAACCGTGGCCTCACGTTTAATAAGTCAACACACTACCTACTAGACTATGGCGACTCCCTTAGTCAGCGTTATCCCATGATAAATTATAAGAAATCCTAAATATCAGCTTTCAGCAGAAAATTTTAATCAACAGAACATGTATTCGAAGCTAAAAATAATTTCCTTCTACCAAAAATCAAGACATTCAGAAAGAAATCTCCACATGTGCTGCCGAAGGCCATCTCAGATCTTTGCCAGATAGTTGCCAGAGATCTAGTATCACAATGTGCAGTAAGGTCACTAGTCTCTCGTTGCTTATATGGAGTCACAGCAATAAGACATCCGTCTAACACTGTCAATTAATGAACCAAGTCCGCTAAGAATTCAACTTTCCGATTTATCCTTCCAAAGTCTTTGTACGTTCTTGCGAGCCTATCTCCCTAAGGTTCAATCACACGAAGCTTTATCACTAAAAACAATTCTTTGATGAAAATGCTCGTCTTCTGCTAGTTTTAATAGGTTGGATTGATCAAAGAGTAGTTTGGCTTCAATTTTTGTATCACGTAAGCCTAGATCCTTAAGTAAAATTTTTCACGTAGTCTAAGAATAAAGTCCAACAAGTTGAGTATCGACATTTCCGAATTGTAATCAAGACTTTGCGATTCAACAGTAACAATTCCTTTTCGGTACACACATATTTCTTTGTCTTGTTGTTGCTTTTGGATTCGCAGGAACTGGTTGTCGACCAAACTGACGAGGAAAAATGCGCCCTATTTACTTCGACGGCAGACTTATACCTTGGTTACCCAAGCGTAAGAAACGTAAAATCGTTATGTACGTAGCCTTAAAAACGTTTGTGTAGTTATAGAAACGTTCAAAACGGGACATATGTCAACGAAGAATGTAAATAAAAACGAAACAGAACCCAAAGCAACACACAAACGAACACAACAAAATGCAAAGAAATTGGTATACCGACTCATCATCAGTGTTGGCGTTTTAGGTTCAATGCTTATATCTTTCCGGATTTGGTTATGATTTTTCTTATAAAAATAGCTTTTGTTTTATTTGTTAAAATTAATTAATTAGTAAGACTATAAATTGATTTTGTTATTTGTTGTTTCTTTTTTTCTCAATTATAATTAAAGTTGAAAAAAATAAAATAAAAAACTGCGAATTTAATTTTGGTCATATTTTTCCTTATTTGATGATTTTTTCACAAATGTTGGTTACAATATTTTTTTTTTGTGGCAACACAGCTAATCATCTCTCATGTTCAAATGCCACGAAAAAACGTGGGAGAATTTTGTTTTATACAGATCGTTCCGTTTTGCTAACGATAGCGAACGTTACGGTAATCGTTTACATTGTTCTCCATATGCTAAAAAGAGAACGTTCGCTACGGTACGTTATGTTACGCATTATTCTTTTCAAAGCAACTTTTCACAATTCAGAAACGTGATTCTGGCTTTAAACGATTCATGATGACTTGCCCGGAATGTCTGAATGTGTGTTGCTATACAGTATGGCATAAAAGTTTAATATTGTTACGAAAATGAAAAATCAAGACACTGGTGTTTTGCTTTCATATCGTTTAACATCCAAATTATAAACAAAAGCTACAAAAACAAAACAAATCAATAAACAAACCTCTTAACAAGTTATCGTACCGCTTAATATGACAACAAACACTAGCATAAAAAATGGATTTCGTGAAGGCGAAGTCATGAACATTCGCTTTCAAGTACATTCATCAGACTGTTTACTTTGCCATATAAAAGGCAAGGCAAAGCAGGTGTGAAGACGCGGTGCGTTTGAAAAGAGTCATCGTGGTTTGAAGATCTCCGTTACAAAGATTCGTCTAGTAATTGTTATTGTTTAGGCAAAGGGAGTAAACAGAGGAATAACAAACAAAGCAATTGTTGTCGTTTACATCAAGTTGTGAACAGTGGCACAAAGAATTGTGCGAATAATAAAGAATTTAATTAAAACCAAACACAAATTTGTTTTTATTTTATTTGTAATCCACGAGCTCATATTTTAAACGTTAAAATGTAAAAATATATAGTGGTGCAAACCAAAATCCGAAGAGTAATTTGCTTGTGTCCTTAAACACCTTGCACCTTAAAAAAACTGTTCTTAACACGTGTTAGAATATAATTTTTAAACATTTACCATGTCTGTCTGTGTGGGTATATTAAACGTTTGGTAAATATACATGGCTATGTGTGTTGCGTTCTTAAAACATCTGAGTTTTAATTGAAAATAAAAAGAAGAAAAAAAACTTCATCAATTTTATATTCATCCGTGCTGGTAGGTCCCTGTAAAGGACACAATAAATTCTACCCTTGAATGTAAATATCCTGTCTGTCTGTCTGTCTGATTTCGATATTACCTGTATGAAGAAATTTACAAATTCAGCCAGTTGTTCTTCAAGGCGTAGTAATTAATTACACATGATTTATGGCCTTGTCCATGATATTGTTGTTGTTGTTCATGTTGATGTTGTAATTGTTGTACGAAAATGTTTGTTTATTTTAGAAAAAAATTTATGTTTTATGTACACGATCTATTAGAAATATGAAGGACGAGAATATAAATTTGAAGAAGATGTAAACAGAGGAATAACAAACAAAGCAATTGTTGTCGTTGAAGTACTGGTTGCTTGTTGAGGTCTGCTCTCTGTATTTGTCTTTTGCTTAAGCAGAGTGGACATTAAGTGCCTCAGTGTATATACTTGCCTTGATGCAAAAATATTGGAAAGTTGCTTGCGATGGGGATAACTTGGTATTAATGTGAATGGGAAAGTTTTCATTTACAGTAAGCTCATGTTGTCCGTGATATTTTTGGGCATCTAACAGTGGTCTTGATATTAATCCCATTAATATGTAGTTTATTTCTTTCTCTAAGAGCTACAAATTGGAGAACTTCCTACTGCCCAGGCTTGATGGAATGTAACAAAGGCTGTCTAAAGGTAGGCTGCAATTGGTAGACGACAGGATTTTCTCCCTAAGATGGGAAATGGATTTCTGAATGTATAATCCTTTCCCATATGAAATCAATATGAGGTTACCTTCTGTTCTGCCCCATCTGACGTGAGAATACTCGGCAATAAGCAAGCAGACGAGCCTGTGATGAGGGAAGCTTCCACAACGCTGATGGGCCCAGAACATTTCTGTGGAGTAGAAGCAGATGTTTGGAAAGATTTGCTTAACGTTTGAAACAATCAAAACTGTTTCTAAGGAGGATATCTAAATTATGCATCAGACTCTTCAAGAGTAACCTAAGGTTGGTTGATCTTATGAAATGGCACTGTAAACTCAAAGTACGCTTATTTAGAATGGGGGTTGTTTAGAGCCCAACATGTATGTTTTCTGATGTGATGATGAGAAAGAATTATCGGAACACGTTCTTTGAACCAGTGGAGGAATGGAACACCGTGGACGAGTAAGTAGTGTGTTAACTAACTAGACGTGAGGCCATGGTTCAAATTCCAGCTCAAACATCTGCAACAATCCTCTCAGCAGATTTCTGGCTCTGAAAGTGCATAAAAAATTGCCATGAAAAAGTTTCTCAAACCTCTGGCGTTCGGAATCGACTTTAATCTGTAGCTCCCACCAAACACAACATAAGTGGTATGAGAAACTAGATCGCAATCGTGACTGAAGGATTGAAATGGCCAATTATATATGTATGTGTAAATGTTTAGGGGACAGTAAAAGAGGTCTGTCATGCGATTTGTTAGGTCACGATACGCCATGATAAATCTGACGTTAGACTTGTCTGCCATTCTCCTTAATCACACTTTCCATGGCTTGCTGCTTAGCTTTCATATTTTGTTGAAGTCCTTACAATGTTCCTTTAAGTGTATAAAACTGCATCACATATCTACCTATATAATCATATCATTTGTGTGCCAGTATGTGTACAAATAAACCATTGTATGGCATTTGTAAATAAAAGCTATTGTTGTTGCTACTCATTGTTGTTCATGCATTTTATATTACAAATCTCACAGGCCAGAAGACAGGTAAGAAGATCATGATTAGGTTTCTCTACGTTTAGTATTTGTAGTTGTAGTTGAAAGGTGGTTGCCAACCTGCCAATGTAGACAAGTAATGTTAGGTAAAACTTGGATTACAAATTGTTCTCTAAAATAGGCCTGTTAAGGAAATATAAACCTTAGCAACTTGTAGGGAAAAATTAGGAATCAACGGTTAGCAAGGTTTCCCACCACTACAGCACATAGACCTCCACCTAGGACTACCTGCTACAGCAGGCCAATCACTTGGTTAGCTGGAACAACAATAGATTAAGGGAACGGAAACAAGTCTGAATAACAACCAAATGGCACTTATGACGACAACAGCTGCCGAGCGGGTAAAATGCAAAATGCTTTATGGAAGCCGTATGCTCTCAAGAGGGATAATGGGAAAAACTAACCTTGGCACCCAAAACACTGCCAGAGAAATATTTTGTGCATATGATAACCACACTAATGGATGCCCAACACTGTGCCAATTGGAGATAATATTACAAAAAAGACGGAAAAATAATACTCGTTTGATATTCGCTTATAGTAGGCATTCGTTGCCGACAGGGAAGATTATTGGACAATAAAGTTTGTTGCTGGACCACGAAGCCGGACGCAAAGGTGAAAAGATTGCCTAGATATTTAAGAAAATTTTCTACTGTTCTATGTACCTGCATACCCAATTTACTACTACTTTTTAACATTTTTTTTTCATTTCGGCAATCCTCTTCAATCCATGCAGTATACATAATACACATTATAAGCGCATTTTTCCATTTCATTTACACTCAGCATAAATAATAATTGAAAACTTCTCTGCTTTTCTGCTTACGAAGAGAGGTAACCTAATCATACAGAATATTAAACAAAAACGAGAAGTTAAAAATACAAACTCATCTCGATTTTCTCATTGTGTTAGAACATGGTTATCACAGAATATGTACAGGGATTTGAGAACATAATAAAAAAGTATTTTCTTTCATTTGATTAAAATTAGGTGTACGAATGTATCTACAAACGATGTTATTTCGATTTGTTACACTTAATGATTGATTGATTGAGCAAATGATTGATTGTTTGATTGATTTCTTGGTTGATTGAGTTGTAAATGATATGCAAATGCAATTGAATTCTATTGTACGATATGAAAACATAAATTCCTAACATTTTAAATATGTTAACAAGTCACCAATATTTTCTTAAAAATTTTATTGAAAGGTAAGCAGTGTTCCTGGTAAATAAGACAGCAAGTTCTGCGCAGTATAAACAATTCGGTAGAAAATTTTGGTTCGAGAAGAATGCAGCGCATCCCTAAAAATATAACGCAAATCCTTTAAAAAAATGTAGGAAATAGCAAATCAGGTTGTCGCAGAGTAGAACTCAAAGTGATTTTATGCGATATTGTACTGAAGGTTAGACGCTTGGCTGTTAACTTACTTACTTAATTGGTTATTTCAATCATTCAGTCAGGATTAAAACCTAGCTTCTCACACCACTTATGTTGTGGGTGTTAATTTTATACATGAGTGGCGGCGGGACCTACAGTTTAAAGATCGACTCTGAACGACAAATTTTTTGAGAATTTTTTTTGTCAATTTTATAAGAGTTTTTGCCAGAAATCTGCCAATAGGAAGTGCCGAAGAAATATTTTTTTTCATATTTCGTTCAAGATGCCAGAACCGGAGTTTGAACCTTGGCCTCACGTCTAATAAGCCAACATACTATACGTGAGCCCATATTAATATGATCCTATGTTACTCATTAAAAACTCTTTGAAGTGAGATAACCTACTCTGAGAATAGTTTAGGCTTCAGAATTCCTAACTCCTCATCAATATTTGTTTATTCTATGAAGTTTTTTTGTTTGTACCATAAGAACAGGATACATATTTATTTATATTTCACAGTTTTATTTTCAAGATATTTTGTCTTACAGTGTGGAATCAGTGCAACACCTTTTATGCAAGTGACCTGCACTTCTGTACAGACGTCAGCAGTTTTTGGGTGACAGAACGTATGAAGGCCTGGACAGGGTCTCCAACATGTCATTTCAAGGAGGTTTACCTCACATTGGGTAATAAAGTGGGCCACCGAAAGAACTTGCCTGTAAACAGCAATATACCCGCTTAACTGACCTAACCTAGGCTAATCTTGTTTTACAATACTAAAACGACTCGAGAGAAGGCAGCAATCGAATTTAAACATCAACATTTTCTTCATTGATTGATTGATTTCCAGTATTTACTCTACTTTGCTTTTTAGTTAGATTAGGTCACACAGTAAGGCCGAAGGTTATGCCAATTGTGATAACACAAATTAAAATTTAACCAGGGGATCAAACATTGCCTATAGGAAACCGCGTTCATCGTCTTTCGTTCTCTGTGATCTGATTGTAAGAGCAAGTTTAGTATTCTAAGAAATCCGAAGAAATATTTTTCGTTTTTCTAGTTATGTTGGAGATGTCACATGCCATGTAATTGTTTGTGAACCCTTTCGTATAATAACAATCTCTTAAGCAGGCATTTATGGGACTTTTATTCCGGGACTCCATCAAGTCAGTAGTAAAACAGACGACTTAGATCGTGGCTTTGTTACTGAATTATTACATCTTTTGTCTACCTCTTCCATACTCACAAGCTGGCACATAATCACGTTTGACGGACATCATGTTTAAGAATGTTAAGGTGAAAGTTTGAAGTTCATATCTGACGGAAGACTCATACCGGAACGCCCGAGCTTTGCTTTGAATTTTTATTAATAGGGTATCATTAAATGAATGTATTCTTTATAAGAGACACAGTATTGTAGGTGTAGGATCTAAGATACGTTCATATTGATAATATATATATTGATATAATGACTGATTTCAGGGTTAAGACATGGAAAGTCGCCGACTTCAAAATTTAAAATATGATCTCGCAGATTGCAAATAAAATAAAAATAAATTTGTGTTTACTTTTAATTAAAATTCTTTATTATTCACATAATTCCATGTGCCACTGTTCACAACTTGATTTAAACAACAACAATTGCTTTTGTTTGCTATACCTCTGTTTATACCGTTTGCATAAACAATAACAATCACTGATCAATTGTGCGACAGATCTTTGTAATGGAGATCTTCAAATCACGATTACTTTCTTCAAACGCACCGCGTCTTCACACAAGACTGACTGAAATTCACTAACTCACTCGCCTGTTTTGCCTTGCCTTTTATATGGCACGGTAATAGTCTGATGAATCTTCCTGAAGGCGAATGTTCGTGACTTCGCCTTCTTGAAATCTATATAAATGTAAACATGATTCGTTATTGTTGTTTGTGTATTTAGTTTACATTTATTCTTGTAGTGTTGTTTGTATATTTTTGTTTATTTGTTTACCATTATTTTTATGGTGGTGTTTAGTTTTTGGAGCTTTTGTTTATAATTTTAATATTAAGCGATGTAAAAGCAAGACACCAGTATCTAGACTTTTTTCATTATCGCAACAATATCTTTTATAGGATGAGTAGTTAGTAAATTTCTCTTACGGAAATCATTGGTTCGCTGCCACCATCGATTACATGAGCTCGTGGATGTTATTGTCTGTACTTTGATTTTGGTGGGCTGTTACCCAATTTGCTGCCTGTTGTGATAGTTTGACTATATTGTCCTCTTTTTATGGCTTGTATGTGTGTCCCTTTCATGTTGACTCTGTAGAGCCCAACTGTGTGAAGCAGTAATTTTCTTTTACACTGTGAATCTCGATTGTCTTCGAAAAGGCATTAGTCTAGTGGGAGGTATGTTGGCATATTAGACAAGAGCTCGCCGCGATTTCCTTTCACCAGTTTTTTTGCAAAAATCTGTGGGTCCTGCTAATCATGCATAAAATTAACATACGCAACATGGGTGGTGTGATAAACTAGGTCGTAATACTGACTAAAGGTTTTATGTTTAATTTATGCTGTATTTCCTTGCGATCTATTAACTTTTCTTGTTGCAAATAATGGAATTTTTTTATTTAAATGCCTAACTAATAAAAACTGTAAGCATGTTCCTATCTGCCACATGTAAACCAAACATAATCGAAATAATCGAACTGCTTATCATGTGCATCCATATTCATCAATTGTTTCACTTTCATTCTTTAGACTCCACATGCTTGTATGTCCCTCTATAGGTTACGCTTATCAAAATCAATAATTGCCTGCTGTCAGCATCCTGACATACCAATCCCGTTTTTAACCGGTTGATTGCAACATTTAAAATTGTTTCTTCGTTTTTTATGAGAAATTTTTGTTGCCAATTCCTTGGCCAATTCCTGCTGAATGTCGTTTTATTTTTGTTGCAACAATTGCAAGTTTTTTTGCAACTCAAACAGAATTCATCACATATAAGTCAAAAGCAGTTACAGTTTGTCTTCAGTGTGTTAAATTTTTTATCATCGATTGTTGCCTCATTTATACCAAACAATTGCTACCGCTAGTATTTGTTATTTTTGTATTTCAAGCCTTTGGTTGATTTGCTGTTCTGGTATTTCTTTCCATTTTTTTAAGTTGTTGCTTGCGGCCCGCTTTGCAAATACATTTTATTTTTAAATTCTTTTTTTTTATGGAATTCCGTTTAAATTTTTTTGTCTTAGCCTGACTGTATATGTTGACAGCTAAATTGATTTAATGCCTTAGTAGTATGTTTATGGCGTTTCTCGACCACTTACTCCATACAAAATTTGGCTCATGCCTACGCTACAGTCGGTAGTGTCGGTTAGTCGATAGGTTTGTAACATGTAATGTGAAAATTTATATACGTATGCATGAATGATTGGACGGACAGAATGAGTGTGTGCGTAACATGTAATGTGTATGATCGTTTTTTAATAGTAAATTCTTACCACGTATTATCATACTCAATGCTGAAAAAATAGAAAAGGGATCTGCACCAATATAGTTGTTGTGTGTTTTTTATTTTTTTTTGTATATTTAATTAGAAGGATCTTTAATTTTAAATGTGATAAGAAAGAGTAGGTTGGTTGTGCGGTTATTTTTTATTTTTTTTGTGTGATTTAATTTGAAGGATCTGTAATTTTAAGATGATAACAAATTCTTGGCACGTATTGTTCATGATCACAGGTAGAAGAAGTAGAAGTATAAACTAATAAGAAAGGGTAGGTTGGATGTGCGGTTGTTTTTAATTTGATGAGAAAGAAATGTATAGTTGTGCCTGTGGGTTTTTTTTTTCACGTATAAGTATAAGTAATATCTGTTTTCACTAATTGAATTTACTGATTGATCTACAACACCCCAAAGTATAAATAGACTTGTTTTTAAGGATTTAGAATTTTTTAGTTTTACTGTTTTAAATAAATGAAATTATAGAATAAAGGGATTAATTAAAACAAATTAGTTTTTTATTTTTTGAAAATTTTATTACATATTTCTTTTTTTTCAGATTTTTACAGATTCGAATTTAAAAATACGTTTATACAGATTAAATAGCTTAAGCGTTAACAAATATTTATCATAAAATGTTTGACATCGACAAATGTTGAAGGATTGTGAATAAGTATTTTCACAATAATACAAACGTATGACATATTAATAAATAAAAATGGATTACTTATTTTACTAATGTTACATATTCTTAGTTCATTTATAAGTTTCATAAATAAATCTATATGCTCTTTATCAATCTGATTACTATGTTTTATTAATAGTTCTTCCAATTCAGCTGATGTTACCATTTTTGTTACCCTTCTTTAAAAATTTAATAGTAGGTTGTGTTAGTGCGGGACGATGTACTCTGAATTATTTCATTTTAATTTATATTTATTGAATAAAAATTTTAAACACAAGTGCCCACAATTAAATGTATTAAATTTTTGTTTTCGTTCATAATTATATTCAATAGGAAATTTTAAGTAGTTGACAATCTCAAGTGGTGGTTGTAACTTTCCAAAGCTATCAAAGTATTCCTTATAGTTGTGGTTTTTATAATATGCTACCCAATGTGTTCCCATACCATTTGAATCATCTAAATTAACAATGCCGCATTCTTGTTTGAATGGTTTTTCAGGTAAAGAATCACGCATGAAAACACCCCTAAAATGTTTCAGATGTCTTCCATATTTATTCAAATCCAAATCTGTTAATGGGCGATTGGGAAGGTTATCTAATAGTTTTTTGGAGCTGGACTATAATAGAGACCATATCCAGTTTTATATGGTTTGAGGTACAACCCTTTACCCATTGCAATTGATTCCATATATCTATTATGACGGTTAGCTTCAGCCAATTGTTCTTTTCCATTTTTGATAGCATTTACTGCTTTGACAATAGCGGATCCTCCACTTGCCAAACCACCAAGCGCTGACAATGCTGTTAGTACGGGAATAAGTGGAAGAAATCCTCCAATTTTCGGTACAGGTATAACTCTCGGTATTATAATGTCTGCTCGCTTTTTCCCTTTAAAATTTGAATGAATAGCCTTTTGAGCTATTTTAACAGCATCATTTATATCAAGGGGTTTCTGTTCTTTCAATTGTTTTAAAGTTTTTCTCACAGTAGCTGTGAATAATTTCTTATTACACTTATTCATTTTTCCTTTTCTTTTCTTATGTCTCTGCTCCTTCAAACCTAATCCAAATTTCACTTTAGTTTTCATAGCGTTTGTCACAAACAACGCGTTAGCATGTTCTTTAATATCACTATCTTTAGATTTAACTCGTTGCCAGGCTTTTTCAGCTAATATTTGATCTGCTTGATGTCTTGTGTCTATATCTTTTGATTGTGAATATGCAATATCGTGCTCTCTACAAGCTGCGTCTAATAAATTTATACCCTTATCTCCTCTTGCTAAACGTTTTTCAAGTTTTGTACCAGGTCCACAAAACTGATAACCAGGTAGATGTAATTCAACATTCATTCTTTATTTATTTATTCAATTCTTTATTTATTAAGTTGTTTACAAATCCTCTTCTCATCTTACACTGGCTGGGGTTTTGTTTTGACTGTAGATTATAACAAATTTTTTCGTTACTTTTATACCTCTTCGCAAAAATAGCTGAAATCAAGACGATCTCCTATATATACAGCAATTTATATGATTTCAGTATGTTAATTTTTTGATATTGATTTTGATCTGCTTTGTATCTAATCACGATCTACTTTACATCTGATCACGATCTGCTTTGTATCTGCTCACGATCTACTTTATATCTGATAACGATCTACTTTTTTGGTTTTGTCTATTTTATTTTAATTTTTTTTATTTTTTTTTTTTTTTTGACATTACCATGTTTTAGGTATACATGTTCTACCTCAATGTTTAAATTGTTTATTTGATCAGCTAGATCATCATGTATTTGTGTTATATGTTTTTCGATTACGATATTTTTGTTTTTATGGTTATATTTATTAAAACCTTCTCCAAATTTATTAATATAAGACATTTCTTTCACTCTTCTAATAAATTATGTTAGCTTCTTTAAGTTCTTCGATAATAGAGATTATTTCGTTTTGATGATTGTTGTGACCAGAACCTTCCGATGAAAGAAGTAAACGTAGTCTGTCAACTAGTTCATTAGGATCATCACAATGTATGTAATTTGATCTCAGATTATTTTGTAATTTTAGCATTAAACCACTGCCTTTTGTTAAAATGTTTGTTGTTGTTTCGAATAAATGTTTAATTATTCGTATATATTTGAAGGCTCGTGTTCCTTTCACTTGTTCATTAGGTTCATAGCGACGTTTATGTGCATTGGTATTAATTAAAATCTCTTTATATTTTTTCAAATCATTTTTAGAATAATGGAGAGGTTTTTTATGAAATACTAGTTCAAATAATCCAGGCGTCATTTTCAATTTCATATTCCCTATCTGCATAGTATTATCTCTATTAAATATTAATTTTTCCTTGCCATATCTCCAACTACCGTCTACATCTTGATTAAAACCATAAATTTTATCCAATTGCTTATTATTAATAAGTGTTTGTATATTTTCAAATAATGGAGAGCTTTTCGTCAGCTTTAAACATTGTTTTCTTTCCAAGTTCTTGATACATGTACTTGATACAGGTCTATTATGGTCATAGTTTTTTTCACCATCATTATCATCAGTTGAAATATTTTCATACTGAAAATCGTTATTATCACCGTTTACATCATCATAATCATCGTCATCATCAATAGTGTTGTCTATATCTTTATGCTTATCTTCAAGTTTTCCGATGATTTCATTATCACCATTTACGTCATAATAATCTTCCTCATCATCAATAGTGTTGTCTGTATCCGTATGCTTATCTTCGAGTTTTCCAATGATTTCATTATCACCATTTACGTCATAATAATCTTCGTCATCATCTATAGTGTTGTCTACATCCTTATGCTTATATTCAAGTTTTGGGATGTTTTCATTATCATCATTTACATCATCATGATCATCGTCATCATTAATAGTGTTGTCTATATCCTTATATTTATCTTTAAGTTTTCCAATGATTTTTTTAAGTGGTTTTGTTATTGGTTGAAAGGTATCTTCTAATAAATTAACTCTATCTATTTGATTCAGTTTAATATTTTTTAACTTTTTCTTTAGAACAGCCCTTGTCTTTACAAGATCTTCCAACACTTTATTATGGTAATTTTTAGACATTATAATAATTTTTTTATTGAATTTGATCTGGTTATGATCTGCTCGCTATCTGATTATGATCTGCTTTGTATCTGATTACGATCTGCTTTATATCTGATCACGAACTGCTTGCTATCTGGTCACGATCTGATTTATACCTGATCACGATCTGCTTGATGGCTTGTGTCTATATCCATTGATTTTGAGTACGCTATATCGTGCTTTCTACAATCTACATCCAATAAATTATTCCTTTATTTCCTTTATTCTTGCTATTCGTTTTGAAGTTTTGTATCAGGTCCACAAAACTGATAAACAGGTGGATGTAATTCAACATATAATTTGTTTATTAAGTTGTCTACAAATCTTCTTCCAATCTTACACTGATTAGGTGTTTTTCTTTTGACTGTAGTTTATACCCATTTTTTTTTTCATTACTTTCATACCTCTTCGCATGAAACACTACACCAGCTATACCTGCTATACCAGCTATACCAGCTATATCAGCTATACCAGCTATACTAGCAAGCTGTACAATCTATACTAGCTATACTAGCAAGCTGTACAATCTGTACTAGCTATACTAGCAAGCTGTACAATCTGTACTAGCTATACTAGCAAGCTGTACTAGCTATACTAGCAAGCTATACAATCTGTACTAGCTATACTAGCAAGCTATACAATCTGTACTAGCTATACTAGCAAGCTGTACAATCTGTACTAGCTATACTAGCAAGCTGTACTAGCTATACTAGCAAGCTATACAATCTGTACTAGCTATACTAGCAAGCTGTACAATCTATACTAGCTATACTAGCAAGCTGTACAATCTGTACTAGCTATACTAGCAAGCTATACAATCTGTACTAGTTATACTAGCAAGCTGTACTAGCTATACTAGCAAGCTATACAATCTGTACTAGCTATACTAGCAAGCTGTAGTAGCTATGTCAGCTATACCTGCTATACCTGCTATACTAGCAAGCTGTAGTAGCTATGTCAGCTATACCTGCTATACCTGCTATATCAGCTATACCAGCTATACCAGCTATACCAGCTATACCTGCTATACTAGCAAGCTGTAGTAGCTATGTCAGCTATACCTGCTATACCTGCTATACCAGCTATACCTGCTATATCAGCTATACCAGCTATATCAGCTATACCTGCTATACCAGCTATACCAGCTATACCTGCTATATCAGCTATACCAGCTATATCAGCTATACCAGCTATACCAGCTATACCTGCTATACCAGCTATACCAGCTATACCAGCTATACCTGCTATACCAGCTATACCAGCTATACCTGCTATACAAGCTATACCAGCTATACCAGCTATACCAGCTATACCAGCTATACCAGCTATACCTGCTATACCTGCTATACCAGCTATATACCAGCTATACCAGCTATACCAGCTATACCTACTATACCAGCTATACCAGCTATATACCAGCTATATACCAGCTATATACCAGCTATATACCAGCTATACCAGCTATACCTGCTATATCAGCTATACCAGCTATATACCAGCTATACCAGCTATACCTGCTATACCAGCTATACCAGCTATACCAGCTATACCAGCTATACCAGCTATACCAGCTATACCTGCTATACCTGCTATACCAGCTATATACCAGCTATACCTACTATACCAGCTATACCAGCTATACCAGCTATACCAGCTATACCAGCTATACCAGCTATACCTGCTATACCTGCTATACCAGCTATATACCAGCTATACCAGCTATACCAGCTATACCTACTATACCAGCTATACCAGCTATATACCAGCTATATACCAGCTATATACCAGCTATATACCAGCTATATACCAGCTATATACCAGCTATATACCAGCTATATACCAGCTATACCAGCTATACCTGCTATATCAGCTATACCAGCTATATACCAGCTATACCAGCTATACCTGCTATACCAGCTATACCAGCTATACCAGCTATACCAGCTATACCAGCTATACCTGCTATACCAGCTATACCAGCTATACCTGCTATACCAGCTATACCAGCTACACCAGCTATACCAGCTATACCAGCTATACCAGCTATACCAGCTATACCTGCTATACCTGCTATACCAGCTATATACCAGCTATACCAGCTATACCAGCTATACCAGCTATACCTACTATACCAGCTATACCAGCTATATACCAGCTATATACCAGCTATATACCAGCTATACCAGCTATACCAGCTATACCTACTATACCAGCTATACCTGCTATACCAGCTATACCAGCTATACCTGCTATACCAGCTATATAGCTGGTATATAGCTGGTATATAGCTGGTATAGCTGATATAGCAGGTATAGCTGGTATATAGCTGGTATAGCAGGTATAGCAGGTATAGCTGGTATAGCTGGTATAGCTGATATAGCTGGTATAGCTGATATAGCAGGTATAGCTGGTATAGCAGGTATAGCTGGTATAGCTGGTATAGCTGATATAGCTGGTATAGCTGATATAGCAGGTATAGCTGGTATAGCTGGTATAGCAGGTATAGCTGATATAGCTGGTATAGCTGATATAGCAGGTATAGCTGATATAGCAGGTATAGCAGGTATAGCTGACATAGCTACTACAGCTTGCTAGTATAGCAGGTATAGCTGGTATAGCTGGTATAGCTGGTATAGCTGATATAGCAGGTATAGCAGGTATAGCTGACATAGCTACTACAGCTTGCTAGTATAGCAGGTATAGCAGGTATAGCTGACATAGCTACTACAGCTTGCTAGTATAGCTAGTACAGATTGTATAGCTTGCTAGTATAGCTAGTACAGCTTGCTAGTATAACTAGTACAGATTGTATAGCTTGCTAGTATAGCTAGTACAGATTGTACAGCTTGCTAGTATAGCTAGTATAGATTGTACAGCTTGCTAGTATAGCTAGTACAGATTGTATAGCTTGCTAGTATAGCTAGTACAGCTTGCTAGTATAGCTAGTACAGATTGTACAGCTTGCTAGTATAGCTAGTACAGATTGTATAGCTTGCTAGTATAGCTAGTACAGCTTGCTAGTATAGCTAGTACAGATTGTACAGCTTGCTAGTATAGCTAGTACAGATTGTACAGCTTGCTAGTATAGCTAGTATAGATTGTACAGCTTGCTAGTATAGCTGGTATAGCTGATATAGCTGGTATAGCTGGTATAGCAGGTATAGCTGGTGTAGTGTTTCATGCGAAGAGGTATGAAAGTAATGAAAAAAAATGGTTATAAACTACAGTCAAAAGAAAAACACCTAATCAGTGTAAGATTGGAAGAAGATTTGTAGACAACTTAATAAACAAATTATATGTTGAATTACATCCACCTGTTTATCAGTTTTGTGGACCTGATACAAAACTTCAAAACGAATAGCAAGAATAAAGGAAATAAAGGAATAATTTATTGGATGTAGATTGTAGAAAGCACGATATAGCGTACTCAAAATCAATGGATATAGACACAAGCCATCAAGCAGATCGTGATCAGGTATAAATCAGATCGTGACCAGATAGCAAGCAGTTCGTGATCAGATATAAAGCAGATCGTAATCAGATACAAAGCAGATCATAATCAGATAGCGAGCAGATCATAACCAGATCAAATTCAATAAAAAAATTATTATAATGTCTAAAAATTACCATAATAAAGTGTTGGAAGATCTTGTAAAGACAAGGGCTGTTCTAAAGAAAAAGTTAAAAAATATTAAACTGAATCAAATAGATAGAGTTAATTTATTAGAAGATACCTTTCAACCAATAACAAAACCACTTAAAAAAATCATTGGAAAACTTAAAGATAAATATAAGGATATAGACAACACTATTAATGATGACGATGATCATGATGATGTAAATGATGATAATGAAAACATCCCAAAACTTGAATATAAGCATAAGGATGTAGACAACACTATAGATGATGACGAAGATTATTATGACGTAAATGGTGATAATGAAATCATTGGAAAACTCGAAGATAAGCATACGGATACAGACAACACTATTGATGATGAGGAAGATTATTATGACGTAAATGGTGATAATGAAATCATCGGAAAACTTGAAGATAAGCATAAAGATATAGACAACACTATTGATGATGACGATGATTATGATGATGTAAACGGTGATAATAACGATTTTCAGTATGAAAATATTTCAACTGATGATAATGATGGTGAAAAAAACTATGACCATAATAGACCTGTATCAAGTACATGTATCAAGAACTTGGAAAGAAAACAATGTTTAAAGCTGACGAAAAGCTCTCCATTATTTGAAAATATACAAACACTTATTAATAATAAGCAATTGGATAAAATTTATGGTTTTAATCAAGATGTAGACGGTAGTTGGAGATATGGCAAGGAAAAATTAATATTTAATAGAGATAATACTATGCAGATAGGGAATATGAAATTGAAAATGACGCCTGGATTATTTGAACTAGTATTTCATAAAAAACCTCTCCATTATTCTAAAAATGATTTGAAAAAATATAAAGAGATTTTAATTAATACCAATGCACATAAACGTCGCTATGAACCTAATGAACAAGTGAAAGGAACACGAGCCTTCAAATATATACGAATAATTAAACATTTATTCGAAACAACAACAAACATTTTAACAAAAAGCAGTGGTTTAATGCTAAAATTACAAAATAATCTGAGATCAAATTACATACATTGTGATGATCCTAATGAACTAGTTGACAGACTACGTTTACTTCTTTCATCGGAAGGTTCTGGTCACAACAATCATCAAAACGAAATAATCTCTATTATCGAAGAACTTAAAGAAGCTAACATAATTTATTAGAAGAGTGAAAGAAATGTCTTATATTAATAAATTTGGAGAAGGTTTTAATAAATATAACCATAAAAACAAAAATATCGTAATCGAAAAACATATAACACAAATACATGATGATCTAGCTGATCAAATAAACAATTTAAACATTGAGGTAGAACATGTATACCTAAAACATGGTAATGTCAAAAAAAAAAAAAAATAAAAAAAATTAAAATAAAATAGACAAAACCAAAAAAGTAGATCGTTATCAGATATAAAGTAGATCGTGAGCAGATACAAAGCAGATCGTGATCAGATGTAAAGTAGATCGTGATTAGATACAAAGCAGATCAAAATCAATATCAAAAAATTAACATACTGAAATCATATAAATTGCTGTATATATAGGAGATCGTCTTGATTTCAGCTATTTTTGCGAAGAGGTATAAAAGTAACGAAAAAATTTGTTATAATCTACAGTCAAAACAAAACCCCAGCCAGTGTAAGATGAGAAGAGGATTTGTAAACAACTTAATAAATAAAGTACCTGTTGAATTACATCTACCTGGTTATCAGTTTTGTGGACCTGGTACAAAACTTGAAAAACGTTTAGCAAGAGGAGATAAGGGTATAAATTTATTAGACGCAGCTTGTAGAGAGCACGATATTGCATATTCACAATCAAAAGATATAGACACAAGACATCAAGCAGATCAAATATTAGCTGAAAAAGCCTGGCAACGAGTTAAATCTAAAGATAGTGATATTAAAGAACGTGCTAACGCGTTGTTTGTGACAAACGCTATGAAAACTAAAGTGAAATTTGGATTAGGTTTGAAGGAGCAGAGACATAAGAAAAGAAAAGGAAAAATGAATAAGTGTAATAAGAAATTATTCACAGCTACTGTGAGAAAAACTTTAAAACAATTGAAAGAACAGAAACCCCTTGATATAAATGATGCTGTTAAAATAGCTCAAAAGGCTATTCATTCAAATTTTAAAGGGAAAAAGCGAGCAGACATTATAATACCGAGAGTTATACCTGTACCGAAAATTGGAGGATTTCTTCCACTTATTCCCGTACTAACAGCATTGTCAGCGCTTGGTGGTTTGGCAAGTGGAGGATCCGCTATTGTCAAAGCAGTAAATGCTATCAAAAATGGAAAAGAACAATTGGCTGAAGCTAACCGTCATAATAGATATATGGAATCAATTGCAATGGGTAAAGGGTTGTACCTCAAACCATATAAAACTGGATATGGTCTCTATTACAGTCCAGCTCCAAAAAACTATTAGATAACCTTCCCAATCGCCCATTAACAGATTTGGATTTGAATAAATATGGAAGACATCTGAAACATTTTAGGGGTGTTTTCATGCGTGATTCTTTACCTGAAAAACCATTCAAACAAGAATGCGGCATTGTTAATTTAGATGATTCAAATGGTATGGGAACACATTGGGTAGCATATTATAAAAACCACAACTATAAGGAATACTTTGATAGCTTTGGAAAGTTACAACCACCACTTGAGATTGTCAACTACTTAAAATTTCCTATTGAATATAATTATGAACGAAAACAAAAATTTAATACATTTAATTGTGGGCACTTGTGTTTAAAATTTTTATTCAATAAATATAAATTAAAATGAAATAATTCAGAGTACATCGTCCCGCACTAACACAACCTACTATTAAATTTTTAAAGAAGGGGAACAAAAATGGTAACATCAGCTGAATTGGAAGAACTATTAATAAAACATAGTAATCAGATTGATAAAGAGCATATAGATTTATTTATGAAACTTATAAATGAACTAAGAATATGTAACATTAGTAAAATAAGTAATCCATTTTTATTTATTAATATGTCATACGTTTGTATTATTGTGAAAATACTTATTCACAATCCTTCAACATTTGTCGATGTCAAACATTTTATGATAAATATTTGTTAACGCTTAAGCTATTTAATCTGTATAAACGTATTTTTAAATTCGAATCTGTAAAAATCTGAAAAAAAAGAAATATGTAATAAAATTTTCAAAAAATAAAAAACTAATTTGTTTTAATTAATCCCTTTATTCTATAATTTCATTTATTTAAAACAGTAAAACTAAAAAATTCTAAATCCTTAAAAACAAGTCTATTTATACTTTGGGGTGTTGTAGATCAATCAGTAAATTCAATTAGTGAAAACAGATATTACTTATACTTATACGTGAAAAAAAAAACCCACAGGCACAACTATACATTTCTTTCTCATCAAATTAAAAACAACCGCACATCCAACCTACCCTTTCTTATTAGTTTATACTTCTACTTCTTCTACCTGTGATCATGAACAATACGTGCCAAGAATTTGTTATCATCTTAAAATTACAGATCCTTCAAATTAAATCACACAAAAAAAATAAAAAATAACCGCACAACCAACCTACTCTTTCTTATCACATTTAAAATTAAAGATCCTTCTAATTAAATATACAAAAAAAAATAAAAAACACACAACAACTATATTGGTGCAGATCCCTTTTCTATTTTTTCAGCATTGAGTATGATAATACGTGGTAAGAATTTACTATTAAAAAACGATCATACACATTACATGTTACGCACACACTCATTCTGTCCGTCCAATCATTCATGCATACGTATATAAATTTTCACATTACATGTTACAAACCTATCGACTAACCGACACTACCGACTGTAGCGTAGGCATGAGCCAAATTTTGTATGGAGTAAGTGGTCGAGAAACGCCATAAACATACTACTTGCCTTCAATTCCTTGAGTTTTGATTCTGATTGCTTGTTATCCACTGTTTGGTTACAGATGACACTCGTTGCTTTCGTTAATGCAACATGCCAGGTGGTGCTTAACATCTTCTTTAATTGACAGTTTAAATGAGGAAAAAAAAATTTAAAAGAAAAACATTTTTATTCGATTCTGATTTTATTTTAACATAATAACCTTGACCATTGGCCAATAACTGCGACGCCACACAGTTGCAATGTAGTTGTGAGCACTTAAAAGAAATCGTGATAGCCTTCCAACCAACGTACATCCGTATGGAAAGTATTAGAAAAGTCGATGAAGAGACCACAGTTAAAGCACTTTTTCTTTGTCAACCAAGACCATTACGCTGACATTTAAAAGAGTAATGCCTCAAAACTTTAATAAATCTAACGGTACTTTCCTTAAGGACTTCCATATATTTGACAGTTGATAACGGCCATTTTGTTAAAGCTAAATCTGTCAAATTGGTTATCATTTATTCAGTTTGTTTAGTCAAATCATCATGGGCGATCATAGACAATGGCATGTGTTCGACGAATAGGACCAGTTGCCCATTAAAACAAACATTTTGTTGAAAAATTATCTTCAGCGGTGGATTACTGGTTACAATACCAATCCTTTCGAGATCCGAAAGTGTTAAAATTGTATCTCGAAGCAGGCATTTTTGATGTGCATTTTATGCTGGCGGCATCAGCGATTTATACATACATAATTGGTCATTACAACCCTTCACACCACTTATGTTGTGTATTAATTTTATACATGAGTGGCGGGACCTACAGTTTAAAGTCGACTCCGAACGACAGATTTTTGAGAAACTTTTCATGGCAATTTTATTTGACTCTCAGAGTTTTTGCCAGAAATCTGCTGAGAGGAAGTCGCCGAAAAAATACTTTTTGTATTTTGTTTTGATGTCTGGCCTGGGATCAGCGATTTATAGTTCTTTGAATATCACGTTGGTCAGGCCATGACTGTTGACGTTCAGCCCAAAAAGTCAATGACTACTATAACTTCTGTGACCTGAATTAGATAATCTGGATACCAACGAAATGTGATTTTAACAGGACACCACTATGTACCGCACAGCTCATACCACAATGAATATTATTTTCAAGCAATTTGAGGACATGAAGGTAATGTGACCTGGCGACCTAGATTGTGCGATTTGTCTGCGTTAGACTTTTTCTTGTGGGATTTACTTAAATCGGTACTGTATGTGAATAAGCAACTAGCCTCAGAAGTCCTCAGTGCCAATATAACTCATCTCATCGAAGAAATTCAGACTGATTTATAAACCACAATCAGAAGAGCCGAGGTGGCTCATCAGTTTGAAGTTATCAACTCTAAACAATGTCCTTTTGAAAGATATATGTAAAGAAGATGCCGTCATCTCCAAAATATACACACAGTTACTAAAGTATACATACGGTTAACAAATTTCAGAAGTTTTTAACCAATCCGTTTTCGTTAAAAACCTTTACAGTTTCCTCGATTTTAAGACGGCCTTTTGCATTGGTTAAAAAATTTGTGAAATTGAACTGAATTGTGGGCCTGCACAGGCCCACAAAAGTATACATCTGATTAACAAATTTCATAAATTTCTGAACCAATGCAAAAGACTGTCTTAAAATCGAAGAAAGATGTCAGACAATTATAAAGATCTTCAACGAAAACAGATTCGTTAAAAAATTTCTGAAATTTGTTAACCATATGTATACTTTTGTGGCTGAGTGTACAACAAACAGTGACTTTTTCTGATGCGCTAGACATTCTTGGATCTTAAGCGGATTGACATCGTCCCAAATGAGTAAATAAATACGTAACCATTCACTCAGGGATAGCGCTCATCACGGAAGGAAACTGTCTTATAAGTGTCCATTAAATAATGTGAAATGTTTTAGAATTGAAGTCAGTAGGTAGTATATTGACTTATTAGATGTGAAGCCACGACATCGCCAGGTCCGACATCGCCAACAAATAAATGGTTTTCGGTGACTTCCTCTCTCAGTTTTTGGCAAAAATTCCCTGAGAGTAAATAAAAATTTCCATGAAAAAGTTTCTAAATATCTGTCGCTTGGAGTAGACTTGAAACTGAAGGTCTCCTGTATAAAATTAGCACACATAACATAAGTGGTGTGAAAAACTAGGTCGTAATCCTTATTGAAGAGTTGTATGTGTTTCTGAATTTAAATTCAATATTTTTTCTTTCAGTTTTTAGTACCCTCTGCAATTGTTTTCATTTTTTTGCTCATATTAATTTTCTTATTTAAAGAGAACAAATGATACTTCCTCTATGGCCTACAATCAGCCAAGAAGGAAGAATATATGCATTGAACTAAACGAATATTTCAGCTCTTGCATGGCCAACAATAAAATTAAAATAATGCAATATTAAAATTATGCCCCCAAGCCATAACATTTCCATTCCATTTAGTGAAACCAAACAAACACACGGAATAAGGACACCAAATAAATCCAAACGTTAAATAACTTAATGCCATATCAACCATGAAAAGAAGAAAGTGAGCATGAAATCTAAAATATTTATTTCTGTTTTCGTTTTGTATAATTGAACTGAAATTTTTACTCCTTGTACTTGGCAGTATTACATGGTCGTAAAGTGCTATTCCCTGTAAGTGGTTAAGGTAACGCTAGGTCAATAAGAAACAAATAAAAAAAAAGCGAAGAACGTAACATGAAAGCCGTAGTATAAGTTTTCGTGGTAAGTAATCACGTAGAAACACTACCTTAAGTATGGTTACCAGAACTAAAAAACACATGTGGTCATAACACAGTGGTAACAACAAAAAAAATAAGATTTAAAGGCGATAATAAATAAAATTAGAAAAATAAACTAACGTTCGAGTGGAAGAGAAGTAGCATAAAAGGAAGAAATTTAACTTTTCCAGACGATTTGCTTGATTTATGACTCGCGAAAATTACCAGCCATATGTAATGTATTCGAGCTGTAACACGCTAGCCACATAAGCAACATTGTTGCTAGGAAAACAAAATTTATGCGGTAAATAGTTAAATGGATTTGGTTTGGGTTTTTCTAATTATTTGCCTTCCATTTCGATTTTGTATTTCGGATCTAATTGCTTGATATGCAACAATAAAAATTAAAAATTTTGAAAATCAATGTTGTAACAAATGTTGCTTGGCCATTTTTTCTCCTAACCATATACAGCAAAAGACTCCAAGGAGAGTATATAGGAGATTATTTGAAAGAACGGTTACGTAATCGCCAAACCTCAAATAAAGTCAACTGAAAAACTTGATCATGGACCACCAGAAAACACTAAACAAAACTTGTACATTCAATTCCAACTGGGTTAAATGGAGTGCTTGATATTTATTTATTTATTTTTATTTTATCTTTTTTTAAAGAATTGAGTGTAGATAACTTTGTGCTTTGATTTTAAGTAAATCCGTTAATTCAACACCATATAACGATTTGGAATACTGAGAAATACCATCTTCTTCTTATGCCGTAGACATATCTAAGAATCGCGTTATACGCTACAGTTAATCTAGTGTTACTTGTTGAATCGTAATAAGCAAAAATTTCGTAGCCATATAACAACTTGGGCATTAAGTACATTTTTGCAAGATGCACACGAAGATTAAGAGGTGTAATGTGTTGTAGAGGATTTAGCGTTCTAAGCATAGAAAAAATTGTTTCGAAGACAGAATTAATACGGGTATTCCATTGTAGAGATTTGTTAAAAATTATACCAAGGTTTTTTGCTGATTCTACTAATGTTTTGATTTCCTAAAGTGATCGGGATATCAACGACAATTTTTTGATTTCGTTGAGCTATAATTAGGCCTTTTAACTTTGTAGGATTCAGGTATAAGCCATTTGACGATGCCCAGTAATGTATTTTGTCAAGGTCATTATTAAGTTTTGAGTCCTTTTTAAAATGCGTAAATGTGGATATCACTATACACAGTTAGGTAAATTATTTATGTACAAAGTAAACAGTAGTGGTCCAAGAATAGAGACCTGCGGTACTCCTTTAGACACGCGCATGGGAGTAGATACGGTTTTGCTCGCAGAGACAGACTGGTATAGATAGGTTTTTATTAGCGATGATGCATATCATGGTTTACACAGCCGAACGCTTTTGAATGGTCCAGGAGTACCAAAAGTGTGATACCACCATTATCGATATTGGATCTTATATCCTCAGATACACTTAACAGCGAAGGAACACAGCTGTGACCTGTTCTAAATCCAGATTGTTTGCTAAACAGCAGCTGATGGCCATTTAAATAATTACTAATTTGGTTGTGTAACAGTCGTTCCAATACTTTAGATAAAAATTGAAGTTTCGATATGGGGCGATACTCATTTGATGATTTAGGCACGGGAATGACCTTAGCATGTTTCCAACAGTTGAAAGAGTCTGGTAATATAACGTGATATCTTAGGCAGTAAAAGTCTTATGAATTTAGGATGGATTTGTTCAAAGCCAACTGCATTCGAAGTCACTGATTTACAGAATAAAATGACGTCATCTTCAAATACTCGAGAAAACTCGAAACGGTGTAAGTAAGAAATTCCTGGGGGCTGTTGCGGTGGCTCAAAGACAAGAGCTTATGGAACCTCATTTAAAGGCATTGGAGATGTATTCATAGAAAAACTTGGACGTCAACACGACAATCGAAATAAACTTCAATATTATTCTTCAGTTGGCAGTCATTTAATCGCCATGAGAATAGCCTCGACTTTCTCTATCATCTGGAAGTATATTTGAATGTTGCATGTCTAAGTCTTCGATATATACATACAAACATACATATACGCCGCCATGCTTAATGGAGTTCTGAATGATTGCTTTCAGGACCGGATGATGGAGAAAAGAAATAGTAGTGACGGAAGGTATCCCTCAGGGCTCTGTACTTGGGCCACTACTGTGGAACATTATGTACGATGGTGCAATTCGACTGCAATTACCAAAAGGGACTATAATGACATTGCCATAGTCTCGGAAGCTAAGACGGTAAAGGAAATAGAAGAGAAGACGAACATAGCGAATCGAAAAGTTGGAGCATGGCTTGATGAGGCAGGTTTGACACTTGATGCACATAAAACGGAGGCTGTCTTGATAAGTGGTCGGAAGATAGTGGAGAAGGTGGAAGTGACCGTTGGAAGCAGTAAGATCGAATCGAAGAGGGCCATAAAAAACTTCGGAGTGATTAACGACGACAGCTTGAACTTCAAGGAGCACGTGAAATACATCGGCGGAAAGGCATCTGTAACCCAGGGAACACTGACAAGGATGATGCCAAATTTTGGAGGACCAAATGATTTAGGATGAGAATAATATCGAGGGTTGTAACGTCGATAATGCATATGCTTGCCCAATATGGTCGGGGGCACTCAACGAAATCGATCTTTCTATCCCATGCTAGGATCCAGTATTTTGAAAATGCTTTTTAACGGACTAGTGCAAAAATGCTTTATTGGTTTAACTACTACCATGTACTGAATAACAATGCAAAAAATTCTTAGCTTTAAGAGCTATTCTTGACCAGGGTGGCGGTGAACTGTGGAAAAGTATTTGGACTGCGTTAAATTTACTGCACAGTCAGGCGAACTAACTCCACTAATAGTATATTAGAGAATGTGTTACAATAACAAGTCAACAGTAAATTCTAGAAAAATAAATGTTGCACAAATAGAGCGAAAGCAAACGGTAAGAACAGCTAAAATTTAAGAATCTCTTTTATTGGAGTCCTCGAATTCTAGTAAATGAAATATTTTTATAGGATTTTTAGAAATTAATGTCATAATTTGTTTAAAGAATTGAAGAAAAGTTTGTATCACTACAAAGAATAAAAGCTATTGCATGACATGTTCATGTATTAAATTTATTTAAAGTATTTGAAAAATTACCTCCACTTTATGTTTTAAGTGTGTCTTATTACACCGGTATACCTGTCACAGCAATTGTTTAAGCTTAACTAATAAAAGAAATCCCCTTCGATAAAACAGAAAAAGAGCTACCGTTGGCAAATGACCTCTTTAACTCGTCTTCAATTCATTCTTTTGTGAATGAGAGAGTATAACAGAGCATGGCAAATTATCTTCAGTACAAGTAAACCAATAACAAGTCCCTCGTATACATAAACCACATTTCGATCAAATTTATTGATGTTAACCATTTTAACGATGTGGTCAATAGAAGAAGGTTACCTTTTTTATTTATTCTTCTTTCATTCTTATGTTTTTCTTCATTCTAAGCTCCCCTACGGTTTGCGTTGTGGTAGATGTGTGTGGCTTGTGGTGTATTCTGTTCAGATGACGGTCGTCACTAAAACGTAAAAATACTTAAAGATTTTTAGTACTTGAATGAATATATTCCGCAGGGAATGTTGATGGCATGAAGGTAGTGTATGACCATGTGCTCATATGTCTTGTATTATATTTGGTTAAGAGTGTTCTTTTAAGAGCAGTTTTTAAGCGCCACTTATGGCATATGAAGACATGATGTTGAGTAGCAATTGTGTTTAAAAGGGAAATTTAAAACTTATTTGCTTCTCATTTTTCCTCAGATTAGTTAAAAAGTGTTTAAAGTTAAGCCGAAAACCTACATTTTGTCTGCTACAACAGATAAACTTTCTGCGAAGTACAGAAGGACTAATAAAATGTGATTCCTGTACGATTCGTATGCAAAAGAAAGGTAATATTCCTGGACCCCATGTAACCATGTTGGTCGTTTATTAAGCAGCCTTATTGACTTTGAAAAAGCTTGGGCTAGATGTAGGTCAAATGAGATTATATATGTACCAAAACCTTTGGACTCATTATGATACCCTAAGTTACCATTTAATGTCGACTGTACTTAGGTTACATGAAAATCAGTTCAAAACATGTTCGTATGCCCTTATCACAACGATCACCCACCAAGAGGCCAAAGTAAACCGAACAAGTTTATTAGATGAAATCATTCCTTGGCTTAGCAAAATCGTATCTCTTGTTATACTAAGCCTGTGAGTAATAAAGATTTAAAATAATTATCAATTGCTCATACCATTTGCAAATGTTGAACTAAAGAAAACTGCTGCATAAAATTATATTCAGATTTTACCATATTTTGGGTTTCCTCAACACGTTCCTTGACCTTCCTTAATTCCAACTGAATAAATTCCATGCATCTATACTACTGATACATACTATTTAAATGCGCACCGTAAGATAATTAAATGTATAAAGTGTAAGATATTGAAGTCTTTATGGTGTCAGTACCAAATAAGCATTGACGGGTGGTTTAAGTAAAAACCTTCCACCTAAAGAAGCAGTTTCAAAGAATGGCTTTAGCAAATGGAGCTAATATCTTTCAAAACAGAAAAAAATTCAGAAAATCTAATAACAACAATCAAAAAAAAATTATTCCAAGACGTAATATCCACTCCGCTGACTGGTTTGTGAGATTAAGTTCAGATTCAGCGCATCAAGTACTTGTTAAAAATGTTTAAAATGCGAGCTCGTAGATTGCAAATAAAATAAAAATAAATTTGTGTTTAGTTTTAATTAAAATTCTTTATTATTCGCCCAATTCTGTGTACCACTGTTCACAACTTTATGTAAACAACATTAATTGTCTCTTTTGTTATTCCTCTGTTTATACCCTTCGCATGGACAATAGCAATTACTAGACAATTATTCAACAGATCTTTGTAACGGAAATCTTCAAACAACAATTACTCTCTTCAAACACATCGCGTGTTCACACAAGACTGACTGAACTACACTCAGTGAGTGGCCTGCTTTGCCTTGTCTTTTATATTGCAGAATAAACAGTCTGATGAATGTTCTTGTAGGCGAATGTACATGACCTCGCCTTCTCGAAATCTCTATAAATGTAAACATCGTTATTTACTGTCTGAATACCGTTCATTAGCTATAAGAGTTTCTCAAGGATACATCAAAATTTTTTGCGTGATTGCTTATGTCCATCATAACTTTCAATATGAATGGGAGGGCCTCAAAATTGTTAATGCTGATCTAAAGATATGCTAAACTCTTGAGTTCGACAAGAAAACGGTTTGCGTTCTAACATGAATTCTAACGGGATAGTGCGTTATTGAGAGTTTCGCTGACAAGCTGAGTATGCTCACACCAGGATAGCTGAAGCTGCTGCTATCCTTCAAAACAGACGTCATCGGTTTTTTGGGTGATAGAACGTTTGAAAATGGTGGCGAACTTGCCACTAAGTTAACTAGTTGGTTTCATTCGTAGCTCGGGGTGAATCAGACCTACCAATAACGAATCATGACAAGGAGACTTATCTCATATTAGGTTACACAATGCGCTACACGGGCCAGCGAGTGAACTTGCCTGTTAACGGCAAGCTACTCACTAACCTAACCTAATCATATGCAATAACCCAACAAAGTGCTGATTTAATCCAGGCGCAGAAGTCGCCTGTTGGCTTATTAGACGCAAAAGCCTGGGTTCGAGCCCCAGGCCAGGCATCAAAGACAAAATACAAAAAGTATTTTTTCGGCGACTTCCTCTCAGCAGATTTCGGGTAAATAAAAATTGCCATGAAAAGTTTCTCAATAAATAAAAATCTGTCGTTCGGAGTCGACTTTAAACTGTAGGCCCCACCACTCATGTATAAAATTAACACACACAACATAAGTGGTGTGAGAAACTAGGACGTTGAACAACGGGTCAATTCGACCTCCGGGTACTGTACTTGTCTTAATTGACAAGTACACGTCCTCTAACCTAACCTAATCCAGGCGCTCTGCATTTTAATCTCATTTCACTTACTTACTTAATTGGTTATTACAACCCTTTAGTTAGGACTACGGCCTAGTTTCTCCCACCACTTATGTTGTGTGTGTTAATTTTATACATGATTGGTGGTACCTACAGTTTAAAGTCGAATGCGAACGACAGATTTTTGAGAAACTTTTCATAGCAATTGTATTTATTCTGAGAATTTTTCGCTTTTCTTTGTTTTGTTTTGTTCGCTTTTCTTATACTTTTCTTCTCTCTGCATGTAATTGTGAAAGTGAGGTGAAGGAGTGAGGAAACAATACAATGAATATTGTTTTTATTATGGTTTTCGTTTTTTTTTATTGTATACAAATGCACACATAACTAAATTTGCAAGTCCACACACACACATAATTTGTATTGAAGTACCAGTGGAGACATTGTTAAAAGAGTAAAGAGAGAGGGTAAGAGAGAGAGTGTCTGATGTGCTGAAGAAATCAAGAAAATAAACCCTATGGCTAGAGTATTTGTTGTTATAGTTCTTATACGAAGTATTTGTTTATTTGTTTTAATAGCTATGTGAGTACATAATGGTGTATGTATGTAAGTCTAATGGTATTATTATGTGTGTATGTGTATGAATTTCTTACATTCAAACTTACTATACTTGGAAAATGTTTGTTTAAATTTTGGTTTTTACATTCAAACAATATCAGAAACTTACAAACAAAACAAATGCAAATAAAAACAGAGAGAAAGCTGGTCAACGACGATAACATAATGCTTTACAAAATATTTCAAAGATTGTTTAAGTGTCCTGCCACGGCTTTTCTGACTGGAACGCGTCTGAAATAACCAATTTTCGATGACTCTGAAATATAAATTTGACTGAATTTGGACGCTGGCATGGGTTATGCTGGCCTTGAGAACCGCTGTGGCATGTGTTTTATTCTTAATCACCTACGAATTAGAAAAAACCCCACAAGAAAAAGTCTAACGGGGTCTAATTGCACGATTTCGGTGGCTAGTTCTTATCAACTCTACGTGAGATGACAATGCCCAGATAATGTTATATGCTTGCCCAATATTGTCAGAGGCACTCTCCGTGGGTGACGACATGAAGGAAACTGTCCTCGGATAAGTGGCTTCAGGACAGTGTTTGATGAAGCGGAACTGGAATTGGCGGATGAGATGAGTCGGATATACTTTCGCCGTCTCCAGTATCCAGGACAAATAGCAGCTGTAAAAGCGGAGGAACTAAGGACTTCCATGCACATATTGTAGTTGCGATGGGAGACCAGTTTAAAGGGAAAATGGACATTTTACCTTGTCCCTGGTATAACCTCTTATATGGAGAACAAACATTGCGAGCTTAACTACTACATGACCCAGTACCTGACAGATTTAGACATGATACATTAGACATGGGCTTATAGGGGAGCCCAAACTGTGTAGATTAGAAGGAAGATGTTGAGCATATTCTAACATGCTGTCCCAGTTTTAGATGGCCCAGGGAAATGAGTTTAGGACCAAACCGGCTTATGGAAGAGGTGTTGAAATCTATGATTCTATGGAGCCAGTACGGATAGAGAATGCCTGAAGTTATGCAGGAACTCCGAAGGTTAGAGTAACGAATTCGAGATTGATTTAGTGTGATAGAACTTTAAAGCTAACCAGCCCTCCGCGATGTAATACCTTACGGCAGAGATTGGTTGAAGAATGTAGTAGGTGGGTTTAGTACGTAGGCACCAGTGATAGTGAATCGTGCACTCTTTTGTTGGAACAAAAGTGTCTTTCGAAGATTCCCACCACCAGCCCAAGACAAAAAAGGTGACCATGTCCATGCCATTGCCCGTGCAGAATATCCAATATGGCATGAGTTGTGCGGTACGAATCGCCGTCCGATTAAATTCACATGTCGTTGGTATCTAGATCATCGCATACTGGCCACAAGAAGTTGGATTTCATCGACAAATAGTACTCGCTTTTGACAGTCTGGTGAATGTCGTTTTCAATGAAGCTTGGATAAATGTTTGTTCGATGAAAACTATGCATTACAATGGGCTCCATGTGGCCTAAGTGGGTTCATCTGAATTCCATCTCTACTTACGTAATGCCGCCGCCGGCCTAAAAACCACGCCAAACAATAACTTTTGACGCTTTGGGGTATTATGTGAATCGGCAAGAGCTCGACAAATTTGTGTGCTCAAGTACCTATTCATCCAAAAATCGGTCTAATCGTTGGAGATGAGCAACTTCTGGTATGTTGCCCAAACTGAACGTTGTCCATTTGGGTAGAACAATTTTATTATTTGAACATCCGCAGTTATTTGGCAAAACAGAATGAATAACATAACATAATTGGTCATTACAACCCTTCAGTCAGAATTACGACCTGGCTTCTCAAACCACTTATGTTGTGTGAGTGGCGGGACCTACAGTTTAAAGTCAACTCCGAATAACAGATTTTTGAAAAACTTTTCATGGCAATTTTATTTATTCTCAGACTTTTTGGCAGAGATCTGCTTAGAGGCAGTCGCCGAAGAAATATTTTTTCATGTTTTCGTTGTGATGTCTGACCTGGCATTTGGATCGTGGCCTTATGTATAATAAGCCAACACACTACCTACTAAACTGCGGCGACTACAGACTGAATAAATGACAACTAATTTGTTAGATGAAGCTTCAACAAGGTAGTCGTTATCAGCTGTCAAAGTATTAACAAAATGTTGAAAAACCGATTGAAATTTCTTATGCCA
This sequence comes from Sarcophaga variegata, assembly GCA_932273835.1. Taxonomy (NCBI): domain Eukaryota; kingdom Metazoa; phylum Arthropoda; class Insecta; order Diptera; family Sarcophagidae; genus Sarcophaga; species Sarcophaga variegata. Next base: position 85,479,976 of record OW026360.1, on the reverse strand, counting down.
TAAAACCAAAATCGGTTGCATTCAGCAAGGCCTTTCCATGCTGAATTGAGATAACAGTGCTACCTTGCTTCCTTGTTTAAAAATACGTGGCACCATAACACATTCAGGTCATAGTGCACAAGAAGTTTTATTTTTTACTGATAAAATACTTTTTCGACGGTAATTTTTAGGCTCTCCGAGGCCTTTATGCAAAAATTTAACTTTTTTATGTAATCACGTAGTGTGTTGGCTTTTTAGACGCGAGGCACTATGCCATACCCTAGGACAGACATCTCCAGCAAAACGAAATAAAACAAACATTTCTTCGGTAACTTCCTCTCAACAGATTTCTGGAAAAAACTCTGCGAGTAAATAAAATTGCCATGAAAAGTTTTTAAAAAATCTTGATTTTAAACTGTATGCCCCGCCAGTCATGGATAAAATTAACACACACAACGTAGGCAGTGTGAGAAGCTATATTGTAATCCTGACTAAATGATAATGACCAATTGTCAATGTTCATGAAGCTGTATTCTCGGTAGAGATGCTGTCAATGAAAATAAAATGGCGATGGATGGACCTGCTTTATTATTGCGAGACTAACTTCGCAAACATTAGATCGAAGCTTATGAAATCCTCAATACGTTTCACTTTTTAAGTAGGGCGGAGCTTAGGCTCTGTCTGGGGAAGAATGAAATTACAAGACACAGTTTGTGTAATTGTATTGTTTTGACTAGGACCAGATTGTACACCTACAAACGTAGTCAATTATATTCGATGGGTATCAGATCTGCTGCCAGTGGAGATATAGTGGAGGTTGTAATACTGACTGAAGGATTGAAAAGACCAATGAAGTAAACCTTCAGTACAATATCGTATACAGTCATCAGTCACTTGGAGTTCTACTTTGAGACAACCTGATACGCTATTTCCTACATTTGCTTAAAGGATTTGCGATATATTTTTAAGGATGCGCTGGATTCTTCTGAACCAAAATTTTCTAATGAAATGTTTATACTGCGTAAACCTCTCTGTCTTATTTACCAGGAACTCTGCTTATCTTTCAATTTGATTTGTTAACAAAATATGGCTGACTTGTTAACATATTTCAAATGTTAAGAATTTATGTTTTCATATCATACCAACAACAACAAAAATAACAATAGAATTCAATTGCATTTGCTTATCATTTACATCTCAATCAATCAAGCAATCAATTAATCAAACAATCAATCGCTCAATCAGTCAAAAATTGAGTGTAACAAATCGAAATAACATCGTTTGTAGGTACATTGGTACACCTAATTTTAGTCAAATGAAACAAAATAATGTTTTTTTAAGTTCTCAAATCCCTGTACATATCCTGTGATAATCATGTTCTAACACAACATTTGTAATGAGAAAATCGAGATGAGTTTGTACTTTTCATTTCTCGTTTCTGTTTAATACTCTGTATCATTAGGTTTCCTCTCGTAAGTAGAAAGGAGAGACATTTTGAAACCACTACATAATTATAAAGAACTCGATATAAAAACATTTACAATGTATTACCACGAGAAGTAATAACAAATGCTTCTACTATGTGTGGCTGACCCAACGATGAATGGTAGGGTATTGTAAACTCTATGAAAACAACCTGAAAGAAGTACTCCAAGTAAATTGCAGTATTTACTTGCCAAAAACAATGGAAAAACTAAAGAAAAAAATTTTAAATGAATTAAAAAAAACAAATAGCCCGACTGGATATTTCAATTTTGAATATGCGAACTGCAAACAATTTCATTTTCAATTCACAAATCCAAACAGAAAAGATTTTCTAAATAAAAAAAACAAAAAAATGGTCATAAAACAGATTAAATTCCAGTTAAAATTCATTTACGAACTTGAAAAAATAAATACTTTTAAGAAATTATTTTAAACGATTACAAGATTTTATTCTGTTTAACAGATTCATTCTGTTCAACAGAACTACTGGGCAGTTCAACTATTTGCAAAGGAAAAAATATTTTTTTATTCTTTTTTATTTTATTGTTTAAAATTATATATGAAAAGTTGTATGATTTTGTCATAACATTGTTTCCTACACAATCCATAATTGTTTCACTTCCTCTTTCCTTTCAAATTTTGGGAAAAAAATTAAAATTTCTTCACTTCAACAATGACTTCTAATCGGGCCAAGTGGGTCAGGAACTTCAAATTGATTTGAACGGAAATTATTTAAAAAGGAAACAAAGCGAAATTATTGTCAGCCGCATAGATGAACTGAATTACAATGAAAAAAGTAATTGAAGGTAATGTAGGCCACTAAACTTATTGCATTTTAATAAAAAAAAAACAATAGTTTTTGAAATATAAAGAAGTTTTTATTTTAACTGTAGATCGAGACTTAAAAAACTTCATAATTCTACCTTATGTATCACTTTTGATACATACTTGTAGTACATAGAATTGTCACGGTTATTGATAGATTTTGTTAAAAAAATTTAATATTTTAATTCATTTTTATAAAACTATTTTATATTCTAACATTTTATTATCACTTTTATGAAATTTGCGCCAAAATTTTTGACATAGATTTTTACATAAAAATCAAGCACTTCATGTCTGCTTGGTTTTATTTCTTTCTAAATGGTAATAGTTTGACGTCTAGCACCCTGCTTAGTGGCGATTTATACGTTTCCATTTGTTTAGATAGGACATCTTATTGCTACTCGCATCAGTAACACTCTCAGTTGAGGGCTGGCTGAAACCTGACGGTACAAACCATTCTTGTGATTCGTTAGAAATATTTGTTGTCAACGTCATGCGAGGTAAAAAAGTTTCCTGTTGCAATAGAACATCGATTGTGCCAATAACAATTTTCTCTCTTTGATTCCTCTATGGTATCCAGAATACGGGTTTCCCCAAATACTGCTGTAAGTAGTTGCTACTCAAGTAGCATGTACTTGAATCTAAAATTGCAAATTCGACTTTGGTGGACCACGAAATTTAAAGCGACCATCAAATTCAATTAGTTACTCATCTACAGCGACCAAATTAAATATGAGTTGAAAAGGTAATAAAACAAAACAAAAGGAAAGAAAACATAAATCAATACCAAGCATTACACCGTAAATCTCTTTATGCAGCTTGATTTATACAAATATCCTTAAATTAATTTCCCTAACAATCACTGTAAGTGTTCAATCATTAAGTATCAAATTTCAATTAAAATCACTGGAGGTAATTTTCATTTTCCAAAATAAAACTAAAAAGTTTTTCAATTCAGTTGGAAAAACTTTAATTTGAGATGAAAATATACCAGAAAGGAACATGAAAACATAAGCATCATTATTTAAATATATTTAAATTAAAGAAGATTTTCTTACCTTTTAGGCGAACAAAAAAATAAATTTTTAAAAATCTTAAAAAAGGATATATGGGCTGCTCTGAAAGTATGATAGCTAATTACAAACTATTTATACAGTATTATTTCTTACATAAAACTACAAGTTGTGTGATAAAAGTTTTATGAAAATGGTTAAAATTTTCCAACAAAAAGTTAAGATAAATATATTTTTTTTAGAAAAAAAAAAAAATCCTTTTCATTCGAATTTCAAAAAAAGGCTTCAAGTATGATTATTAAAGCCTGCAAAATTTTCAGCTCATTTTTCGAAAAGGCTTAATAGGTGTAAATATATCATTATCAAAGCGAATGATTCTGTTATCTCATACGTACATAGTTGACCGAAAGATTATCATCTGTAATAAAACATGGGACGAAACACGTTTTTCTAATGTTTGTCTGTCACGTGAGATAAATATGAGAAGAGCAGTAAGAAACTACTAAATTTTTCCATCCCAAACTACTAAAGGCAGTTTGTTCTGTTCCAAGTAGTACCATCTTTGGCGATAAACATTCTGTTGTCATGTTTGTTGCAGCCAATACTCTCTCCAGTTCATAAGACGAGCTTCTATTTTCTTCTTCTTCAAAGTCTTTAGCAGCAGGAATATTATATATTTTAATAAATATGTAATCGGTCTTTAAAACCTTTCGGTGTAAATTGGAAATGTTTGACATGAGGTTTGAACCTTGGTCTGACGTCTAATAAGGTAGCACGCTACATACTAGACTACGCCTACTTCAATCAATATCAAAAACAGATAATTCAACCTCATAATTTTCATCCAACACTTAACTTTCAATTACTTCTCAAATACCATCAATAATGTATTGCTTATGTTAAAACTTCACAAAATCTTTTGAAACATAAAAAAAAGTTACATACAAAAATGATACATAAGCCAGAATTGTGAAGTTTTTGATTTTTTTAACCCCTGTTTGAAATTTTCTTTTTTATTTGGTTTTAAATAATGGCGCAATACTAACGAATTAAAAAATATCAGGCATCTGACTTTTTCTGAATTGAAGTTATATAGTCTCAAAAATTGAAATGTATCGTTTTTGATACAAAGCTTAACCTACGCTTAAGGAATCAAAAACATAAAATGCTCATTAAATTGCCTTCATGATTACCGTGTGTTGGTAATTAAGTTTGCAGAATTTATTTCATTCAATCATTCTACCTTTTCTGAATTTAGCTGAACAAAATGTTTTTTTGTTGCATGTTTGTGGCAGAATATTTGTGTCTTTAAAAGTTGTTCATATTTTTAAGAGAAACTGCATATTCCATGGGGCATTTCATTCAAGTGAATATTTTTGTTTTTTTTTATAGAATATCTTTACAGCCTTTGCTGCATACATTTCTTTTATGATTCTTTTTTATTAAGGCTTCCAAAGATTGAGGTCAGCCTCTACTATATGATGAGAAACAGACAGGCATAAATGAAAATATTGTTAAGGGAATTATTATTGAAAAATGAATTTCAAGCATAAAGTTTACCGAACATTTCTGAAGTATTTATGGCTGTCAAAAATAAAATAAAAAATAAGACGAAGAAAATTTTATTAGCATTACCCCAGTACAAGAAAATTGTATATTTTTGTTTATAACCTTAACCTACATTAAGCATTGAGGCATGATGATAGGAAGTCTATAAATTTATAAGAACGTGGTATTATTGCTTGCAAAAGTCTAAGTTAAGCTTTAAACAAATTTAAAAACGGTCTTAAAGTTTTTCAAACACATAAATTTGCCACAAATAATTGTTGTGGGTGGTATTTCCATGTTGTATTTCAAATATTCACACTTTAATCCCACAACACGCAATTCTGTATTGAAAGGTGCAATTAAGTGTTAAAATTTATTAATTATTGTATGGTTTTTGTTGTTCTTGTTGTTTTAGCGCGTACATATATTACAAAAATCACGCCATCTTTATTTATTTAATTACATACACTTCAAATACCATGGGAATAGAGGAAGTACTAAACAGTATTTTAATTTAAAGAAAGGAATAACTTTTTTCTAATTCAGTAAAATTGACTGAAAGCTGAGCTTTTAGAGAAAATTAATTCGTAGACAATTGGACAGTGAAAATTCGTTTTTCGTAGCACTGCTTTTCCTGCAGAAATTTTTCCTCCTTTTAAACTGTAGGGTCGCGCCGCTAATGTATAAAATTAATACACTCACACTATAAGTGGTGTGAGAAACTATGTTATAAGCCTGACTACATACATAATTGGTCATTACAACCCTTCAGTCAGGATTATGACCAAGTTTCTCACACCACTTGTGTTGTGTGTATTAATTTTTATACATGAGTGGCGGGACCTACAGTTTAAAGTCGATTCCGAACGACAGATTTTTGAGAAACTTTTCATGGCAATTATATTTACTCTCAGAGTTTTTGTTTTATCTGCTGAGAGGAAGTCGTCGAAGAAATACTTTTTGTATTTTGTTTTGATGTCTGGCCTGGGACTCGAATCCAGGCTTTACGTCTAATAAGCCAACACACTACCTACTAGACTACGGCGACTAAAGGGTTTGAAACCACCAATTAAGTAATTAAGTGAGTTGAATGCAATACAAAGTGTGTTGTAATAATAATGCCGAGGATTCAAGAAATTCACACTATCAGCCACATTTTCTTATTTTACCCTTTTAAAAAACGTTTAAAATATGAGGTCGTAGATTACAAATAAAATAAAAAATAAAAAATAAATTTGTGTTTAGTTTTAATTATATTCTGTATTGTTCGCACAATTTTGTGTGCTACTGTTCACAACTTGATATAAACAACAACAATTGCTTTGTTAGTTATTACTCTGTTTATACCCTTTGAATATATAATAACAATTTGTTTCTTTACACTCTTTTGTGTAAACAATAACAATTGTTCGACAGATCTTTGTAACGGAGATCTTCAAACCACGCTTATTCTCTTCAAACACACCGCGTCGTCGCACAAGACTAACTGAACTTTTACTGACTCCGTTGCCTGCTTTGCCTTGCCTTTTATGTAGCAACGTAAACAGTGTGATGAATGTTCCTGAAGTAGAATGTTCGTGTTTTCGCTTTCTCGAGAACTCTATTGCAACTTCATTGTTGTTCGTGTATTTTGTTCACATTGCTTGTTGCGTTCTCGCTTAGTTGACTATCCCCGTTTTTTTCATACGGATGTTGTTGGTTTACTTGTAACAAGTTCGTTGTATTTGTTAGTGTAGCTTTTGTTAATCATGTTAATGTTAAACGATGTATCCTTTTTCGTAACAATATGGACGTACGTAAGGACATCTGTGAAATCAGTTGTCATTTATCCAGAATGTTTTGTAAAATCAACATGGTCGAATAGACATGGTCAATGACGTGTGCTCATTGATTGGGTGCTTGACCTTAATTTTCTGCGAAAAAACATCTTCAGACATGAGACCCATTTCTGGATGAACAAATTTCTACGTGAACAAATCCACTTGAGATCCAAGAACATTGAATTCATCCCTAAGCCGCCATTGTAAGGAGTAAGGATTTTGAATTGGCAGAGCCTGCGGTTCATATCTCATTGAGAACACCATTGGCCAGGCCATTACTCTCAGTAGAAAGCACTTTAAGCCGATGAGTACCAACTCTTTTTTGGCCTAGATTAGGTGACTGGGATACCAACGACATGTGGTTTCAATAGGACGGCGCTACGTCCACATAGCTAATGTTACATTTATGCACTAGCATTTTAAGCGATTTAAGAGGGTCCGATTTGACTTCATTAGGCATTTTATGTAAGAGTTTTCTTAAGAATTAGATGTATGCGAATAATCAGCACACGTTGTTCAAAGCCAAAAGAACCAATCCATTGACATTCAAACCAGATATTCTACGTATCCCGGAGAAGCCATGACAGACATTCCACATATTATGGTATCAAGAGGTCTTTCAAACGTATAAAAAATTTCAACGTTATCTCTCACACACTTTGTTTTATTTTAAATTAAAGATATGAAGCGCTTAATGGAAGCGAAAACTTTCATTTTTGTAGTACAAATTCCCCGTTCTTCCATATGAACTAGAAAACTTTACAGAAATTAAATGATTTTTCTGACTTCTTCTATACATTTCCTATGGATTTAACTTCAACTTAATATTTGTTTTTCCATTAGTATAAGATTGTTTCCCGCCAACATTTCTTCCTTTTTTGTTCTTTCCATATACATTCAACGGAAGTCTAAACATTACATTTGATTTTAAACTTTAAGTCTTGCATTAGAAAGTACTCATGTGTAGTGGATGGAGCTCAAGTACTTTAGTTGCTTTTGAAAGTTTTTTTCCGCCTCTCGTTTTTGTTTCCTTTAAAATCATAATGCTGCTGAAAAAGGCGACAAAGAAAAACGATTTTACTTCCAAAGGAACAAAATGAAAAAAAAAATTCTTTTTAAGTTAATGTGGGTTCCTTAGGACCAGCAATACAACAAATTGTACTTCCTTTAAGGATCTTCAATTTCATTTCTTTTTTAATACAAATGGTTTTTGGCTTTTATTTAAAGAAAAACGAAGCTAAAGCAAAAACATTTTCAAGTTTAAAGATTTGAAAAAAAAATGTTTTTAAATTCCATTTGCCTTGGCGTTATTGTCTGCCATAGAACCGATGGCTCATTTATTACAACGATAGCAAAACTATCAGGTCTTCCAACAGGTCTACAGTACTTTGACAGTTGTTAACGGCCTTCTTGTGGAAGCAGCATCTGGCAAATTAGTTGCTATTTATGCCTGTTTTGGCAAATTACCATTAGAGACTATAGACAACGACAAGGGTTCGACGAATTGGACCTGTCGTCAATTAAAACTAATTTTCATCGAAAAATCAACTTCAGCGATGAGGTCCTTTTCTGGATTACTGGCTACAATAGCAATCCATCCGAGTTTCAAAAGCGTTCAAATTGCACCTCGACAAAGTCACTGTTTGATGTGAATTTACAGCTGGCGGCGTCATCGATATATTGTTCTTTGAATATCACGTTGATCAGACCAACACTGTCAACGCCCAGCCCAATAAGACGAGACTACTATAACTTCTATGACCTGAATTAGATAATATGGATACCAACGAAATGTTATCACAATGAATATTAATTTCGAGCAATTTGAGGTCTTGATTTTCTCACTTGAAGGTGATGTGAACTCGCACCCTAGATTTTGCGATTAGCCTCCGTTAGACTTGTTCTTGTGGGGCTTTCTTAAGTCGCAAATGTATGCGAATAAGCCACAGACGCAGAGGTTTATCCTCAGAGCCAATATAACCCATCTCATCGAAGAAATTCAGACTGATTTATGAATGTGGACTGGAGCAGTGGGCAACTTACACAAATTTTCATCGAAAACTCATTGTCAGGATAAGTTCCATTACTGGATGAATGAGTACGTGAATAAACAAAAAGGTTGAATTTAGGGCGGTAGGAATCCACATGACTATAAGAGCGTCCAATGCATACCAAAAAGTCACTGTTTGGTGTGGAAATTGAACTGGCGGCGTCATCAGCCCATATTTCTTTGAAAACGACGATGGCCAGATCAACACCGTCAGTAAAGAGCAATATTGGCTGATAATTAACAACTTTTTTGGTCTTAATTTGATGATTTGCACACCAAAGATATGTGGGTTTAACAGGACTGCACTATGTGCCACAAAGCTCATGCCACTTTGGATATCCTGTACAAGTGAGTTGAGGACTTGGTTTCCCACGTGCAGGGATGTGAACTAGATCGTGCCAGTTAGCCTTTCTCTTGTGAAGTTTTCATAAGTCGTACGTGTATAGAAATAAACCACACACGGTCCACAACGGTCCTCAAAAACAATATAATCAATATCGTCGATAAAATTTTGCTTGATTTATACGCCGAAGACATGGAAAATTTAACAATTCGGACGCATTGAACACAAAGTAGTCGAAGCAGATATTTGACATGCTTTACGGCATCAATTGGTTTGCCAAACGAATGAAAGTCTTCGATAACATCTCACACAAGCTTTGTTTTATTTCAATATAAATATTGGAATCGCTTAATGAAAGACCCAGTATGTGGAACGAAAGCCACTGCTTTTATGTTGTTTAGTCAATTTTAAAAAGTTTACCGCCTTTGCTGCCATTACTTCTCGGGGATTTGTCTATGCAGTAGCAGAATCTGTTTTTGGCATTCAATCAAAAATTGCAGGACGAATTAATTTTCAAGAGAATATTTTGCACTGAAGTCGCTGTAGTCTAGTAGGTAGTCTGTTAAATTATTAGACGTGAGGCCTTGGTTCAAACCCCAGGTCAGACATCTCCAACAAAACGAAATATGATGACGACTTCCTCGCAGCAGATTTCTGTCAATAACTCTGAGAGTATATAAAATTGCCATGAAAAGTTTCTCAAAAATCTGTCGCTCGCAGTCGAAAGTAGACTGTAGGATAAAATTAACATACACAACATGGGTGTTGCAAGAAGCTAGGCTGTTATTCTGTCTAATGGGTTGTAATGATCAATTAAACACGGTATAAAATAGAATTTTTTGTTTATTTTTAATTATTTTTCCCAAAGATTATAATTGTACCACACTTGAAGCTTGGCATTACGATTTAATTATAAAAATTGGTTTTCAACCTCCATTTGCCAATGCTTGATTATGGGCTCTGAAATGAAATGTCTGTTTTAGGCATTTTACCTCCGCCTGATATTAAATACAATACATTTTTGTTTATTATAATTTAATTTAATATTTATCTCCCATTAAAGAAAATTATTCTATACTATGAAAAAAAAAACAACATTATGTTTATCATTTTATAATTACCTGCCTAAAAATATGAACAATTTTTTCATATTATTACACACCAAAAAGTATGCAACACAATATACTGCACAATAAACTGCATTACATATGGATAGCGAGTATCAATTAAAAATTTTCCATACGAACAGAAATTTTTTTTAAATCACGTTGCAATTAAAATAATCGATTCCCTGTGTTATTTCACACAAAATTAAATTAAAAACAACAAAACAAAATATGCTTTTTAGGCCTTTAATTATAAGTCTATCCATTTTATTTAATACTGTTTTTGGTTTTGAAATAAAAATTTTATGAGTTTTCAACGCCGTTACGCAATTGGGAATAGGTTTTGTCCATGATGGTGGTAATTTGAAACACAATTTTAATGAAATTCTTTTTATGGCTCAAATGTGTTTTGAAAACAAAAATTTTATGATATCCCCACCTAACGTTTCCAAGTTTTCATATGACCATAAGGCTATAATTGTAACTAGAATAATGGATTGCAAAATTTTGAGAAGTGAATTAATAACTAAACTAAGCCTCACAAAAAATAATCCAAAAGCGTTAAATCGTGTTATCAAGTGGGCCGATGAGCAGAATGAGAATGAGAATGAGAATTTAGGCCTCAAATTACTTTAATATTCAACAGATTAATCTATGGAAACAAAAATTAGGTTAGAATCGTTAGATAGTTTCGTCATTCACCGCAGCGGGAGCCACATGCACATTTTTTAAGAAATAAGGACGAATGATGTCTCTTGTACAAGCAGATAGTTAATCCTAATGGATGATTCTTTAAGGGCTTTGGGATTGTATTTTCTCCAATTTAATGGCAAAAATGCTCACCTTCAACCAGTTTAAAAAATACCAATTAGCAAAAATATTACGCAAACAATGATCGCTTAGCGTCAATTATCGTACGAGCTTTATTTTAGAGGCATATCACACGCATGCATCGTCAGCGCACTCATACGTCATCTTCATACTCATACAGTATCACCGTACTCATAAGAGATCAGCAATGAATCGTCTTTTCGCTACTCATAAGTACTCATGAAATTTTGAGTATGAGTGAGTCAACAGTATTGAAATTCAACTACTCCGATTCTTTTGGACTCCCTACAATATTGATTTATAAGTACCGATTGCAATGATTCATAACATTCGAATTATGTTTGATTCATACGCCTACTCATTCAGATTCATAAATTTAGAAGAATATTTATAATACTCATAAATGATTCGAGTGATTCGAATCATTCATCAAAATTTACGGTCGTAGTTTCTGTTGAATTTACAAAAAAGAAGAATGAAAAAGCCAAACCCAGAAAGCAAACACACAACCTTCTAATGAGTATTGTAGTGTTCGTACGCGAATTATACTTAATTCGTGATTCATATTGCATATTGTTAAGTATGAGTACGATGAGTATTTCAAACTTTGAACATGAGTAGTATGAGTATGATATTAAAATACGTATGAATGCCTATAAGTATCAGAAATAATGAGTATGATTCGAATCTTCTCATCTTTTTGAATACTCATTGCTGATCTCTGGTACTCATGCACCATCATCATACTCGTACATAATTATTATCACAATCACATTCATACATCGGCATCATTCTCATACATCATCGTCGTACTCATACATCATCATCTTACTTATACATCATCAGCACGTTCATACATCATACCATTATACTCATACATACATCATCATCATACTCTTACATCATTGTCACACTCGTAAACCAGCATAACTCTCATACATCATCATTATAATCTAATATCATACTCATACTCATACATCATCATCATACTCTTATATTATCATCATGCTTAAAAATCACTCTCACACATCATCAGCACACTCATTCATCATCCTTATCACCATACCTTTACATCATCATCACACTCATACATCATGATCATACTCATACATCACGATCATACTCATACATCAGATTACTTATACATCAGTATCACACTCATATATTATCATCATTCTCAGACATCCTCATCACTTTCAGACATCCTCATCACTCTCACACATCATCATTACATTCATACATCATGTTTACATGAATACATCATTAGCACACTCATACATCATGATCACATCATCCAAGTGATCGAAGGATAAAAACCTTGAGTTCTACAGCGAATCGACATTTCGCCATCTTCTTCAACACTCAGAGATCCATCTGTAATATTCCCTTTGGCATGAACATTTCTTTATCTTGTTGATGGTTGGCAATCGAAGCGACTAAAATTGGTTTGAAAGCGAGCAATAATTGCACGAATTACTCGCTGGCTATACCGACTATCTGGAACATAAAATGGACGAAATTCTTTGAGCATTTCATGAAAATTTCCATAATTTTTAAGCGTTGTCTGGTGTTCAATGATTCGTAATCAATTTTACAGCGGCTTTGGAATATAAACTGTTTTTATAAATTAAGATTTGGCCACAAAGTTAATAAAAAAAAAAGTACAAGAACTGGCGTTGAATAACTTAATAATCCAGGCAACACATAAAATTCTGAGAATCTATTTAAAATTTTATTTTTGTTTTTGCTTTAATTTTCCTTTTTATTGACGAGAAATTCAAGAAATTAAACTTCTTCTTCACAACATTCGACACCCTTTTCTAGAAATTAACTGCATTGGATTTTATTTTGGTTTAAATTTTCTATTTTATTTGCTTTCTTCGGTTTTTATGCCATATTTGGGTAATAAAATCAACAACAAAATTTGAAGGTGAAAAGAAAATAAAACAAAAAGTGAAAAATTTTCACTTGATACCGGAAAAAAAAATTGGAAAACAAAATAAAAAGTTTGGGAAAAACTTTTTGTTTATGATTTGCAATAAAGTATAGAAAGAAATTAATCTGTTGGGAATATTGAAAACCATAAAATGCTTGCTTTCTATTTTGTCATTTCATTATTTATTCTGTTGTGAAATACGATTTCGATTCAGAAAAAATAGGACATAAAAAACCGTCAGTTTAAATTGTTTTATGGGTAAACATAACCTTAAAAAAGTTGTTTAAAAATGCCAGCTTTTATTGCAAAAAGAATTATTACAGTGCAATACAATACAAACAACACAAACTTGCATCATCTAAAATTGTTCGTTTTAAAAACATTCCAATCAAACCACAGAACACTTTACAAAGGCCCATAATCTAACCAAAGTGTGGCTTTTTGTATTGAAACAATAACTTCGATTTACATTATTTAAAGCCAATAAATTTTTACCCCTTGGGGGCTTTTAAAACATGATGGTCATCGCAGGTGTTTGGTACAAAAAAAGCGGGAAAATTAACTTTACTTTTATGCATCGTTTCTGTAACACTATTGACTATATGCAAAATAAATGACAGGCCGGCTTCAAACCTCATGCACACAACTTTTCCTTTTTAAAATTTGAAAGCCACGTTGTTCGATGTTTGACCCCGGATTTGTTCACTTTGTAGCCAAGATTTTTAATCTTATATCACGTGTAGAACAAAATATGATTAACTGGACAATTTCACTATTTCTACAACATCATCAGCACTCTCATACATCACCATACTTATAATTCAGTATCACACTCACACATAATGTATGATGACAATCAACATACTCATACTTCTGCATCGCACTCACACATCATGATTATACTCATACATCATCAGTGCACTCATACATCATTATTATAATAATACTTCATCACCATACTTATACATTATATCCACACTCATACACCATCATCATACGCATATATCGTGATAGAGAGTCATACATCATGATCACACTCATACATCATAATCACACTCATACATCAGCGTGACAATCATACATCATCATCACCACGAAGTCGAAGGACAAAAACCAAAAATTTGAATACGACGATAAATCGTAAATTCGGCGTATTCTTCAACACTTATCGATCCATCAATAATATCATTACAAAAAGGGAAACGGTGTACACCGTTTAACATTAAAATGAACAAAAGCTACACAAACAAATACAATGAACTTGTTACAAGTAAACCAACAACATCAGTATGAAAGAAAAGGGGATAGACAAGTAAGCGAGAACGCAACAACAAGCAATGTGAACAAAATACACAAACAACAATGAAGTCGCAATAGAGTTCTCGAGAACCTTCATCAGACTCATTACGTGGGCACAGAAAAAGGCAAGACCAAGCAGTCAACGAGTAGTAAGAATTCAGTCAATCTTGTGTAAAGACGCGTTGCTTGTGTAAAGAACAGTCGTGGTTTGAAGATCTCCGTTGAAAAGATCTGCGTTGTAAGCAAAGAAGAATAGCGAACAAGCAATTATTGTTATATACGTCAAGTTGTAAACAGTGGCACACAGAAATAGTCCGAACAATTTAAGAATTTAAATTTAATTGAAACGAAACACCGATTTATTTTTATTTTGTTTGCAATCAACGAACTCATATTTTAAACGTTTTTAAAAAGGTAAAGGTTTAAAAAGGTAATAGAAGTCGCCGTAGTCTAGTAGGTAGTGTGTTGGCTTATTAGACGCAAAAGCCTGGGTTCGAGCCCCAGGCCAGGCATCAAAGACAAAAATACAAAAAGTATTTTTTCGGCGACTTCCTCTCAGTAGATTTCTGGCAAAAACTCTGAGTGTAAATAAAATTGCCGTGAAAAAAATCTGTCGTTCGGAGTCGAATTTAAACTGTAGGTCCCACCACTCATGTATAAAACTAACACACACAACATAAGTGGTGTGAGAAACTAGGACTTTGTACAATGGGTCAATTCGACCTACGGGTACTGTACTTGCCTTAATTGACAAGTAGACGTCCTCTAACCTAACCTATACTGATTATTTTGCCCCTAAAATGGACGAAATTCTTTATGAATTTCATCAAAGGCATCACTTCTCTTACGAATCTGAATTTTAAAAAATTTAACAATGTTCGGTTTTGATTTACACTTTACGTGTCTATACACTTGATTTTAATTTACTTTAAGTTTCTTAGAAGACAGAATCAGTGCAGAGGGAAAGTTTAAAACTCATAGAAAACAGAAAACTAAGCAACTTTAACTAGTTGAAAGCAACTAAATAGTAATGAAAATTTTATTTAAAACACATAAGGAACTTAGTTTAACGAAGACGCCATTACTTTTCACTTGCCTTCTGCTGTGGAAATAAAAGGAAGATGAAAACACAAACTAGACCAGCGTATACATATTCAATTACATTTACGAGTGGTTTTACTTTTCATATACGAGTATATGATGGCTTTGTTTACAGTGTATGAATGAATGTGAATGCATGTGTATTAGTAAGCACACGCTAGAATTTATGTCTGAATGTAGGTAATTCCTATATGTACACACAAACTGAATTAAATTTATTATATTAACCACAAAAGTTTGGCTACTAAAGAGTTGTTTGAGATTTTTTTACGATGGCTATTCTTTCTTTGAATTTCTCGGTAAATGTAATTGCACACAACGCAAGGAATCCAGAATGGATATTGTTTTCATAAGTATTAAATGGACTTTTTCATAGCCTTCCAATGTAGGCCTCTTAATAAATCCTTAATAAATTCAATGGTTGGCCTATATTGCGCGACTTCCAACACCGACTTCTGAAGTCATTGACAGTTGATAACGGCCGCATTGTTGAAGCTACAACTGTCAAATGAGTCATTTCTTCAATTTCTTTTGCTAAGCCATCATGGCCGAATAAAGCATTTAACAACACATGCAAATAATAAACTTGTTTTCTCATAATGGATGTGCAGTTTGGCCAACGTATCGGGCACTTTGACCATTTCACGATCACCATAACAGTATCGAGAAAAGTAATCACAATGTAATTGATAAATTAGGATCCACTGGTCCAGTAAACGAACGAGCAACACCTACGTCTACGAAAATTTAGATCTGCCGAAACAATTCCTGGTACACGTAAGAGTTTGCAAGAGAATCGACCACAGCTTGGCGAATTTTGCTACGTCTCTTACAAATTGAACTGACTGGTACTGAAGATAAAGGACCGCAGACAAATAGGTTTGCTCGCTGAATGGAGTTTGGAATGGATGAGTTTTTATCGTAAAATGATCCTCAGATTTGAGGTTCATTAGTAGGTTAGGTTAGGTTAGAGGACGTGTATTTGTCTATTAAGACAAGTACAGTACCCGGAGGTCGAATTGACTCATTGTACAGCGTCCTAGTTTCTCACACCAATTATGTTGTGTGTGTTAATTTTATACATAAGTGGCGTGACCTACAGTTTAAAGTCGACTCCGAACGATAGATTTTTGAGAAACTTTTTCATGGCAATTTTATTTACTCTCAGAGTTTTTGCCAGAAATCTGCTGAGAGGAAGTTGCCGAAGAAATACTTTATGTATTATGTCTTGATGTCTGGCCTGGGGCTCGAATCCTGGCTTTACGTCTAATAAGCCAACACACTACCTACTAGACTACGGCGATTTCGAAGCTCATTAGTACGTGACCAAACAAAATTGCTGATCTTGCGATCCATATTTGCTATAAATTTGATACTGGGAACATCACTGGTCCTTATTTCTTTGTGAACAACATTGAGCTGGCCACCAATGTCAACGGCAAGCACTATAGGCCGATTACTACCAACTTCTTTTGACCAAAATTAGAACATCCGATAACCAATGCCTTTAGGTATGTCATATATTGCCGGCTTTATAAAGTAGCTTGTGGCTTATATTTTAGGCGTTCTGACATTTTGTATAGGTAGCCTGATTTTTGTAATGTTTTCCAGACGAAGCTTATGACCATATATGTATGAAGCTGTGCAATTCTTGTATGGTGATAGGGTTTTCACTAAAAATCTCAAATATCTCAGAGAATTTTCGGGAGGTATTATGTGGATTCAATAACATAGCAATATGAGCAAAAATTGCATTGCTGATAAACTGGCCCGAGGCTGAAATGGACCTTAAAATTTCCGACATATTATACAGATTACAGATTATATTGATTACCTTGGTTATACTGTGAATTTTCCGCTCGTCTTACAAGGAGGCTCAACTTCTTTGGGAGCAGCAGAGTATGTAAAATATTATTAGGCTTTTTTGAACTGATCTGAATAACAAGAGAGACTAAATGTTTTCTATCACTTAATCATTCTTACAGGCTATTCTCCTTTGCAATCTTTTGCAGACTTTGTTATCCATCGAATAATTTTTGCAGGAGCTTTGGGTATAAATCAGAAAAGGAGCCTATCTTTCATGTGCAACTGTCCAGTTGTTGCTATAAAGGGGTGGCTATTGTTGAACTCTTTTTTTGTCAGCTTTGACGGAACTGTACAAAATAAAGAAGTCTGCAATAGCGACATTTCTTTTGGTACGTAGATAGCTTCTTATGGGGTCGGTTTTATTCCTGGATTGGATATTTATTTATAGCATCACCAATGGACTTAATCTCTACCCTTTAGGTAACCTTGGATGCAGATTCCAATTATTAATGTTACAAACCTTACACCACTTCCAAGTATATTGGGTTGTATAGGGCTTGAAAAGAAAAGCAAAATGTAATTGTTTTTCTTAATATTCTCGTTTTATTGAATTGTAAAACAATTTATAGTTCCCACGTATTTATTGCCCTGCTCTAGCAAGTTTATTAAACATTTTTTTTGGGGGGGGGGGTATATGGAGCAGCACTTAAAGATGTTTTTGGCCTCGGGTATAACTTTATTGTTTCTGCTTCATTGCAGTAGCTTCATTGCTATTGTTGTAAACATCAATAAGAAATCTTTAATAAGAAAAAGGTTAATAACTTAATAATAAAACAACAACAAATTTGGTAATAAAAATACAATTTTAAGAATATTTTTTACGAATGCATCATAAAATGAAAAATCATGTTTTTATTCTCTTTTTGATTTTCTTTAGAATTTCTGAAGAATTGTTGAAAATGTTGAGAATTTGCTATTCAATGGCATTGATTTACTTGCAAGGTCGTTTCTGTTGGCACTGTACGCGACTTAATTC
This sequence comes from Sarcophaga variegata, assembly GCA_932273835.1. Classification (NCBI taxonomy): domain Eukaryota; kingdom Metazoa; phylum Arthropoda; class Insecta; order Diptera; family Sarcophagidae; genus Sarcophaga; species Sarcophaga variegata. Next base: position 85,461,798 of record OW026360.1, on the reverse strand, counting down.
TGATGAAAGTTTATTTATTAAGGCATGTCTTTTATTTCTCCTTTCAATTAGAAATTGGTCATGAGAATATGTTATTGTTACATTTTTACCTTTTAAAAACGTTTAAAATATGAACTCGTAGATTGTAAATAAAATAATTAAATTTAATTAAATAAATTTAATTGAACTTCTTTATTATTCGAACAATTCTGTGCGCCACTGTTCACAACTTGATGTAAATAACAACAATTGCTCTTCCTTGTTATTCTTCTGCTTACACCCTTTGCATAAACAATAACAATCACTAAGTAATTATACTACAGATCTTTGTAACGGAGATCTTCAAACAACGAATACTTTCTTCAAGCGCACCTCGTCTTTACATAAGACTGACTGAGCTTTTACTGACTCACTTACCGGCCTTGCCTTGCCTTTTATATGGCAGGGTAAACAGTCTGATGAATGTACTTGAAATATTTTTTCATATTTCGCTTTGATGTCTGACCTAGTGTTTGAACCGTGGCCTCACGTTGTATCCCTATAGTTGGTGTCATATCCTGGGGTCTTCCTCTTCAGCATAAAACAGGTCACGCTTCTAACCATATCAGATCAAAACCTCATATTAAACTAGACAGAGTACAGACCATCAGGACCAGCAGCTCTGTGGTTTTTACATCACTGAAGTCACTTGGCTTTCTCCTTGTCATGACTCTGATGGCGAAATTGGAAACGTCACCGTAGTAGCGTAGAGAAGTGTTACCCACATAATCTCAATATCTTCTGTGAATCTATAACCACGTTAACGATTTCAACGGTGCAGCGTTTTGTGCTTTAGTAGCCTCGTGAAACTTTTCGTCATACCGTTGGAATGCAATTGTTTTGGTCAGGTGGTGCCAACCCAAGGGAGTCTTTTAATGGTGACGGATTTATTTTTATTTATTTGACAACCAAACGCATAGAACAGTGGGCCATAGCCAGCATGGGCTTCGTATGCTTTTTCGGCCAATGTAAAGTGCATATCAGGCATTGAATTTAGAGTATTGTCCTCGAATAAATCACCGCTAAGTTCCATGTCTAGTACGTAGTGTGTTGGCGGTTCAAACCCCGGGTCAGACATTTACTACAAAAACGAGATTTGAAAAAATATTTCTTCGGTGCCTACCGTTTAGCAGATTTATGGCAAGAACTCTGAGGGTAAACAAAATTCCCATGAAAGTCTCTCAAAAATCTGTCTAAACTGTACGTGCCACCACTCATGTATAAAATTATCACACACAACACAGTGTGAGTGTTAGAAGCTAGGTCGTAAGCCTAACTGAAGCTTTGTAATGGCCAATTGTATATGTATGTATGCAAGTTCAATCCTCCCTCAATTCCTTCCTAATGAAGCAGTAAATATTTGTATATTTTGGCGAAACTATGAAAAATTCTATTGCATTGGCTTGCAAAAATATTCACCTAATAAAGTAAAGTGTGGAGATGTGTAGTGTAGCAGCATATTGTGTTTATTAGCCTGTTGAGTTATGTGCCCCAGTTGTGGTATATTTTACGAGCTAAGAGGCGGAATTTATTTCCATTTTACACTATACAATATGGAATATATTCTATAAATAAAATTAGAATATGGTCTAGAGAGAGAGAAAAAGAGAGAAAGACAATCAATACGGCATAGAAAAAACGCGAGTAAACAAAGGCAACATTAATACATCACAGTTATTAGAAGAAAATGTTCTATGGCTTCTGTTTTTCGCGCTTAATTTTGTTTTTCTTACAATTAAAAATATTCCTCTCATTATTTTGATATTTATGATATGCAATAATAATCGTAGTAAATTATTACAAACAATATTATTAAATACTTAAAAAGCGACGGATAAAAAAATGATAAAAACTGAAAGGGAAAACTCATAAAAGTATTGTTTAAAATAACGTTTAAACGCGGTGGAATAAATTTAAATTTAAACCAGAATTTTAATTTTTTTTACAATTAAATTGGAATGCTTGAAGTGACTGAAATTCCTAAAAATCCCATTTATGCATTAAAACCAGATATGCGCGCTAGATAATTAATAATAATGCAGAATGTGTGTTGAAGTAGCCGTAGTCTAGTAGGTAGTGTGTTGGTTTATTAGATGTAAAGCCAGGGTTCAAACCCCAGGCCAGTCATCAAAACAAGATACAAAAAATATTTCTTCAGCTACTTCCTCTCAGTAGATTTCTGGCAAAAACTCTGAGAGTAAATAAAATTATCATGAAAAGTTTCTCAAAAATATATCATTCGTAGTCGACTTTAAACTGTAGGTCCCGCCACTCATGTATAAAATATGAGAAACTAGGTCGTAATCCTGATTGAAGGGTTGTAATGACCAATTATGTATGTATGAATGTGTGACGAAGACATCGGAACGATGGAACACTTTTTATGGGATTGCCCGCATTTGTGAAGCTTAAGGGCTCAATAACTTATCTCAGAGTTGTGGGTTGAAAGAGAATATGAAATTTTCAACAAAATATAGAAAGTATGATGGTTGGCAAGCCTGATTGTATGAAAATAGACATTAAATCCTTGGCGGGCCTTCTCTGCTTCAGCTTTTTAAAAATTTATTTTCAGTACCCATCATTTCTATTATAAAATTGAATGAAACCCATTAAACATACCACAGAACAAATTGCCTCCTATGATAATTGAACTCGCGACCCCTGGTTTACAAGACCAGTGCTCTACCAGTGAGTTAAAGAGGCTTAATTAAGAATAAAGTTTATTAAATATGAATACCTCTCTCTCTTTGTTTTTCCTGTTGCAATATGATTTCAGCGTCAACATTCCAGGCGTAAAAGTTTTGTTAGTTGAGTTTGGTTTGTTTTATTGGTTACATGCTGACCTTAATTGATCACAATTTGCAAAGGCAGTAAATTATAATAAAACAATTTTAAAATGTTTTGAGGTTTTGTATATTTGTATTTTTGTTGTATACAGTTTATTTATTATTTCAAACATATTGTTACATTAAAAAGTATGCTACTTTTACACTTTACTTCAGATGGACTATAGCAAAAGTATTTTGGTTTACATGACTAAAAAAATTGCCATGAAAATTTTCTTAAATTTGTTGTGATAAACGGTGGCCTGCTTCACTCATAAATAAAATTAACACCAACAACATAGCTGGAGTGAGAAGCTACACACATTTACTAAATTATACGTACGGTTAAAAAATTTCCGAAATTTTTTAACTAATCCGTTTTCGTTGAAAATCTTTATAGTTTCCTTGATGTTAAGACGGTCTTTTGCATTGGTTAAAAAATTGAACTGAATTGTGGCCCTGCACAGGCACACAAAGGTATGCATCGGATTTACAAATTTCACAGATTTCGGAACCAATGCAAAAGACTGTCTTAAAATCGAAGAAAGATGTCAGACAATTACAAAAATATTCAACGAAAACGGATTAGTTAAAAAAATGTCTGAAATTTGTTATCCGTATGTATACTTTTGTGGCTGAGTGTAAGTTATAATACTGACCAAAGGATTGTAATGACCAAATTTATTTTACAAACATAGTTCGAGTAAGCAATTGGCATCCACAAGGCTGAATAGAGGTTAGTAGATGACTATCGCAAAATTTAAAATAGCTAGGCAGGGGTAATAGGGTTACAATTAGCCAGATCACCTGTTATATGAGAATTCACGACAATGAATTTTCATAGAGCTTATTGGGAGGGAAGCTTGCAGTTTTTAATAAGAATTGGTTCGGTTATTCCAACGCAAAATTTACCATCAAGCCATCTGCCATATCATTATGGCTTGCTTGGCCCTTCTTGACGTGCTCTCTCTACGAACCTTCTATGTCAGTTTACTCTTCAGTTTTATTGACATTTATTTTACCTCCTTTATAGTGAGATCACCTCATCCAGGAACAGAATATTCTTTCATGTGGAAACTTTCCTCTTTTTCATACCTGTTTTGAGATTTTCAGATAAGCCTGCGACTAACAATCTTAAAAAGTCTTTGAGACTTCATATTTGGCTCTTACCATCAGCAGTATTTATCAAGATTCATCGGCAATTGTGCTCCACAGTGATGGTAAAATAATTTCTCCCTTCTGAATGAACCGACCTTTATTATTTTCTTCTCTGCCTTTATTTTTTTAGATTAGTGATAGAATAGTTTTCATCCATCGAGATGTGAATATCTGAAACGTTTTAAAAGGAAATGGCGGCCAAAAGAGGTAAGACAGTGTAGGTTTTTATCTTCTTGAAGGAACTGAAATCAAAGAGCAAAATTAGATACCTACGGCTTCGTTCATCTATCGATAACAGGTTTTTTTTATTCAATTATTTCTGATGATGTGACTGATTTGCCTTAGTTTTGTCAAACTTAGCTTCGACTTTTTTCCATATTCTTCTCAAATTATATAACATTCGGCTACCAGTGCTTATCAAATACAATCAAAATAATACCAGTTGTTCTAATTTAGATAGGGGTCAACAGGCATGACCGGTATTGTCGTTAAGGAAAGTTAAGAAAATTTAGGGACTCTTTTTTCATAAATGAAAGAGCTCTTCTTGTATGTAATAAAACATTTTGAGGTCAAGGACCGGTGGATTTCAAAATCAAAACAAATCGCAACACTTATTAACGGTAATTTTAACACGTTCAGAGAGCGGAATATAAAATGAAAAAAAAAAATAAATGAGAGCCCCTTGTAATGTGGATGCCTTTATTACAAACATTTTAGACTCTGTTACGGCTCATGCGCCGTCATGTGGATTCTGCAGTATTTTGCAGCAATGTAATGACGTTATTAGTGAAATGTTCAAACGTTAACCAATAAATAATTAGACATGCAGCAAATAATGTCTGAAGTATAGAAAAAAGGTTAAATGAAAGCTTATCATGAAGAAATCGCAAAAAAAAAATTGTTCTGCGGCTTGACAACATGTCACAATGAATCGTTGAAGTGGTGTATGGTATTAATAAGAACTTAACATTAACAATCGAATAAGTTGCCTAGGTTAACGGTCAACATAATTGTAGTACTTGCAACAACAATGTAGTACTTTTATATGTTTGTTTCTTTACACAGTTATAGCAACTTGTCTGCAAATGAAGGATAAATGTTGTACATGCAGTAATGTTATCTTACATTCTGCTGTTGTTTAGAAATTTACATTTTAAACTTGTGGGAAAAACAATTAGGCAAAGGTAACCATAGCAAATCTTATAATGAAACGTTTTAGATTGCCAATATTCTTGTGTAAAACCAAGATGCCTTTTTCTTCCCCGGCGTAGTGCAGCTCATGTACTTAATAGATAAAGAACAGCCTTCTTCTCTTCTTCGTCCCTACAGCTTCTGCAGAAATCGTTTGTCAAATGTCCAAAACCAATGCTCCTTGCATGAGTACCCATGAGTGCAAGGGCCAGTATTGACTCCAACAAAAAACACACCGAACGTGTTCCTTGGGCGCTTAGGAAGTCTTATTGTGCCCTTTCAACCAGTTTTGCAAGATTTTCTATTCCTTTCAACCCGTGGCCGAAGACAGTCAACGTTAACGGAATCTATGACCGCATTATCAATTATAAGCTTGCAGGTGCTCAAAGCAATTCCTAAAGTAGAGAATTCATTGGAAAGTTCGATGGTTGTGCCTTATCTGACCTGAAGATGCTGGAAGATCACAGATCATCTGCTTCTGCGTTTCCCATAAAAACTCCAGTGCAGTTGGAAGAAGAATTTTAACATCTGAGTTGCACGCTAGCAGAGACTGAATGGAATTGCAATAAACTACTAAAAGTTGAATCACAAACAGCTACGTCAGAAATTGAACATGTAGGAGTACCAAAGTACTGCGTCCACATGTTCAATTTTACTACCCTCAACGAAACTCAGAATACTGTTCAGTGTCGGTGGATAATACTCTGTATGTAGTATATGGTAAGAACACAGATATTTCGCTCTTCTAATTATGAAATCATAAATATGACTTTGGAACTTACAAATATTTTTTTAACCTATCTACCTGCCCGGTAATAAAGCTGATTACTATTGAAGCGATATCCCTGGGTAGTCTGATGCAAGATTTCCCCTTTCTTTAAATAACTACAGTGTGTGTAGTTCCGGGAATAGGAAAAATTGAAAACTGTGGCATCACAATGGGCCTCATGTATGTATGTCTATCCCACTTCTTTTTTTGGTAGACAGCCATCTCTACCTATCTACATACTTTGGATTTGAAGGCGATTCTAGTATTTTGTTTTGCAAAATATAAAGCCCATGAGGTTCGCATTTGTCATCTGTAAACAGGTACTGCAATAATTTTTGGGCTTGGAAACATAAAAATAATGAACAAATACAATCCAAATGCTTTATTCTTCTTAAATGTACAGCCAGACTATGTAAAAGACCTGTGGAAAACCAAAACTGCAACTAAACTAATCCACTTTTCCGGAATTACGGGTAGGATTCGCGAGTTCAGACGTTTAAGCTTAAAATTGTTGCGTAAAAGTTTATGGTTCTGTTATGATTCCTTAAGAAAATTTTTGTTTAAATTTAAAATTTTTTGGCATTACATGTGAACTAAGAGCCATAATATAGATACACGTTTAACTGGTGCATTTATGGTGCAGAAACTTTAAAACTTTATGCCATCAGTGCAGGAAAATGAAAATGAATATAAAATAAATTCATGCAAATCCTTAGATGCGACACTATTCTGTATGCAAATCCTTATATCGAGCAGTCGTTTAAAAGCAAAACAAATGAAACCAAAGACAAAAAATACTAGAAGGCTTTGAAAAAAAACGAGTAAGAAGAACCCATGAAAAAGTGTTTAAAAATTCAATCCTTCATATGAAACTGAAAATGCGATTTATTGCAGGATCACTACCAGTTCAATAATAACCACCAACAAGAGGAATTTTAAAATCAGTGCAGGTATGATACCAGTACTGTCCACAGTCATTTAAGAATGCTGTGGAAATTATACCCAAAGAAAAAAATCCTCCCTCTGGCTTACAGTACAGTCTGTATATCAAGGAGTTAGCGGCCACTAGAAAAAAGTTAAATTTTTTTTATTTTCAAAACCATTCGCTTGTAAATAACACGCCCAGTAGTCGTTATTATTCTGCAAATTGTTCAAGTGATTGCAGATACTATTGAAATATTTATGAATTGAAATTCATAAACTTTTGTTTGTTTCCAGCTCCCATTCCTAGCTAAAATGAAATGAAATGATAGAAAACAAAAAATAAAACAATATGAAATAAAAAAATATTTCAAACTCAATTCGTTTTGTGGCTTAAAAGCTATCCATCTACAGACAGTTAAAAATTATTTTAAAATATGGAAAATTTTGTACATGTAGTACACACATATATATGAGCAGTACATACATCCATTTGATGTACAAAATTGTTAAAAAAATATACACAATTTTATAAACAAATCTGTTCAAACTTGGCCTTTGAAAATGTATGCTTTTTTCATCACACTGTCACGCTTAATATCTGTTATGGTCATTCGGAATCAGAGTACATGTATCAATGTTTGTTTGATGGTATCTGAGTGTATAGTTTTTTGATTTATTTTTGAAATTTAATTTCAATTTCTAAAGCCCCGATCATGTATGCTTTCATATGAAATGGCAATGGGAGTTTGTTTATAAAAAAATAAATAAACCGAGTCCGTCAATCACTCAATTTTTATGAAACAGGCTCCAAACAATTGCTATTATTCACACGTATTAATGGTGATGTATTAAGGTAGCCGAAGCCGAAGCTCGGGCTGGTTCAAACCAGAGATCAGCAATGAATCGTTTTTTCGCTACTCATAAGCACTCATGAAATTTGGAATATAAGTGAGTCAACAATATTGAAATTTAACTACACTGATTCATTCGTACGCACTACCACATTGATTTATAAGTGCAGGTTGCAATGAGTATGCGTACAACGTTGACATCAAACTCATATCATTCGAAATATGTTTGATTCATAAGCCCACTCATTCAGACTCATAACTTTAGAAAAATACTTATAAATGATACGAGTGACAAATCATCATTCATCCAAATTTACAGTCTTAGTTGTTGTTGCATTTACAAAAAAAGAAAAAAGACAGCAGCAAAGCAAACAACAACCTTCTAGTGAGTATTTTAGTGTTCGTAGGCGAATCATAATTATTTTGTGATTCTTGTATATGTTGAGTTATGGAGAATCGAAATCATACGTATGGTATGAGTACGTATTAAGTATGAGTACGATGAGTACTTCAAATTTTGAATATGAGTAGTATGAGTATGATATTAAAATAAGTATGAATGCGTATAATTATCAAAAGTAAAGTAAAGAGTATGATTCGATGCTACTCATCTTTTTAAATACTCATTGCCGATCTCTGGTTCAAACCACCGCTGACGGATCATAACAGAGGGCTTTACCTCTTTGCACTGGATAACACAATGGACCATATGGCGACCGAGTGAACTTGCCTGTGAGCGGCAAGCTACCCCAATAACTTAGGAAGCTAACCTAACCTACACGTATTAATTTATTAGCAAAAAAAAAAATAGTAGCCTGTATCCTGTATAAACCTTAACATTCAATACGTTATACTGGGCTATGTTTTTATACTTTTTTAAAGACAAATTGTGAAAAGAGGTAGGAATCGGCAATCAGCATCAAATACTCAGATGGCTTTGCTTGTAGCCATCGATAGTTGGCAGCCCCATTAACCTAAGACGTGCTACAGCAAAACAATGGTAAGTAGCCCAAAAATAGATCAGGTCAGGATCAGGACATAGCTTCTCACGCCACTTATGAGGTGTTTTAATTTTATACATGAGCCCCGGGACCTACAGTTTAAAGTCGACTCGGAATGACAGATTTTTTTGAGAAACCTTTTTTATTGCATTTTTATTTTACTCTTAGAGTTTTTGCTAGAAATCTGCAAAAGTAGATTAAAGAAACTGGAACAAGGCAGATATGCTTTGTGGATGCCATGTGCTCCCAAGAGAGGTACTGTGTGTTTTTAGCTGTGACATTAACAGCACATTGAGATGAGTTGTCGAAAATCTCTAATAACAAAGGGTCTTCAAGACGGCAATTACGAAGTTTAAGAGTTAAAGCTACATCTGTCAAATTAGTTGACATTTATTCAATCTGTTTTGCCAAATCACTATAAACGAATATAGACTGCGGCATACGGTCGCTGGATGGGCTCTTAAGCAGTTGACAACTGACCCAAATTTTCAACAAAAAATTATCTTCAGCGTTAAGACTCATTTCTGGATGTATGAGTATACCACTTCTTATGACGTCCAACAATGTCTAATGAATCCCTAAAAAGTCAGCGTTTTGTGTGGGCTAGCGGCATCATCGGTTCACATTTCTTTGAGAACGAAATCTCTTTCTTTTGGCCAGAATTGAATAACATGGGCACCAATAACATGTGATTTCAAAAGAACGGCCCTACATGTTATGCCACATTGCATATTCTGCACAAGCTTTCATAGTGCCTTAGTTATGAGATGATGATTGACTGCCTCATGTGGGAGATGAAGTCTTCGCTTCATGATGGCGTTGTGTGTTTATGATTTCGTGGTGCTATCGGTTCTCACATATGGTTGTATAGTGTAATAGAAGACCTTTTGCGAAGTTGTTGAGTAAGTTGCATATTGGGTAAGTCAGGCTCTGGAATGATTTTTTGCTACTTTCCATAGATATTCTAATTTGAGATTATTTAAGGTGGTTTTGCTACGACAGCATGGGGTTTGGATAAGTTAGGAGAGTTCAATTACGGCAGGATTATTATAGCTCTCGATATGGGCTCACGCTCTATAGGTCCGGATTTGACGGATTATATGGTCAGGCCGTGTAATATCAACAAGCTTCCGTTGGCGGTATTTGTTGACAGGAAGCAATGACGTGGAGTATGTAGTTTACTGGCATTTATACGATCTTCACTTTCTTACTTAATTGGCCCTTATAACCCTTGAGTCAGGATTACAACCTAGCTTCTCAACGCCTTATGTTGTGTGCGTTAATTTCATAAATGATTGGTGGTACGTACAGTTTAAAGTCGAATTAAAATGACATATTTTTAAGAGAAAGTTTTCATGATAATTTTATTTACGCAGAGTTTTTGACAGTTTTTGAAATAAATATTTTTTTATATTTCGTTTTCTTCGAGATATTGAGCAAGGGATTGAACCCTTACCTACTAGACATGTTTACAGCGGGCTTAAAAATTAACGCTGATATTTACTTAGAGAATCATGTGAGTTTTTGCTATAGGCACCCTAACGTGTTTCTCATCATCAAGGAAGCTGTGGTTGGGAAGGTTTTTGCCAGGTTTTGTTACAAGCCCCTTGAAAGAGTATAGAGTAATAGTGTGTTTTTTTTCTTTTTGTCCTGAGCCGGAGGTGGGAACCTTCGGAAGACACTTTTGTTCCAACAAAAGATTGAACGATTCACCATCACTGGTGCCTACGTACTAAGCCCACCCCCTACACACTTCAACCACTCTCCCCCGCGGGACTGCCGTAAGGTATTCCTTCGCGGAGGGCTGGTTAGCTTGAAAGCTTTATCTCATTAAGTCAAATTTCGCCTCCGTTCCTCCAGTCTTCGGAGTTCTCGCATAGCTTCAGCCATTCTCTGACTATATTGACTCTATAGAATCCTACAATTCAACAGCACTTCCATTAGCCGGCTTGGTCCTAATTTCGTTTCTCCGTGCCATCTAAATCTGGGGCAGCATGTTAGAATATGCTCCGCATCTTCCTCCTCATCTACACAGTTTGGGAATATAGGGGAAGTGTCATGACCAAATCTGTGCAGGTACTTCCTGAAGCACCCATGACCAGTTAGGAACTGGGTCACGTAGTAGTTCAGCTTGCAATGTTTGTTCTTTATCCAAAGGGTTACATCAGGGACAAGGCGAAATGTCCATCTTCCCTTTAAACTGCTCTCCCATCGTGACTGCCATTTGTGCATGGAACTCCTTCGTTCCTCCGCTTTTATAGCCGCTATTTGTCCCGGATACTCGAGATTGCAAAGGCATATCCTCCTCATCTCATCTGCCAATATTGGTATTGGCAAAGTCATCAGACACTATCCTGAAGTCACTTATCCATCTAATTGCGCTTAGACGATACACCGAGGACAGTATCCTCCTTATTGTCCCCATGGAGAGTGCCTCCGACCATATTGGGCAAGCATACAGCAGTATCGACGTTACTACCGCCGAAATTATCATCCTTTTGAATGGACCTGATCCTCCAATATTTGTCATCGTCCTCGCCAGTGCTCCCTGTGTTATATATGCCTTTTCACCGATGTATTTCACGTGCTCCTTGAAGTTCAACCTGGCGTCGATAATCACTCCCAGGTATTTTATCGCCCCCTTCGATTCGATCCTTGTGCCTCCAACGGTCACTTCCATCCGTTTTATGTGCAGCAAGTGTTAAACCTGCCTCATCCAGCCATGCTCCAACATTTCGAATTGCTGTGTTCGTTTTCTCCTCTATTTCCCCTACCATCTTAGCTACCGAGGCAATGTCATCTGCAAAGCCCACAATTGTAGTGCCGTTTGGCAGTCGCAGTCGAAGTACTCCATCGTACATAATGTTCCACAGTAGTGGTCCTAGTACAGAGCCCTGCAGGACACCCGCAGTCACCACGTATTCCTGCTCTTCTTCATCCGTTAGGATGTTCAGAATCTCCATTAAGTATGACGGCGTAGCCATGAGTAGTAGTGTGATGGATTCTGTATGAAGGAATGAACTAACAAGGTATGGCTTGTGGTTACTTCAAAACGAAATATGCCAGGTTTTAGTATTTTCAGGCCCAGTCCCAAAGTAGCGGAACTTGATAAGGTTTTTAGCGGGGCAAGAAACGATTAGTTTGTGGAACACAGGTTTTGTGATAACCTTCCTCTCTGGCTCTGTTCTGCCATAAGGAGATGCAAACTTAATTTTCGATAGCCTTGAAATGTTAGAATATCTGGCACTGTCAGTTTCTGCCTGAAATTAGTTCGAAGATAACTCTGCTTTTTACTCCTCTTTGAAATTTTTTTTCTCTTCTCCTTTATTTCAGACGCTCAGTCGGCTCTTTAATTTCTTTTGATTATATTTCTTGTGTTTTTTTTTATTTCACGCGTGGCTTCTCGATGCTGCCTATTTTAAGCGACTGTTTAGTGAAATTATTTCTTAAAATGTTTACAAATATTTATTGAAAAAAACATTCTGAGGATTGTTTTAAATATTTTTTAACTGGTAATTAGCAAAAATTACCAAATATCCCCTCTATTGTCTCTTCCTCAGACATTTCCGAACCCTTCCGTGTCTGTCCATACGCTTCAAGCAGAATTATTGCATGTCAGTATTGGAAAAAAAATGGGTGTGAAAAGCCGTTGTATTGGGAAAATGTGACTGGAGTGAAGTACAGTCTGTAGGCGTTATTGGGCCGTATTTTTTCGAAATTGATATTTCTTTAGATTGGACTTCAAGATTATGAACGCAATATCACATACAGAATACCATAATTTGAGGAGTTCATAAAACAAAACATATTGTTACGGAAATGAAAAATCAAGATACTCGTGTTTTGTTTTTGCATCGCTTAACATTAAAATTATAAACAAAAGCTACAAAAACAAAACAATGCAGTAAACAACCCTTTTTACAAATTATCGTTCTGTTTAATATAATAAGAAACACCAGCATAAAAAATGGAATACAATTAAACAAAAATACAGCAACAAACGCCACAAGAATAATGAATGGAACCAACAATGTTTATATTTATAAAGATTTGGAGAATGCGAAGACACGAACATTCGCCTTCACGAACATTCATCACACTGTTTATTTTGCAATATTAAAGGCAAGGCAAAGCAGACGAGTGAGTTAGTGAAGTTCAGTCAGTCTTGTGTAAAGACGCGGTGCGTTTGAAGACAGTAATTGTGGTTTGAAGATCTCCGTTACAAAGATCTGTCGTATAATTGCTTAAGTAGCGTGGCCGATCGATCAAACTGTACTGATCAATTTGCCATTTTTGTGATTGTATTGGTAAAACCGTACTCACACATACAGAAAACTGTCGTCAAAGGCACAGACTGAGAAGAGTTTGAAGAATATCAAAATACTTTTGATTTTTGCTGCCTGCGTTGCATAAACCACATGTTCTTTTCTTCTTCACAACAATAATACATGCAGTTTGAAGGTTCAATTTTGATGTGTTGCTGTGCTAAGCAAAACAAATCAGTTGAGTTTGATCGTGGCCACGCACCATTAGTGATTGTTATTGTTTATGCAAAGAGTATAAACAAAGGAATAACAAAGAAAATCAATTGTTGTTGTTTACATTAGGTTGTGAACAGTGGCACACAGAATTGTACGAATAATAAAGAATTTAAATAAAACTAAAACACAAATTTATTATTATTTTATTTGCAATATACGAGCTCATATTTTAAACGTTTTTAAAAGGTATAAACGTAGCAATATTTTTTAATTTTTTAAAGAATTGTTAAAAAATACATAACAACTACCAACTAAGAACTGCATGGAATACATACTTTCCTGTGTATTTGCCACGTAAGCCTTAAGTTAATAATTACTGCCTTTATGGGATTCCCCCTAATGGCAAAGACTATTAAATAGAAAACAACCATCAGCATTGCCTTTGTTACTGCCAGCATTTGCTACAGTTAGTTGTAGTACTTGGCTGTTCTTACCCTTGGCTGTTATTACTCCGTTAAGACCAATTAGTTCTGGTTGTTATTTGAAACTAATTTTCAGTGCAATTGCTATGCAAATAAAAAGCATTTCAAATGGAATTTTATTGCCTTTAGAGAATGTGGTCCAAAAGAAAGAAAATAATTAAAGAGGCACATGACCAACTGAAAGTTAAATAAGATTGCAAATCAATGTAAAATATTGTTACGTTTTTGCCTTTTAAAAACGTTTAAAAATATTAGCTCGTAGATTGTAAATTAAAATAAAAATAAATTTTAGTTTTAATTAACAACATTCACAACTTGATGTAAACAACAACAATTGCTTTGTTTGTTATTCCTCTTTACACTCTTCTGCGTTAGCAATAACAATTGATGGACAGATCTTTGTAACGGAGATCTTAAAACTATGATTATTCTCTTCAAACGCACCGCGTCTTCACACAAGGCTGACGTCACTAATTAACTCGCCTACTTTCTCTTGCCTTTTATATGGCAGAGTAAACAGTCTGATGAGTGTTCTTGAAGGCGAATGTTCGGGACTTCTCCTTCTCGAGATCTCTATAAATGTAAACATCGTTGTTTCATTATTGTTGTTTGTGTATTTTAGGTTAGGTTAGATTAGAGGACGTGTACTTGTTTTTTTCACTTTTGTTAAGACAAGTACAGTACCCGGAGGTCGAATTCACCCATTTTACAACGTCCTAGTTTCTCACACCGTTTAGGTTGTGTGCGTTAATTTTATACATCGGTGGTGGAACCTACAGTTTGAAGTCGACTCCGAACGACAGATTTTTGAGAAACTTTTTCATGGCAATTTTTATTTACTCTCAGAGTTTTTGCCAGAAATCTGCTGAGAGGAAGTCGCCGAAGAAATATTTTTTGTATTTTGTCTTGATGTTTGGCCTGTCTAGAAAGCCAACCTACTACTAGCCTTGTGTATTTTTGTTTACATTTATTCTTGCAGTGTTTGTTGTTGCATTTTTGTTTAGTTTCTTATCCTCTATTGTTTTTATACTTGTGTTTGTTGGTATAGTTTTATAATGTAAACAAGTTCATTGTTTTTGTATTTGTAGCTTTTGTTCGTAAGCAAAACACTATTACCATTTTCATAACAAGACTACAATTCAAACAAAAACCTATAATGTGGGAACATTTTTTATACAGTGCTACCAAAACGGTTCGATCAAAACTGTCAACTCATTACTAGGGATTGAACATTTAAAGTCTAAAGTCTTTCAAACTTTTGTATCCAATATTGCCTTAAAAATGTCACTTCATTGGGGATATTTTGCAGTGTCGTTTATGATTTTAAACTTACGTTTATAGGTCTTCATTTCCAATGTTTGCTTTGGCTTCCAGTACGATTAGATTTGAGTAAAAATAACTGACGCATGCACATATTTCTCTCGAGAGCAATAACCCTTTACCACATAACCTAGAATCTAATATTTACAGATGTGTGTGTGTATTTATGATACTGAACTGTGTAGTGTAAACCCTTATCGATATGTGTGTGACAGTGTTTCATCTTTACATTTTGGTCCTGTGCACCATAAAATACAATGTTTTTCGAATCACTTGATTAAGTTGTCTGAAGACTGCATGTATATCTTGCTTTCTTTTTGTGTGTTTCTTTTTCATTTCTTATTTGCTGTCCACCGTGTTTGTCTGGAAAATTTTGTATTCATTAGAAAAGAAAATATTGACAGAGTTTATATGGAATAATAACAGGATGTCTAACGAAGTCCTTTTTGTATGTGTTGAAAGCCAAAAGGCTAACGATGACATTTTTGGTCAGTTAAACAAGAATTTGCGACAAAAATTTGATACAAACATACACATTACACTGGTGTCTGATAAAACAAACCATAACTGCATTGTACAATACGCTGTAGGTTGATTAACTCATGTCGAATAAGAAATTCTCTTGTTTACTTTTATTTCACTCAACTTATGTCTTCCCTTACGTCTGCCAAGTTAAGATGTTTTGCCGTTGTTTAAGGGTCTATTATATACAGCCTTAATATGACCAACAATCTCTCTGCTCATTAATTAACTCTTGTAAATCTGTACACGGCTGTATTTACATACACGAACATTAGAAGTCATTTGAAATGGTGTGTTGTCCTCCTCTAATTTAAATTGCATTGCCATCCCTGTTAAACATGTATGTACAGTATCGGCCAAAACCTAAGCACCCCCTCAGTACATATTTTTAAAATGATTATTTTTCTAAGAAAACAAAGTTATTAATAATTTTTTTTATATTTTTTATTTATTTATATCCTTATTATTGAAAAACACAAACTTAAGGAATTCAGAATTGAATAAAAAAAAGTTATGATTCAAAATACATTTTAAGTTGAAAATATAAGCGGACAAAACTAAAGCACCCCCAATTTAGGGTACAGATAAAAACTATTGAAACCAATATTTCTTTGCGAATCCTTTATTCTGGATGGCACATGCCATTCTTTTAGGCATAGAGGATGTGAAATTATAAATTATTTCAGGTGATATTGTATCCTAGGCTATTTTTGCGGCTTCAAATATATCGTGTTTGGTTTTGCAATTTTCTCGGTTGATTTTTAAGTTAGGGATCTCCCACAAGTTCTAGATTGGGTTAAGATCAATTGAGTATAAAATAATCGATCAACAGATCAGTTAGGCTAATTAAAAATTTTTTCCATACCGGTCGCACATCTCCTACCCATTCTGGAGGAAGACCACGTGAAACTACGCGATATGAAGACTCCTGAATTAAAAGGACAATCCAAAATGATCACACAGCATAATCTAGCCACATACGAAACCGCTTAGGTTTAAAAATTATCGATAGAGCGATTCGCAGAAGGACAGTAGAGGCAGGATTATTCAGTCTAAGGCCAGCAAAAAACCTTATGCCATCTGAATCCTTTAAATTAAATTTAGATTCGTCAGAAAACAGCACAATTCTCCATATTTAGACACTCCATTTGAGATGGGCCTTGTCGAACTCAAGTTTCGATTTTTTATTTTTATACGATATAAAAGTTGTTTTTTTTTTTTTTTTTGGTTGTCGACTGAATAATCCGGCCTCTACCATCCTTCTGCGAATCGCTCTATCGCTAATTTTTAAACCTAAGCGGTTTCGTATGTGGCTAGATTATGCTGTGGGATCATTTTGGATTGTCCTTTTAATTCAGGAGTCTTCATATCGCGATGTTTCACGTGGTCTTCCTCCAGAATGGGTAGAAGATGTGCGACCGGTATGGAAAAAATTTTTAATTAGCCTAGAAATAACTGATCTGTTGATCGAATATTTTGTACTCAATTGATCTTAACCCAATCTAGAACTTGTGGGAGATCGCTAACTTTAAAATCAACCGAGAAAATTGCAAAACCAAACACGATATATTTGAAGCCGCAAAAATAGCCTGGGATGCAATATCACCTGAAATAATTTATAATTTCACATCCTCTATGCCTAAAAGAATGTCATGTGCCATTTCAATATTCAATAGTTTTTATCTGTACCCAAAATTGGGGGTGCTTTAGTTTTGTCCGCTTATATTTTCGACTTCAAATGTATTTTGAATCATAACTTTTATTTATTGAATTCTGAATTCCTTAAGTTTGTGTTTTTCAATAATAAGAATATAAATAAATAAAAAAATATAAAAAAAAATTATTAATAACTTTGTTTTCTTAAAAAAATAATCATTTTAAAAAAATTTACTGAGGGTATGCTTAGGTTTTGGCCGATACTGTATATGTAGTTGAAAGGGGTTGCATTTGAACGGAATGACATTGCTGTAGTAGCGATAATAATTATCATTATTATGTTATAAGTACGGCAACATGTACCTCTAGACTGTGGCAATAAATTTGCTGATGTTCTACCCTACGTACCCTAAAACTGTGGCAATAAGCTGTCATTAGCACTACAAATTTTGTGACAGTTGCACACTAAGATAATGGGTGTGAAGATGGAATTAGCGACAGGGTATTACTACCTGTGTCTATTTCCTACCACATAATACTGAGCATAAGCGAATAACCTCATCCTTCATGCACTTTCTTGTCTCTTCAATCCTGAATGTAACGTCTGTGTGCCTGCTCCTTCATAATATAAGCAAACTGTCCATGAGCGGTCTAACTAGCTTTAACAAAGCTATTTTGCCCGATGCTGCTCATACGCGTTGTTGCAGTCAAACACCACATTGTCAATCCTAAGTTTGCAGTTTTTCAATTGGATTCTTAAATTTTTCATTCGCAGTATAAATCGACGTACACCATCTTTTTGTCGACTATAAGGCAGCCTTCGATAGCCCCATAAGGAATCGTCTTTTTGCCGCAATGTCTGAGCCCGGCATACTTGCGAAGCTCATAAGGCTATTCAGAATGACGTAGACCAATTCTTGCAGCTCCGTCAAGGTAGGAATAGATCTCTCCGAACCTTTTGATACCGTGTGAGGTTTCAGACAATACGATTCCTTATCATGCGACCTCTTCAACTTCATCTGTGAAAGGCGGAAGTGCATCGCAATTTCACTGGTTTTCAAAAAAGGGCCCAGTTGCTTGCGCACGCTGACGACATTGACATCTTAGGGCGTACCAAGCGAGATGTTACTGCTGCCTTTAGTGCGTTGAACGGAATGGGTCTGGCAGTAAATTAGGGCAAAACGAAGTATAGTTATCGACAAGTAGAGACGTACGGCGTATTGATTCTCAGATTATGGCCGTAAACTACACTTTTGATATAGTTAATGGATTTATTTATCTTGGCTCCGCCGTTACAACCAAAATTTATGTCATTCTGGAGATCAAGCGCAGGACCACTTTTGAAAAAAGTGCTACTAAGGTCTCATTAGGCAATTGAGTAGCAGAGACCTCTCTCGTGCGACGAAACTACAATGACGCTCATCCTACCCGTGCTTCTTTATGGCGCAGAGGCATGGACCCTATTAAGCACTGATACAACAGCCTTGAGAGTATTTGAGAGGAAGATTTTCTGTCCAGGGCGTGTTGGCGATGATTTCCACATCCGATCCAACAGTGAGCTGTATGATCTCCTCAACGACATAGAACTTGTGCAGCGTATTAATATCCAGCTGCTGCGCTGGCTCTGCCGTGTCGTTCGAATGGAGGAGGATATTTGATGCCGGGATCTACGGAAGTCGGCGAAGAGGATGACCTTGTATGCGTTAGAAGGACCAAATCGAGGAAGCCCTTACATCGATTGGTGTGACCAGCTAGCGTAGGCGCGCAAGAATTAGCAGCGCCTGGAAGGATGTGTTGTGACGGGCCGAAATCTGTTAATTGGGTTGTTAATGGCCAATTAAGTAAGTAAGTATATCTTCTTGGAATATCGCCATGTAAGGTATCCATATGATATGCATGTAGTAAGGCACTAACAGCCACCTGGCTAGGCGACATTTGAAAGTACAAGTGAGTAACAAATAATTTATTTCTGCACGGAATAATTGTCTTGAACTTCCCGGAGAAGTCATAGTGCGATAGAATGTAAACAATATTCTCGAGAGTTTCAAATTCTGTCAGTATTCTCGAATAACCTGTATTCTCGATCTACAACATGATTCAGTCTCTCTCATATGTCGCATATACCTTAACCTGAGGCCTCTTGTCCCATAAACTGCCTGCAATTGTAACGACAATCCCCAGCCAGATGACCGCTGACATTGAAAATAGTTGCTGGCAAGTCTCATCATATCGCGTTGTTGATGATAGATAGGCTGTCTAACAGTCGTTTTTGTTCACATTCATTATACTACACTTCTATTGTACTTGTTTTCAAAACATTTCTTACTTAAAATTCCATTTAATTGACAATCATGTAGTTTGTATGCTCATTATGAACACTTAAGTGTCAAACGTTGTAACAAGATTTGCTGTCAGCTAATAGCTCTGTAACAATGATTACAATGTTAAATAAAAAGGACTTACAGCAGGCTGGCAGCATTGATCAATTTATACGACTTGTAAAGCATAAATTAAAGCATCTGAGTATAGGTGTACGAATTTATAATTACTTCGTTTAGAGACAGAAATAGAAGCACACGTGGAAGTATTTGATTTAACAGGATTAAGAATGATGAGACGTTAAAGATGTTTTAAATGCTTTAGGCAGGAAATAAGCAACTTGTTATTGATTTTTATTAAACTATCGGAATGGGAGAGAGATGCCGGCCAGGAGTTATAGTAGCATGATATTACAAAGTGACCTTAAAGGTTCCATGTTTGTTATGCCGTTTTTGATTGCTGCCAATATAATCTAAGATGCTTGAGCAGTGAAAAAGCAAATGACTTAATTATTCAATGTAATACAGACATATTTTAGCTATTACAACTCTTCAGTCAAGATTACAACCCTGCTTTTCCCACCACCCACGTTTTATGCGTGCATTTTTTCATGAGTGTGGGGCCTAGAGTTTATAAAATTTTTTGTGCAATTATGACTTCCCGAACTTTTGCTCAAAAGTCTGCTAAGGCTAATGCTAATGCATAAAATATCAGGTTGTCCATGTAGGAATTTTACAATAGCTGGCCTGTTAAGGCTCTTAGCAGTTAAAATATCTTTAATATGAAATGCCTTATGTATAGTGTAAGGTTTTCCATTTACAAATATGGATCATATAACATACAAAAAGACGTAACAATTTCAAAAATTGCCAACATGAACCCTTTTTAAGATTTACAGTGCAAATAATGTCCTCGTAATCGACCTTTTAAAAACGCTTAAAATATGAATTCATAGATTGCAAATAAAATAAAAATAGATTTGTGTTTAGTTTTAATTAAAAGTCTTTATTGTTCGCACAATTCTGATCCGTTCACTACTTGATGTAAACAACAGCAATTGCGTTGTTTGTTATTCTTCTTTACACTCTTTTGCGTAAATAATAACAATTGTTCGACAGATCTTTATAATAGACATCTTCAAACCACGATTATTCTCCTCAAACACCGCACATCTCCAGACAAGACTGACTGAATTTTTACTAACTCTGTTGCCTGATTTGCCTTGCCTTTTATATGACAACGTTAGCAGTCTGATGAATGATCTTGAAGTCGAATGTTCGTGGCTTCGCCTTCTCGAAATTTCTATAAATGTAAACATCGTTCTTTCATTATTTTTGTTTGTGTATTTTTGTTTACATTTATTCTTGCAGCGTTTGTTGTTGCATTTTTGTTTACTTTTTATCATGTAAAAAACTTCATTGTTCTTGTTCTTGTAGCTCTTGTTTATAATTTTAATGTTAAACGATGTATCGCATTTTTCGTATTGGCTGGGTGGGCAAAATAAATTTAAAAAACCGCTCATATGGAGTTTAACAAGGTACATTACCTCTGTTTCAGGGCAAAGAGGACATTTCCTACTACAGCAAGAAAATGCGTTTAGAACATAAATCCGTTGTACATGGTTGTGAGGACCGGAATTCTAGAAATGATTACTTAAATAGTCGCTACTAACTTTTAGTCAGACCTATCACAACACCCATTTTGTGTGAGTTAATTTTATCCATGAGTGGCGAGTCCCTCAGTTTAAAATCTTCTCCGAACGGCAGATTTAAGAAACTTTTCGTAGGAGTTTTATTTACTTTCAGAATTTTTGCCAAAAGACTGCTGCGAAGAAGTTGCCTAAGAGAAAACTTTTTCAGAATTCGCTTTGTTTGAGTTGTCTAAGCTGAGGTTTAAACCATGAACCGTCCTCGTCTTATAAGCCAACACTCTACCTACTGGCCTACGTTCCCTTTCAGTTCCCATTGTAAATTAATTTCATAAACGAAATCTCTGATTTCCTTTAAGTAAGCGAACTGCATTATCACTCAAAATAAATTTGTTTTCCTTTTGTTTCCAAACTTTTTTGTCATTATCCGCGAAACACTCGTTTACTCGTGTACTATTTATGAAGTCCCTAACCAAGATGGTCTAATTTTAAGTAGAAGTTAATGGCGGAAAACGTGTAATTATTCTTTATTTTTGTGTGTTTAAAATGCTTTTGTTGACTAGCATTGCAGTTGGATTCCTTTTAGTTTCTCGTGCCGTTCGTTTTGGCTCCGAAAGTTTTTTTCATTTCAATTTTAATGAATTTAAAGCACTTTTGTAATGCGGGCAGTATAAGTTTCTTTACCACCACCCCAATCACGCCCACATTTAAATTTTACTTTCAATTTTCGGTGTTTTTCTTCACCTCTTTTGGTTGGGTTTTTTATTCCTCTGGTTTTTAAGCCTTTTTAATGGCCATTACTCATCATTTGCCCATTATAAGCCTTTTGAAAGAGAGTTTCTAAAGGAGTATATGTGTGAGTATATGTGTGAGTGTTTTTGTATGTGTAAGATAATTAAATTAAAACAATGAATGAAATAGTAAAAGTTGTAAAATTTAACCCATTTACACACAAATCTATGAAAATATTATAGCCAAACCATTACAGCTGCAGCGTATTGTGGTTCTATCCACTTAATTTGGTTGCAAAAAAAAATTTGAGTGACTGAAGAAGTTTTAAAACTATTCCTTACACACTCTGTTAATTCCGTGGACTGTATGTAAAGGGGTGGGCAGTTGTGGCGACTCCTTGGAACCAAAATTTGGCTCAGATTTCTGACAAACAAAGGCAAAAAATAAATAAAATCAAGCAACACTTTCTTTTTATATGTAAAATTTTTGGTTCTTTTATCTTTAAGTTTCTCTTTACACAATATGTAATTTTAAATTCACTATCACTATTTTATTATTATTTTTAATTTATTAATTCCACAAAGAAAATGGCCGAATGCCTTCGATTCAAAATTAATTATTATTCAAAATCGCTGGGGTTCTATGTACTCCAGGCGATCAAAAAAAACTTAATTAATAAACAAACAAATATTTAATGCCAAAAACAACAATAATATTAAAATAAAAAAAGCTTAAATAAATACTTCAGCGCCCTCAGTTGCTCATTTGCCTTCTTTAAACAATCCTGTTTATGTCACCAAGGATGGGAAGTTTGGACTATCAGACATAAACACACGCAATTCATCCTTTTATTGCCAAGACTAGAATGTCTTACCATAATATGGTTTATTTTTAGCATTTTAGAGTCCTAAAGCGTGAAAATAAATATAATTGCGCAAAATTGCTATGATTCTTAAAGAATTTGTTAGAAATGAAACTCTGGAATATAAAAATTCCTGCAATGACAGGACTTATTCCGCAACCAAGTTGGTTGCCTATAGGGAATGTCTGCTCCCCGGGTTGAATATTGATTTTTGGCGCCTTAATTGCTGCTTTTGAACAGTAGAAGAGCAATCGATTTTTCTTAGAGTATAGTCATCGATTCAATAAGCTTTGAGCCTTAAATGAGTTGCCGTAGTCTAGAATTATTAGACGTGAGGCCGCGGTTCAAACCCAAGGCCCGACATCTCCAACAAAATATGAAAAAACATTTCTTGCGCGACAGTCGACACTCCACTCATGTATACAATTAAAACACACAACATAAGTGGAGTGAGCGGCCAGTTTTCTGAAAATTGCCGCGGCAGTCAACGTGTTAATTTCTTTATTGTTCGCACAATTCTGTGTGCCACTGTTCACAACTTGATGTAAACAACAACAATTGCTTTGTTTCTTATTCTGCTTTACACTCGTTTGCGTAAACAAAAACAATTGGTGGACCGATCTTTATAGCGGAGATCTTCAAACCACAATTATTCTCTTCACACGCAACGCGTATACACACAAAACTGACTGAATTTTTACTATCTCCGTTGCCTGCTTTGTCTTGCTTTTCATATCGCCGCATGCTCTTGAAGGAGAATGACTTTGCGCTCTCGAAATCTCTGTAAATGTAAACATATGTAGTGTTTTCATTTATGTTTGTGTATTTTCTTTACATCATTTCTGGTAATGTTTGTTGTTGCTTCTTGTTTACTTGTTTATCGACTTTTTTTATACTGATGTTGCTGCTATATTTTTGTTTATTCGTTGATCATGTAAACAAGTCCATTGTTTATGTTTTTGTAGCTTTTATTTATCATTTTAATGTTAAACAATGTAAAATCATTTCCATTTTCGTAACAATACGTTGATTTTGACTTCAAAGAGCATTCAGGACTGTCAAAATCGTTTAAAGACCATAAATTGGAAACACTACTCGATCATGATTCTTGTTTGAAATCCAGAGAACATACACTCAAGTAGCTATTTTAAAACAGTTATTTACTTAATTTACTCAAATGGTTATTACAACGCTTTTGTCAGGATTACAACATAATTCCTGATATGTTGTGTGCATTAATTTTAATTATGTTTGACTGTAGGCCCCAGTTTAACTTGGATTCCGAGCAACAGATTTGAGAAGCTTTTAATGGCAATTTTACTTATTTTCAGCATTTTGGCTACATTTTTCATGTTTTGTTTTGTTCGAGTTGCATGAGCAGAGGTTTGAGCCACAAACTCTCTACACACTGCCTTTTAGAGTGCGGCGACTTCACAATTGCAAAATATTACGTGTCATTCAATTTAATTTCTTGGATTACATGACAAACAAAGACGTTCTTTAGCTAATGATACGTAAGTGGGACAGACTTCCACTAGAAGGTTTTACTGTCTTGGGCGAATTTCTACCGCAAGCTAATCGGCTTAAGGAAATACATAGCGCTCTTACCTATGTGAACATGTCCATTAAGTAAAGATATTTATGGACTTAATAATAATAATAGTGCTTATCCTCAGGAGTCATAGCGTAATTGATAGGAAAGTGGTAATACTTCACTTATCGGCGAATGACTTTTGTAGAACTTTTACATGGGATGTGGAAGAAGTGAATATTGTTACGTGTTTACCTTCTAAAAACGATTAAAATATGAGCTCGTAGATTGCAAATTAAGTAAAAATATGTTTGTGTTTAGTTTTAATTCAAATTCTTTATTATTTGCACAATTAATTCTGTGTGCCACTGTTTACAACTTTATGTAAACAATAACAATTGCTCTTTTTATTATTTCTCTATTTGTACCCTTTGCATAAACAATAACAATTACTAGACAATTACTCGACAAATCTTTGTAATCAAACCACGATTACTCTCTCCAAAGACACCGCGTCTTCACACAAGACTGACTGAACTTCACTCACTCCGTCGCCTGCTTTGATTTGCCTTTTATATGGCAGTCTGATGAATGTTCTTGAAGGCTAATGTTCATGACTACGCTTTCTCGAAATCTCTATAAATGTAAACATCCTTATCTACATTTATTATTGTAGTGATGTTTGTGTATTTTTTACATTTATTCTTCTAGTATTGTTTGCGTAATTTTGTTTACATGTTTATCATTTTTTTATGCTTATGTTTGTTGTTATATTAAGCAGTACGATAATTTGTAAATAAATTTGTTTACTGCATTGTTTTGTTTTTGTAACTTTTGTTTATAATTTTAATGTTAAGCGATGTAAAAGCAAAACACCAGCATCTAGATTTTTCATTTTCGAAACAATATTTTACTGTGCTTATTCTTGTCCTTGATCTTTTTTTTTCTCAACCCGTAAAGTATTTTCCTAGAAAATCTCAACATCTCTCAAAAAAAACGGAAATAAAAAACTTTGATAAATTAAATAACATTGGAGCACCTTTTTCCCACATTTGGAGCACCTTTTTCCCATTGCTATAACCATGCATTGCCATCAGGGATGAAGTATTTAAGGGCCAAGTTAGATAATTTCTGTGTGAGTTTAATAGGAATATTAAATATTAAAAAACTTAACCCTTTTTATACACTCCATTATATTAAAAGTTATGCAGGGATACTGCGGTATGATCTTTTGATATAAAAAAGACCATTCTTGTAATAACTTTATATACAGTAGGCGTCAAAAGAAACTGTACATTAAAAAACATACATTAATAAATTACCGTTATTTTTATTTCATTTATTTCCAGTTTTCAAAATTAAAACAAAAAAGATTACAAAAACAATTCGAAATATTGTCAAATTTTTTCAGGCACTTTCCTTAAGTGGTAAAAGTTGAGTTTGGTGATTATTAGAATTTTATCTATAGTGTACAGTTTCTTTTGACGCTCACTGTATGTACACCATGAACCAGTCTCAGCATACACACTTGAATACATCAGAACGTGTAATTCCATACATATTTAAGTTGGTGTGTACCACTATGATTGAAGCTCAACCATATTTGTAGCAAATAAATCTAAAGCCAACCATCTTTACACATTTTCATGAAACCATTTTGTAAAAAGGTAACACATTCAGACATATATAAACACACATATGTGTATGTATGTCTTTCAAAACCATCAATTTAGCCGTTGATCCTATTTTAACGGCTAAAAACATGTTTGGTTTGGTTGGCTATGCATACAAAATAGTTCGTTGACTGCCATCAATCTTCATTTTAGTAAAACTTATTTGAATTTCTCTTAACTACACGCGCTAAAGCTAAGGGACACATGCAAAATTGTTGGTGGCTATATATGTGTGTTTATGATCATGTGTGTGTTTATGATACGGTTAAGTTTGGCTGCAGGCAAATACCACTTTTAGGTTTATTTAGGGATAGTCACTGAAACAGTTTCCAGTGGTCAATAGCCCTAGAATCGATGAACAGTTATTAAAACTAAACAATATTTTTACAGTGTTAGTTTAGCTTGAACTACATACAAAAGTGACAATAATGGTGCTCTAGGTCTATCAAAGTAAAGAATTACATTAACCAAGAACGGGGGAAATAAATTTATTTAATTTAAAGGCAATTAGATTGGAGAGTAATAACCAAAGCCACCATAGTCTAGTAAATAGTATTTTGGCTTATTTGACGAGAGCCCACGGTTCAAATCCAAGCTCTGACATCTCCAACAAAACGAAATATGAAGAAAATATTTCTTTCGGCGACTCAGCAGATTTCTGGCAAAAACTCTGGAAATAAATAAAATGGCCATGACAAGTTTGTTAAAAATATCTGTCTGGCGAAGTCGTCTTAAAACTCTAGGTACCGTCAGTCGTGGATAAAATTAACACACACAACATAAGTGGTGTGAGAAGCTAGGTTTTAATCCTGACTGAAGGGTTGTAGTGGCCAATTATGTATGTATTATTGCCTCCCGGGTCACTGTAGAGTTGCTGTCAATGATAATGATCATTGAATGCTGATGGAATGTAGTCGCCGTGGTCTTGTAGGTAGTCTGCTGACATATGTGATGACGTGCGGCCACGATATCGGCGACTTCCTCTGGCAAAAATTATGCGAACAAAATAAAATTGCCATGAAAAAGTTTCTCAAAAAACTTTAAACGGTAGGTCCCGCCAATCATGGATAAAATTTACACATACAACATGCATGGCGTAAGAAGCTTAGTTGTAATCCTGACTAAATGATAATGACCAATTATGTATGCGGCTGTTCATAAAGCTCTATTGTCAATAGAGTTGCTGTCAATGAAAATAAAATAGCGATTAATGGACCTGCTTTATTATTTTGGGACTAACTTGGCGAAAGTCAGTTCGAAGTTGTGTCAGGCTCAGTGCCAGTAGTGAATATAAGTCTTTATGAAACCCTCAATACGTTTCACCTTCTTAGTAAGGCAGAGTTTAGGCTGGTTGTCTGGGGAATAATGAAATTACAAGACACATTTTATGCAATTGTATTGCTTTGACAAGGGCCAGATTGTACAGCTACAACCGTAGTCAATTATATTCCATGATTATCAAATCTGCTGCCAGTGGAGATTTACTGGAGCTAATTTTTGGTGGCTATTTGCATATGACTTTCGATACGACCTTTCGAATGAAAGTACATTTAAGTTTCCTGCATATATTTTAGAGACAATTATTAGAGACAAAGCAATGGTTCAAATCCCTGCTCAGACATCAGCAAAAAACGAAATATAAAGAAAATATTTCTTTCGGCGACTTTATCCCTGCAGCCTTCATGCAACAAATCTGAGGTCTCACCAGTCATGTATAAAATTAAAACACACAATATGAGTTGTAGTGAAGAATTAAGTAAGTTAAGAAAGCAGCATAGGAGCTGCACTGGTTATTATACATGCGGTCCATTACTTGTGGCTCGCACTTCAGTTAATTGCATACGGAAAATACAGTTACGCAATGGATATGCCAAAGCTTTCTACCGAAAGCTAATCCGCTTACGAAAATCGATAGCCGTTTTGACCTATGTGAGCCTGTCCATTAAATAATGATATTTATTTTCCTTATAAGTCCTGGTAACTCATCTTAAGTACATATCAATTTACAAATTAATTGCTGCAACAGTCTATAATAGATATAAACACACATATCTTGTATTTACAGTGAGCGTCAAAAGAAACTATACATTAATAAATTATTTCATTGCCAGTTTTTTAAATTGAAACAAAAAAAATTTACAAAAAATTTCAAAATATTGTAAAATTTTTTCGGGCACTCGCCTTAAGTGGTAAAAGTTGAGATTGTTAGAATTTTATCTTTAGTATACAGTTTCTTTTGACGGTCACTGCACATTTAAATTCCATTTAATTGTGGTTTAACTGAACAATAAGGTTTTCCAAACTTCCATGGCTAAAAGGATAATCAAAGACAAGTTGGTGCTTGTTACAAAATCATTTCGGTGTGCAAAAATTTTGTAAAACGTTAGCCAAAATGCTTTGCTTTGATCTGATTGCGGTTGGTTGTTGCATTTTTTTCAACAGAATTATTCTCAGTGATAAAGGCATTACAAGCCTAAAAGAAAAATGGGAAATGATTTTGTTTTTTTGAAACAAAAGAAAGGAAAAGGCGATTTCAATAGCAAATCGGAAGAAGAAAAACCGCTAAATAGTGTAAAACAAACTGTTGGCATGGAACCAGCACACTCATACAACAGAACGCTTTTTAACGGTTTTTAGAGTAGAATGTGTTTTAAGCGGCCTGTATTTGAGTCCTATTATGTCCTATTGAAACGAATTTCTAATTTAAAAATTTTAATTCATTTTGTATACAAGTGTGTGTAAACTATTGTAGGTAAGGCTCTTGTGTCTTTATTAAGGCTCCCGTACCTTTGGGAGAGTGGAATAGGATGACGTATGCAGATTGTGAAGTGAGTAAAAACGGACAAAAATATTGTGCTGATCCTTATTTGGATTTCGACATCGAAGAGTTCATTCTTCATCCCAATTATACAAATGATGGGAGTCATGTAACACATGATATTGCTATTGTACGCTTGGATTGTTATGCTAATTTCACAGAATTCATAAAGCCTGTATGTTTGCCTATTTACCCGCTGCTGCGTTTTAAATCGTACGATGGCTCACAGATAGAAGTCGTCATAGCCTAGTAGGCTTATTACACGTAAAGGCAGGGTTCGAGCCCCAGGCCAGACATCAAGACAAAATACAAAAGGTATTTTTTCGGCGACTTCCTCTCAGCAGATTTCTGGCAAAAACTATGAGAGTAAATAAATCTGTCGTTCGGAGTCGACTTTAAACTGTAGGTCCCACCAATGATGTATAAAATTAACACACACAACATAAGTGGTGTGAGAAACTATGACGTTGTACAATGGGTCAATTCGACCTCCGGGTACTATACTTGTCTTAATTGACAAGTACACGTCCTCTAACCTAACCTAACCTAATCTATGGCTCACAGATGGTTGCAACGGCAACGGGTTACTCTTCTGATGTAAAACAGAGAGTTTACCTGTGAGTTGTGAATTGAGATGTGTGCAGCATAACTGGAAAGGCCTTAATAGACACTCACTTATGTGCAGACAAGAAAGGTGCAGGTATTTGTGCGGGTGATTCTGGTGGTCCATTAGTATATCAGCAAAGTGTTGATTTTCGTGATGATTATGTGTTGGTTGACGGGTTCTACGAAATGCCATCAAGTTGGGGGGTTAGGTATTTTTACCAGATTTGGTCCATTCATGTTACTGGATGCTGATACGCTGCACAACGTCTACGCCGTTGAGGAGCTCATACAGCTCACTGTTGGATCGGATACGGAAATCACTTTTCTCTCGAACACTCTCAAGGCTGGCGCATCAGTGCTTAATAGGGTCCATGCCTCTGCGCCGTAAAGAAGTGCGGCTAGCATGAGTGTCTTGTAGAGTATTAGTTTTATCGTACGAGAGAGGTCTCTGCTACTCAACTGCCTATTGAGACCATAGTAGCACCTGTAGGCAAGAGTTATCCTGCGTTTGATCTCCAGACTGACATCATTTTTGGTGGTAACGGCGGAGCCAAGATAAATAAATTCCTTGACTGTATCAAATGTATAGTTATTGGCCGTAAACTGAGAATCAATACGCCGCATGTCTCTACTTGTCGATAACATATAATTTAAATTTAAACATATAAATCAATCGCTTGAACTCAAATGTTCCATTGTATCCTGCTATACCTATCACTTATCAAAACTTCTCTACTTTATCTGCTGTCAGACTGAAAATGTAATACAATTCTCATATCGGGATCAGTGTCTCTATGTATATTTAAAGACTTCTTGATCACCTATAGAAGAGGATAAGAGTGCTTATTAATGGCAGAAGTGTAGTAACTCTGTGCTTACGCAGGACCCGTCTTTTCCATATGGCATATGCTTGGCTTGTGGAGGCACAAGTCATTAAAAAGTGTTTTAATTCTTTAGCTGCACTACCCCTTTTTTAGTAGCCGCCGTAGTCTAGTAGGTAGTGTGTTGGCTTATTAGACGTGAAGCCAATATTTATTCAGCAATTTCATCTCAGCAGATTTGTAGCAAAAACTCTAAGAGTAAATAAAAAATTGCCATTGTATCATCATACAATTACAAGGAACTAATAAATGGATTTGTACTAACGTCTCTCTCTCTCTCTCTGCTCGTTTTCGGTTTCGGCTTCGTTCTCACTTCTAATGTGAGTGCCGCGATCGAATGCTGTTGGCGAGATCAGAGACCGTAAGACAGCCTCTAGCGCTAGTTAAAGCCAGGAAGGAAAGTGCATGAAAAAATTTGTGCTTTTTTTTTTTTTTGTATAAAATATGTACTGAATGCCAAAATTATTAAAAATTTTCACCAAATTTATGAAAATAGTCTGCGTGAGAATATTCAAATCTATTGTCCACAAACACCCCTACCCTTCTCATAACATATTTTCCTAATTCCAACACAATGCACTGCATGAGTACGGGCCATCCCTTTTGTGTTGGTTGTACGAAAAAAAGAAATAATGGCTCTTGCCTTTGGTCTTCCTAGGACACTATTAGAAGCTGTATTTGTATCGTAAAATCGTCAAGGTGACCATAAATCGTCAAATCTGACAGATTTGTCCATCGTGACTTGACAAAACAGACTAAACAACTAATTTGACAGTTGAACCTCAACAAAATATTCGTTATAAACTGTCGAAGCTTGATAGTTTCTGGTAAAAGATCCGATACATTGGAAAAGGAAGTCTCAGTTACAATATTGAGGAAAATTAGACACAGAAAATGAATATAAATCCACTGTACCATCTAAGAGAAATCCGATAGTGTAAGAAGAATGATGTTTTACGACTCAAGGAGCAGTAGTTGGCCAAGGAACACTTGGGTATAGAGTTACTAGAAGCAAACGCTGTAACATGACCATGCTATGTACGTGGATACATACATACATACACAGTTGGGCAATATAACCTTTTAATCAGGATCAGCTTCTCATAACACTTATGCCGTGTGTGTTAATTTTATACAAGAGTGGTGGGTTTCAGTTTAAAGTCAAAACCGAATGAGAGATTTTTGAGAAACTTTTTCATGGCAATTTTATTAACTCTCAGAGTTTTTGCTGAGAGCAAGTGGCCAAACATATATTTTTTTAAATTTCGTTCGATATGTCTGACCTTGGGTTCGAATCGAGGCCTTATGTCTAATAAGCCAATAAACAAACTTTGTAATCAAACCACGATTACTCTCTCCAAAGACACCGCGTCTTCACACAAGACTGACTGAACTTCACTCACTCCGTCGCCTGCTTTGATTTGCCTTTTATATGGCAGTCTGATGAATGTTCTTGAAGGCTAATGTTCATGACTACGCTTTCTCGAAATCTCTATAAATGTAAACATCCTTATCTACATTTATTATTGTAGTGATGTTTGTGTATTTTTTACATTTATTCTTCTAGTATTGTTTGCGTAATTTTGTTTACATGTTTATCATTTTTTTATGCTTATGTTTGTTGTTATATTAAGCAGTACGATAATTTGTAAATAAATTTGTTTACTGCATTGTTTTGTTTTTGTAACTTTTGTTTATAATTTTAATGTTAAGCGATGTAAAAGCAAAACACCAGCATCTAGATTTTTCATTTTCGAAACAATATTTTACTGTGCTTATTCTTGTCCTTGATCTTTTTTTTTCTCAACCCGTAAAGTATTTTCCTAGAAAATCTCAACATCTCTCAAAAAAAACGGAAATAAAAAACTTTGATAAATTAAATAACATTGGAGCACCTTTTTCCCACATTTGGAGCACCTTTTTCCCATTGCTATAACCATGCATTGCCATCAGGGATGAAGTATTTAAGGGCCAAGTTAGATAATTTCTGTGTGAGTTTAATAGGAATATTAAATATTAAAAAACTTAACCCTTTTTATACACTCCATTATATTAAAAGTTATGCAGGGATACTGCGGTATGATCTTTTGATATAAAAAAGACCATTCTTGTAATAACTTTATATACAGTAGGCGTCAAAAGAAACTGTACATTAAAAAACATACATTAATAAATTACCGTTATTTTTATTTCATTTATTTCCAGTTTTCAAAATTAAAACAAAAAAGATTACAAAAACAATTCGAAATATTGTCAAATTTTTTCAGGCACTTTCCTTAAGTGGTAAAAGTTGAGTTTGGTGATTATTAGAATTTTATCTATAGTGTACAGTTTCTTTTGACGCTCACTGTATGTACACCATGAACCAGTCTCAGCATACACACTTGAATACATCAGAACGTGTAATTCCATACATATTTAAGTTGGTGTGTACCACTATGATTGAAGCTCAACCATATTTGTAGCAAATAAATCTAAAGCCAACCATCTTTACACATTTTCATGAAACCATTTTGTAAAAAGGTAACACATTCAGACATATATAAACACACATATGTGTATGTATGTCTTTCAAAACCATCAATTTAGCCGTTGATCCTATTTTAACGGCTAAAAACATGTTTGGTTTGGTTGGCTATGCATACAAAATAGTTCGTTGACTGCCATCAATCTTCATTTTAGTAAAACTTATTTGAATTTCTCTTAACTACACGCGCTAAAGCTAAGGGACACATGCAAAATTGTTGGTGGCTATATATGTGTGTTTATGATCATGTGTGTGTTTATGATACGGTTAAGTTTGGCTGCAGGCAAATACCACTTTTAGGTTTATTTAGGGATAGTCACTGAAACAGTTTCCAGTGGTCAATAGCCCTAGAATCGATGAACAGTTATTAAAACTAAACAATATTTTTACAGTGTTAGTTTAGCTTGAACTACATACAAAAGTGACAATAATGGTGCTCTAGGTCTATCAAAGTAAAGAATTACATTAACCAAGAACGGGGGAAATAAATTTATTTAATTTAAAGGCAATTAGATTGGAGAGTAATAACCAAAGCCACCATAGTCTAGTAAATAGTATTTTGGCTTATTTGACGAGAGCCCACGGTTCAAATCCAAGCTCTGACATCTCCAACAAAACGAAATATGAAGAAAATATTTCTTTCGGCGACTCAGCAGATTTCTGGCAAAAACTCTGGAAATAAATAAAATGGCCATGACAAGTTTGTTAAAAATATCTGTCTGGCGAAGTCGTCTTAAAACTCTAGGTACCGTCAGTCGTGGATAAAATTAACACACACAACATAAGTGGTGTGAGAAGCTAGGTTTTAATCCTGACTGAAGGGTTGTAGTGGCCAATTATGTATGTATTATTGCCTCCCGGGTCACTGTAGAGTTGCTGTCAATGATAATGATCATTGAATGCTGATGGAATGTAGTCGCCGTGGTCTTGTAGGTAGTCTGCTGACATATGTGATGACGTGCGGCCACGATATCGGCGACTTCCTCTGGCAAAAATTATGCGAACAAAATAAAATTGCCATGAAAAAGTTTCTCAAAAAACTTTAAACGGTAGGTCCCGCCAATCATGGATAAAATTTACACATACAACATGCATGGCGTAAGAAGCTTAGTTGTAATCCTGACTAAATGATAATGACCAATTATGTATGCGGCTGTTCATAAAGCTCTATTGTCAATAGAGTTGCTGTCAATGAAAATAAAATAGCGATTAATGGACCTGCTTTATTATTTTGGGACTAACTTGGCGAAAGTCAGTTCGAAGTTGTGTCAGGCTCAGTGCCAGTAGTGAATATAAGTCTTTATGAAACCCTCAATACGTTTCACCTTCTTAGTAAGGCAGAGTTTAGGCTGGTTGTCTGGGGAATAATGAAATTACAAGACACATTTTATGCAATTGTATTGCTTTGACAAGGGCCAGATTGTACAGCTACAACCGTAGTCAATTATATTCCATGATTATCAAATCTGCTGCCAGTGGAGATTTACTGGAGCTAATTTTTGGTGGCTATTTGCATATGACTTTCGATACGACCTTTCGAATGAAAGTACATTTAAGTTTCCTGCATATATTTTAGAGACAATTATTAGAGACAAAGCAATGGTTCAAATCCCTGCTCAGACATCAGCAAAAAACGAAATATAAAGAAAATATTTCTTTCGGCGACTTTATCCCTGCAGCCTTCATGCAACAAATCTGAGGTCTCACCAGTCATGTATAAAATTAAAACACACAATATGAGTTGTAGTGAAGAATTAAGTAAGTTAAGAAAGCAGCATAGGAGCTGCACTGGTTATTATACATGCGGTCCATTACTTGTGGCTCGCACTTCAGTTAATTGCATACGGAAAATACAGTTACGCAATGGATATGCCAAAGCTTTCTACCGAAAGCTAATCCGCTTACGAAAATCGATAGCCGTTTTGACCTATGTGAGCCTGTCCATTAACTAATGATATTTATTTTCCTTATAAGTCCTGGTAACTCATCTTAAGTACATATCAATTTACAAATTAATTGCTGCAACAGTCTATAATAGATATAAACACACATATCTTGTATTTACAGTGAGCGTCAAAAGAAACTATACATTAATAAATTATTTCATTGCCAGTTTTTTAAATTGAAACAAAAAAAATTTACAAAAAATTTCAAAATATTGTAAAATTTTTTCGGGCACTCGCCTTAAGTGGTAAAAGTTGAGATTGTTAGAATTTTATCTTTAGTATACAGTTTCTTTTGACGGTCACTGCACATTTAAATTCCATTTAATTGTGGTTTAACTGAACAATAAGGTTTTCCAAACTTCCATGGCTAAAAGGATAATCAAAGACAAGTTGGTGCTTGTTACAAAATCATTTCGGTGTGCAAAAATTTTGTAAAACGTTAGCCAAAATGCTTTGCTTTGATCTGATTGCGGTTGGTTGTTGCATTTTTTTCAACAGAATTATTCTCAGTGATAAAGGCATTACAAGCCTAAAAGAAAAATGGGAAATGATTTTGTTTTTTTGAAACAAAAGAAAGGAAAAGGCGATTTCAATAGCAAATCGGAAGAAGAAAAACCGCTAAATAGTGTAAAACAAACTGTTGGCATGGAACCAGCACACTCATACAACAGAACGCTTTTTAACGGTTTTTAGAGTAGAATGTGTTTTAAGCGGCCTGTATTTGAGTCCTATTATGTCCTATTGAAACGAATTTCTAATTTAAAAATTTTAATTCATTTTGTATACAAGTGTGTGTAAACTATTGTAGGTAAGGCTCTTGTGTCTTTATTAAGGCTCCCGTACCTTTGGGAGAGTGGAATAGGATGACGTATGCAGATTGTGAAGTGAGTAAAAACGGACAAAAATATTGTGCTGATCCTTATTTGGATTTCGACATCGAAGAGTTCATTCTTCATCCCAATTATACAAATGATGGGAGTCATGTAACACATGATATTGCTATTGTACGCTTGGATTGTTATGCTAATTTCACAGAATTCATAAAGCCTGTATGTTTGCCTATTTACCCGCTGCTGCGTTTTAAATCGTACGATGGCTCACAGATAGAAGTCGTCATAGCCT